>FXXK01000752.1:10000-118704 GCA_900184695.1 Betula pendula | reverse complement strand
TATATTAGGGTGGTTTCGAACCAACCCCGGAGGTGGTTCACAAAAATGGTCCACAAAAATGCACATACCTTTTAATATGCGCTCAAATGAAATATCAAACGTCAAAATTCGGTAAATATAAAGTACAGCCCAGGCTGATGCAACAGTGCATCAGCCTGGGTTTGTGATGTGGGACCCATAAATAAAAAAAAATATTTTTTTTAAATTTTTTTTTTTTTTTACTTCTGATCATGCTCAGGCTGATGCATTGTTGCATCAGCCTGGATTGATGTATATCACAGCCCGTCAAAATTTGATATTTGTTTTGCACATGTAAAAACATCCTCTCAAAATTTATCCTGTCAACATCAGTTGACCGATTCAACTAAAAGAGTTGATAAAGACGTGAAAGTCTACATAGACTCTTGGACTTCACGTGATATGAAAAGTAGCATGTAGAGTCATTGCTAATATCAGATTGTTGTGATATGAATTTCGGATGCCAAGCCTTTTTAAGGCATTTACAAATGCCAACTGACAATAGAAAAATTCGAAAGGTCAACAGGTATTTTCTGTTCATTGGGCCAGTCCCAAAAACCAAAAAAAAAAAGAAAAAGAAAAAAGAAGAAGCAAATAATGTCGCTTATTTTTCATCGTTTTACATTGTTAAAAACGATGTTAACTAGTTTACATCGTTTATATATTATATCGCTTGGCAAACAATGCTAAATGTGGGGTTGACAATATAAATATAATTTGTGTTAGTTGAGCAGTAATCGTCACAAATTAACGATGTAAATTTTTACATTTTTTTTTTATACTTGGCTCATTAAACTTTTGTTAATAAGTCATCCTAGATTATTTTTTATTTGGTTGCCAATAAAATAAGATTGGAAATTTTTATAATCTTGTCTGCTTTTCCTTTTATAAAGGAGACACTCGCTTAACTAAGTCCAAACAAATAAACAGCACAAATACTAAACTTGTTTTCTCAAGAACCAAACACACTCAGACCAAAACTATTAAACAAAAAATCTCAAAATAAATAAGGTGTCAAATATTATAAGATTTTTGTGAAGTTGGGAGGCCGCGCCGCCCAGCCTCCGCCACTCAACCCCTGCCGCTCTCGAAATTGACTTAAAAAAACCAGATCTATTTTTCTTCGTCAATCTCACCCATTCACCATCTTCTCCGCCCTCACAACTTTCCACTGCCCCCTTCTGCGCTCTGATTTGTCACCAACGGCCACGCGCATGGATCCCATGCAGGGATAGATCGGGGACTATGCCACCCTGGTTAAGGCCGTCTGCAGCAGCCATTCACTGCTTAAGGCGGTGGTGTGGGTGGAAGAAAAAGAAGGAAGAAGAAAGAGAGAGAGAGAGAGAGAAAAAAAGAAAAAAGAAAAAAGAAAGGTTTGACGTGTGTGCAGGGTAGAAGAAAAACAAGGAAGAAGAAAAAATGAGAGAGAGAGAGAAGGGGCTTTGAGCAACGTGTGTAAAATTTATAGAGGGCTTTTATAAGCGTGAAATGTAGTAAAATTTACAAAGGGCTTTGATAAGCGTTGCAGAGGTTACCAAAAAAAAAAATTACTTCATTTAACCACAAACGATGTTAAAAACACGTCGTTTACCATGGTGTAAAGTGTAGATTGTTAGTATTTTAACATCATTTAACCACAAACGATGTAAAAATAATAATACTAATAATAATTAAAAAAAGGGGGGAGGGGGACATTTTACATCGTTTAACAACAAACGATGAAATAAATGTGACAGCTTACATCATTTGTATTAAACGATGTAAAGTTTGCTTTTAAATGATGTCAAACTTATTTTTAACATTGTTTGTATCAAGCGATGTTAAAATAAACGATATCAAATGATGTTTTCTTTTTTGGTAGTGACCAACCAATTTTAGGTTTTCTCCTCACCAGCAAGTCGATACTATCAACAGACTTAATTCATCTTTTCACCCACGTACTATAACTAATCTCTTCATTGATAGGCCAAGACAGACATATTATCGTCTGCCTCTTCGTACAACGAGCCAACACTATTGATGGCCAATGCCCAATCCTATTTATGCACATGTTTTGAGATGTCACCTATTTGCATTTGAGCTAACTAGTGACAAATCTATTGCCATATATTTTTCGTCTATTTTTGACAGATTAAAACAAAATAAAAAAAAAAGAAAAATTGAGCAGATTACTCGACCAAAGGAATCAAGCTCCTTTTTGGAGGGCCCAAATATCAACAACCAATGATAGAAAGAGATCCAAGAATACATCTCAAAATTATGAATTTTACAAATCATTCAAAGAAATTGGAGAGCTTATGTAAAGCCTAAAGATCTGCTGCCCAAACTAGAGGGCTCATTTTCTTATAAAAGGTCATTAAAGGAGCCTAGACCCAACTGGCCTACGAACCATCAAAGAAGTCACGGCCTAACAGGCTTAAAGATCACTGGAGCAACCCAGACCTAGTAAGCCGACTCATTAGACTCGAGAGCAACTTCTCCAAGAGCAAGTTGGCGAACAAACAATTCTTCCTTCTGATGAGATCCTCCCACGCCTCCCTAACTATCCTAACAATCTAGGAGAAAGAAAGA
Organism: Betula pendula; assembly: GCA_900184695.1. Classification (NCBI taxonomy): domain Eukaryota; kingdom Viridiplantae; phylum Streptophyta; class Magnoliopsida; order Fagales; family Betulaceae; genus Betula; species Betula pendula. The sequence goes on along the minus strand of FXXK01000752.1, from coordinate 116,115 downwards.
GACATATAAGAGAAAGGCCAAGTCATTAACCTCTCAAGGAAGACGCTAGAAGGTCATTAACCTCATTAACTTAAGGGTAGGGATCTTCTTCTTCTTCTCCTTTCACCATTAACCAAACACTTTCTTTTGCTAACTTAGCCATTGAAGAGGTTTCATTGGCGACTTCCAGTGAACCACTCTAATAGTTTTTTCTCTTTTGTAAATGGAGTTCCTCCATAAAAGGTAGCATGAAGTCACTCTAAAAATCTGAACATCTACCATTGTGTAGCTGTTTGAGCCAAGTTATAAAAAAAAGGTTACGTCAAAAGGATTGGATTTTGGAATTAGGGAAGGGCCATATATATATATATATTTTCTAATTGAAAAGGGCCATCTATTTGTGCGTGGCACATTTTTTTTTTTTTTGTTGATTTCTTCATTAAGAAGTCTCTGTTCTAGACCCATATATATATATATGCTACTTGAAAATGACGAGGTCATCGGGGATGAGAAGGAAAAAAAAAAAAATCGAAACTGTTGACAGTTTCTAAAGTTTTATATAATTTTTATTAGTGTGGTATTATAGGTTTACAACTCTACGGTAGAGGAGTCTGCATACTGAAAGACTCTCTTTAAATAAGAGTAATGATACATGTCAACTTTCATGTCTATTTTATGTCTACTAAAAGTGATGTAATTTTTAAAATTACTATGTGATTAAAAATCAATAATTATTCATCATTAATCCAATGACAATTTTAAAAGTCACATCACTTTTGGTGGACACAAAGTAGACATGGGCTTGACATATATAATTACTCTTAAAATAAAGAATAAGATAGGTATTATTTTATTAGGACTTTAGTAAGAGTAATGATACATGTCAACCCCATGTTTATTTTATGTATACCAAAAGTGATGTGACTTTTAAAATTATCATTGGATTAAAAGTCAATAATTATTCATTATAAATTTAATGGTAATTTTAAAAGGCACATTACTTTTGGTGGACACAAGGTAAACATGAAGATTGACATATATAATTACTCATTTAGTAAGAGTAATGATACATGTCAACTCTCATGTCTACCTTATATCTATAAAAAATGATGTGACTTTTAAAATTACTATAAAATCAAAAGTCAATAATTGTTCATCATAAATCCAATGATGATTTTAAAAGTCACATTATTTTTTGTAGACACAAAGTAAACATGTATTTCTATTTCATTAGCTATCTTATATTCATGTATTTCTATTCAAGTCTATTTCTTTCATGTAATGCATAGATAAAGGAATCGAACTCTCAATATATATATATAAGAAAATTATTATTATTTAATTCTTGTAGTTGTTTTGAAAGGTGTTAGGATTTCTTAAATTACCCTAAATTTATCTGCATGTTATTCGTGCTTGAGAAATAAGCCCTTAACATGTGGTATTTTATTTATTTATTTATTTTATCATGATAATTGTCACTCAAAACCAGGACTATAGACAAAAAAAAAGACGGACTTCCGTGTTAGTAAAATTGGAACATGAATCTCTTTATTTCATTTGAAATGAATTTATAGTCAAAATTTTACTTAACAGTATATATAATATTACATTATTTAAAACTTTTAAATAACATAATATAAGATACACCGTAAAATAAAATAAAATAAAATATTAACCATAAAAAAAATCATCTCATTTCATTTACTATTCCAAGTCGATGTTGTCTTCTCCGGCATTGATCAAATTAAAGTCCACAAAATTAAAATAAAATATTAACCATTAAAAAATCATCTCGTTTTTCTTTCCTTTTTCAAGCATAGTTTGAATGAACAATCAAATTCAACACAGAAAACTTTATAGATAAGTGTACGTATGATATATTTGACTGGCAGAGGCAATGAAGAGGACCATCTCCTCGTATGACTAACTATAACCTCCCAATTCAACGGAAGGAGAGTGTGTGAATTTTATTTGTGGATGAACAACAACCTTTTGACTTTTGCCATTCCTATTTCCTTCCTGCGCTTGGGTCAGCATCATTAATTAAGTTAATTAAGTTAATTAAGTTAATGGTAAAAAATAGCCGCCATTAATGAAATGAAGGCCACTACTAGTACCAAGCAGAATTTGCACGTGTCATATATACGATCCAAAATTTTAAAAAATATATAAATTTAATTATTTAATAAATACTTTAAAATTATTATTTATATTTTAAATTTTATTTTAATATATAGGTAAAAATTTAACACATAAATTATTTAATTAAAATGAGAGATAAATGACAAAAATAAGTTCGAACTCAAGACGTCTGCTTTGATATCATATTAAATCATCACTTATTTCAAAAGTTTAAATTGATAGAAAAAAAAAAATTTAATCATTTAACCAATACTTTAACAAGCGAATATATTTAATTAGATACGAGACGGATGAATAGCAGAGTCTAGAACTGATCTAAGCTCATCATCCCAATTCCCATATGCAAACAACTCATCATCATTCACATCTGCAGCTCCTGGACTAATTGGAATAATAATATTGCTTGAAGATGATGGAGTTTCATAATGATTAGCTAGCCAGCTGCTCGACTGCTGCCTCCTTTCATCAATACGATCATTAACAACAGGCTTTATATCCTCATGATGTTTTTCATGATTAATATTGTCGGAGGAACTACTTGGACGTTGCTTAGCAGATAATTCTCTCCAATCTGCCGCGTACTTCCTATGTGATACAATATTTCGCTTGAAAATTCGACACAGCGTCCAAATTTCCTGCATGCATGAAAATTAAGTACACATGATCATGATCAATTAACAATTTAGCATCCATGCATGAAGAGATCGATCGATGTACTAAAAATAATTGATCTGCGTACTTACAGCTTCCTGGGCAGTATTGGCAAGGTTGGGTACTGCAGGAAGGCGAAACTCATGCATCATCCAATCAGTTTTGATGCCTTTTCCTGCACTTCCGCGGTAGTATACTAATGTTTTCTTCAGGCCAATGCATTCATGATCATGGCCTTCTTGATCTCTCATCGAGTATACCGGTTTGTCGATACCAGTTGCTTTCCAGAATCCAGACCCGGTCACTCTGTTGGGTCTTATGCTGTTCCGATACTTTCTCCCTCTTTTGCAAAAGAAGTACCACTCTAACTCTTTCACGCCACTACTACTGCTGCTGCCTCCTGCAAATTTACAAATTAACCGAATATATTTATAATAAAAGAAACGTAGAGAGTTAATAAAAAAAGAGAAAAAAAAAAAACGATCCTTACTTGGAATTAGATCCCAGGGATCGTATTTGTAGATATCGATCTGTTTGATGAGTTCAAAAGTGGTGGGTTTCTTCTCAACCTTGCGGCGAAGATAAAAGCCCACAAGCTCTTCATCAGTTGGATGAAACCGGAATCCTGGCAATATTACAGCTGGAACTTCAGCTTGCTTAGTACTACTCATCGTCTCCATACACACAGTCTCCTTCCTCCTTCCTTCCCTAGCAGGATTTCCAGCTAGCTAGGGAAAAATCATATGAGAGTTGGAAGATGGGAAGAGAAGCTTTTATTATATTGTGAAGAATGGAAATCGATGAGTGAGAGTATATACATATATGGGATAAATGATACAGTTCATTAAGACTCGTTCTAAGTTGTTTGGGCCATCAAGGCTTTAGAGTCAGACCGCATGACTTGACCTTTTAATTAACCAAACTCTTATTGACTCTCACTCGTCGATCTTCATTCTTTACAATATAATAGAAGCTTCTCTTCCCATTTATATATATATATATACATAAGACCTTTCTTTTTATTTTTTTTTTTTTTTTTTTTTTTTTTGAGCAGTACAGAAACAGGGGATTGACCTTCTAATTAAAACTTTTTATCTTCATCTCTTATCCTGGATTTACATGTGAGTTTTATAAATTTAATAATTTTTTTGAAATCATATAAATGAAAAAATGAAAAAACAGCATTAACTAGGACAAATATATTCCATGTAATGAACTCCTTGGCACTTGGTAGTACATCTTTAATTTCTACGTAACAATAAGTATAGGGACAGGGCAACAATTAAATGGGGTTTATTCTCTCCTCCATATATAGGTTGTGATGTGCGGAATAAATATATGCTAAAAGAAATTATAATTTGAGAATATTAGGATAAATTACTAAATTACTATATTGTTTTGTAAAATTAGATTGAGCACGGTGTGGCTTGTGGGTATCAAATAAAAAAGGGCTTGAAAATTTAAGTTGAAAGACTTAAAATTTTTGAAACCTTAATATCCGTTTGAACGAGACCAAAAATGTCATGTGTCAGTCAAAAATGCACACGGAAAATGAACGGCCATGATCAAATCTTGGATGATCGCATTCAAACGGAAAAGTATTGTGTAAGAACGGAATAACATCTCCACGTGTCAAATGCGTGCAATCGAGTGTTAAGAAGTCTATGTTCCACTTGCTATTCCAAGTTGATGATGTTATATATCGGGCATTGATCAAATCAAAGTCCACAAAATTTAAAAACCATGTCGCTCTTCTTTCCTTTTTCAATCCCAGTTTGAATGAATAATCAAATTCAACACACAAAAATTTCTAGATAAGTGTATGACATATTTGACTGGTAGTGGCAATAAAGAGGACCATCTCCTCGTATGACTTACTATAACCTCCCAATTCAACGGAAGGAGAGTGTGTGAATTTTTTATTTGTGGATGAACAACAAGCTTTTGACTTTTACCATGCCTTTTTACATCCTGCGCTTGGGTCAGCATCAAAATTAATTAATTAAATTAATAGTAAAAAATAGCCGCCATTATTTGAATTGAATTGGAGGCCACCACGTGAACCAAGTAGAATGTGCTATGTACCCACAAATGGAGGGACCCGGATCCTCTCCATTTCGAAGGAAATGGAGAGGAGCCGGTTAGTTTAAAATAAGGGGTAGTATGATAATTTTACTTTATATTGGTATGTGAAATTATCAAACTGCCCCTTATTTTAAACTTAACTGGATCCCCTCCAACTTTCCTTTCAAATGGAGAGGATCCTTTTTCCAAATGGAGTGCATGACGTCATTTTGGAATTCTGATGAGTTGTTTGTAAATTTAATATTTTTTAAAAAAAAATTAATTTTATTTTTAATATTTTATCAATCACTTTTTAATAATTATTTTTTATTTTTTATATCACATCACTCATTTTTTATTACTATTTTTTATTTTATTTTTTTATTTAAAAAATTTTCAACATCATTTCTACTTTATATTATATCAATCACTTTTAATTATTATTTCAAATAAATATATCCCTAAACATTTATCAAACAAGGCCCAAATCTTTTTTGGGCACCATTACACAATATTTTTGGTAATTGTACGAAACAAAATTATCTTAAACCTACGGAGTTTCCATATCATGATGAATTGAACTTAAATCTTGACTTTTCATTATTTTTTTGAAAAGAAAAGAAAAGAAAAGAAAAGATGGTAAATATATCAAATAACACAAGTCAGATTAAAAGTTATTAAGATTAAAGAGAAAGCCATTACTTGTTGAAGAAATAAGGTAGAAACAAAAGTAAGAAAAGAACCAATTATTAATTTGCTTTTGTTTAAAAAAAAAAAAACCACAATATTGATCGAGCGAATGTTCGAGTCCTGAGTAGACTCAACTCAACTGTATACATTACGCTGACCTGGTCAACATGAGCACAACTGGACCAGTCGTTTCCTCCGTTTGAAAATTAGACGTAACATCAAATCTATTGAGTAATGAACCGACTCTATTGCCAAGTCAAGAGGAAGAAGTATCAAACTGAATCGGGTCAAAGTTAATTTAATTTAACGAGTCTCAATCATGCCCATCAAACAGTACTAATACTAGTTTTATATGGGACCTAGTACTAATGTTTTGTCCTTTTTATTGCACACACATTCCTTTCATATGAAAGGAACTATCCTTTCATAAACCATTTTAAAAACTTACAGATATCTTAAGATAAATAAGGAATTTGTAAGTGGGGCCTTTTTTTTTGGATAAATATACTTGGAACCATGAACTAACATTCATTTTTTATTTAGCATTATAAATTAATATATGTGATACTTAAATACATTAAGCTGTCATTTTGTTGCATTTAACATTCATCTTTCGTTACCATTGACTATTAGAGTGGATGAAAAAATCATATTTGACCAAAATCTTTCGAGAATACTTTCGTTTTGATCTTTGAAAAACTAAAATTTTCCTTTATAATTATTAATCAATAAAAAAATGCTAAAAAAGAAAAAAAAAAAAGTGGAAATGGTAACACACCCCTAGCCACCATGGGGTGGGTCGCTGGCCATCCAGCCCATGTGGGGTGGGCGAGCCACCCCCACCTTGATTTTGGGTGGCTGTGCGATTCTTTCTTCCTTTTTTTTTTTTTTTTTTTTTTTAAGTTTTTTATCAAGAAAAAATTTATATATTTTTCTGAACTTTCATCACTTTTGCATTTACTTTCACAAAGTTCAAAAACTCTTAATTTTGTGTTTCCAACTTTTCATTTTTTTTCAATCTCACATATCTGTTAAGATTTAATAGTCCTAACGAAGGGCTTGAAAATCCCAAAAATACCTCTTTTTTTTTTTTTTTCTTAAATTTTTAAGTATGGTTCGATGGGTCTAGTAATTTTTCAATTTTATAAAGTTTTAAGGGATATAAAGGTCATTTCATAATTTGACTGTCTGATTTAACCTCAAATCCTAACCGAAAGTGTAAGTTTGCAATAAATTGAAAGTTGGATACACTAAATTGAGAGTTTTTGAACTTTAGGAGAGTAATTACAAATGTAATGAAAGTTTGGGAAGATTAAGTGGAGTCTCTCCTTTTTATTATTATTTGGAAAAAATCCATATACCCCTCAATTGACAATGTTTTTACCAAACTTTCAATTGTGACAATGTTCTCCACAAACTACCAAACAAGTGACAATGTTCCCCCAATGACGAAAATACCCTTAATAAAATAAAATAATTCTAAAACAACTCAAACTAAAAATTAAAAGAAAAAACAAAAAAAAAATAAAAAATTGTTTTGAAAGAAAAAACTACCACCCAATTGGCCAAATTTTAAATTATAAAATTATAAAATTTTCCTTTTTTTTAAATAAAATTAAAAATTTAATTTTTTGTTCTTTTTTGAAGTTATAAAGATATTTATGTCTTATTGAAAAATTTATAGGGTCATTTTTATCTTTTTGCTGGTCTTGGGAGGACATTGCCAATTGTTTGGTAATTTGGATGGGGAGAGGAACCATTGTCACTATTGAAAGTTTGAGGAGGACATTATTAATTGAGTGATAGTTTGAAGGGGGTATGTTAACTTTTTCTTTATTATTTTGTTATATTGATTTTAAAGAAATAAGGGATATAATAAGAATGATGACAGTACGTGACCACTTTTCCATTCAAATTGATGCCCAAGGTTGATGGAGGGGCTTAGTTGCAATAAAATAGTAGTTTGATATATTTAGGTGTCACACTTGTCAATTCATAAGGCTAAATAAAAAATGGCTTTTAGTTCAGGGGCTAAGGTATATTTATCCAAAAAAAAAAAAAAAAAAAAAAGGCGGTCTCTGATTGATCCAATATAATATAGTCCAAATTCAAAAACAAGATCAAATGGTCTGATATTGGTCTGTGATCATACCGTCTAATTGATATAATATATTTCTATACTTATATATATTAGTATAAATAACTATTATATATAATTTAATGATATATGTTTGAAATTTATAAGATTTAATAAATTAATTTAATATGAATATTTAGTTTATAAGATTTAAGAAATTAGTTTAATAGTATATTAACTATTTAGTAAACTAACATATATGAAAATAGTTTTATAAGTTTTGCAAATTTTCATAATTAATATATATGTGTTGTATACAAAGATATATGAAGAAGCTATGAGTCGAGTAATTAAGCTTTATATGAGCTGTTATGTTAACGAACGTTAACAAGTTGAACAGAATTTTTATGGGTATATATTATTTAATAATCGAGCGTAATTTTATGTTCATAGATGGCTTATATATTAAACAAACTGAGTTTAAATCGAGTTTATCCAAGCAAGTATCGAGTGGATTGACGAATAGACTTATTCATTTACGGATCCTACAAACCAGTCTAATAAAGTGATATGTATTCCTAAAATATACGAAAAACACATTTTTTTTTATTAATACTATTAAAAAACATGTGAGAAGTATATGATATTAAAAAAAAAATGTGTTTCTCACATGTTAAGGGATACATATCACTTTATTAGACTAATTTATAGTAATTTGCTACAAATTAGTTTGTAACTAATTTATGTTTGCCCTAATGAGGTGACAACAATTAAAGATGGAATCTGGCTTGCCTCCGGTACTTCATTACCATAAGATCTCATGTTAAAATTATCACAGCCTGACACCTCAGCCCTCTCACAAATAAACGGTTAGAGCAAAACACCATGCACTTGAACCGAACAAAAACCATGCATCTTTATTCTACCAGTTAATGGGGAACGAGCGTGTGCGTGGTGCGCCTCAAGCTCGTCCTAGTCGGGAAGCCGCTGGGGCAGATGGAGGGGCCAATGCTGCAGGGGAAGGTCCATGACAATGAACCCATTACCAAAATCTTTGACTAATGGCCTGGAATTTCAAGAATCCCCTGAAAGATCAGTCTCAAAGTAATCCCCACCTAAACAACGAGTATTCTCAGACTCATCAAGTGCTTGAAAACCAAATTCATGGATTTCACTAGTTGACAAATCGATCAAGTTCCCACCATTCAAACTAAGAATTGCAATCTGCACATCCTAGCGAGAAGATTGGAGGTCAAGTTGTGCTCCAATTAAGCTAAAACCCAGTTCAAATTTCTCAAAGAAACAGATCTACAACTTTGATGTTTTAAGTTTTGAGAGATACTGGCTGAATCAAGGTGGAAATCGGGATTGAAGTTGTGGCACCTGCACTGTTGGCGTTCTAGAACATTTCTTAGCATGCAATTCTAAACTGTGGAAACTAGCAGATCTAGTGCACGAAAATTACAGCTGGAAACACCACTTTCCTAGTTATATTAGGACTCTATTTTATTTTTAATATTTTCCTTAATTAATCAGATTTGGATATTGTTATTTTAGGATAATATTTAGAATATCTTTAAGAGATTTTATAAGCTTCTAATAAGGGGCATGAACGTGTATAAAGAAGGGGGGAATCATACTAAAATTTTTTTTTTTCTCCCCTCTTCTCTAACGGATCCTTTGAGTTTTCATCATGGCTCTGCGCGACTAAACTTTTATGATTGGTCGAAGGAAACAGAAGCCTGAGAATCAATAAAACTGTGAGATCTAAATTGTTTTAGTGTTCAATTTATGCTTTAAGTATCGGATATTCTTCTGTGCCTATTTTCATGATTGTCTTGTTTGATTACTAGGAGATCTACTAGTTTATTATTCTTTGCAATCTACTGCTATATTAGATATCAAATCCGTAATTGTTTGATCCCTCTAATTTGTGAAGCAACTAAGATTTAATAATTTGCTGCGTCAGAAATTATTAGATCTTAGGAAGAACGCTTGATTAAATTAAATGCAACCGCTTGCGCTTGTGTTGTTTAGGTTCATCGATCTCTCTAATTCTTAAGGTTGCTACTAGATTAAACCTTTAGCGCTTGTCTTGGGTTATTTAGTAGTTAAGGTTAATTAGATCACTTGTTTTCTAATTAACTGGGACTAAGGAGAGATAAGATAATAATTCCAACGGTGAATATTCAAAGTATGAATTAACATATGTTTACATTGATGATCAGTTGTAAAATTTCGATGGTGGATGTTGACTTCGACCAAGGTTTGTTCTTTTGATTAATTTCGATACTTTAAATTGAATTGTTCTTTAGTTGTTCTTCTTAAAATTGTTTTCGTTATACTCAAACCCCTCAATCCTTGTTCACGTAGCATAAAACTAGGCTGAATACTCTCCGTGGGAACGATCCTTACTTGCACTACTACATGTATTTTAGGAGTATTAGTTTTATTTTTGATTGCCTACGACAGCACACCAGATCTAAACACAAAAATTCCAATTATATTAAAATATGCCAATTATATTTATGCATGTTATTAGATGGAATAATCACACAAAATTCTAAGCATAGACTCATATGGAATAATTACACATAAACTTACATTCAAATTCACTTTGGGCCAACATTATTCATTTCCTATATATATGGAAAATTATAGCACGAGTGTTAGCTAGGGTACTGACCCAATGGTGAAGGTGTGGTCATTGAGTCATGGGACCTAAGACTTGGTCTATAAATTTACTATATCTCCTATAGTATATGAGAACCATATAGTTTTTAAATAATTCTATTAAAACTATGTTTTGTTGGAAATACTATTATATCAAAACATAATATAGCTCAGTGGAAAATAAATTATTCCCTAGCCCAAGATCGAACTTTAAGAACTACATGCAAAGAACTACGCTATTAAAATAAATTAGCTCATAACCTGCGCTATGCGTTCTTCATTATAATTTAATTTCAAATTTTAAACGCATCTCCATCATAATTTTCTTTATAAGTTAAAAAAAGGCATGTAAAAAAATCCATCCAACCTCTATTTATTAAAAAAAAAAAAGAAGGTTACACACAGTACATTACTAAATATAGTGACATAATTACACACAGAACATTGCATGAATGTATAAATCACATAAAATTTTACTATCATAAGACCCTTAATTTTAGTTTAATCCATATAAATTAAAACATGTTAAAATATTTGTTCCCTTATACGTAGTTTAAAATGAAAAGTATAAACAAAGAAAAAAAATAGCAAGAATAAAACTTGGATTGTGATTATCAAAGATTTAAAATGATTAAACCCATATAATTTAGAACATTCAAACAAAATATAGAGCAAAATAAACAATTTGTATTTTTTACTTTTTATTTTCTTTTATGAATAACAAATAAAACAAAATCTTTCACTCAACATTTAATGCAATCAAATAAATCCTCTAACCTCACGCTCAATGCTTAATTATTTCTATAGCGTTTCGAAAGTGTTTATTTTCATTTTTTGCATAACAATAAATTTTTTTTTTTTTTGCCTTCTTTTGTTTCAAAAGCATAAAAAACACTTCAAAAAAATGTCTGAAAATTCAAGTAAATCATACAAATGAAAGAAAAAAAATCTCATAAAGCATTTAAATGAATCAAAACATAAAACCCTTAGTTTTAGTTAATTTCATATAAATTAAACTATGTTAAAATCTTTGTTTCCATATGAGTAATTTAAAATGAAAAAAAGTATAAAAAAAAAAAGCAAGAAAAACCTGTATTTTGATTATCAAAGCATTAATAGAAAATTTGCAGGAATCTATGATATCGTTAGTATAATACCTATTATATTTCAATACAAATAAACCCATATAATTTTGAATATTAATATATATATATATATATATATTATATATATATATATATAACAAATAAACAAAATCTTTTTTATTTTCTTTTTATGAATACAAAATAAAACAAATATTTCACTCAACATTTAATGCAATCAAACAAATTCTCTTACCTCAGGTTTAATGCTTAATTATTTCTTTGGTGTTTCAAAAGTGTTTATGTTCCTTTTATGCACAACAATCAAATAAATTTTTGTGGTCTTTTGTTTTCAAAAGCATAAAAAAAACTTCAAAAAAATGCCTAAAAATTCGAGTAAATCATACAAAGAAAAAAAAATCTCATGAAATATTTAAATGATTCAAAACATAAGACCCTTAATTTTAGTTTAATTCATATAAATTAAAACATGTTAAAATCTTTGTTTCCATAGGAATAATTTAAAATGAAGAAGTACAAAGAAGAAAAACCTGGATTCTGATTATCAAAACGTTAATAGAAAATTACAAATAATCTCTGATATTGTTGGTGCTATTATATTTCAATGCAAATAAAACTCATATAATTGTAAACATGCATTCAAAAAAATATATAAAGCAAAATAAACAAATATTTTTTTATGAATTCCAAATAAAACGAAATATATCACTCAACATTTAATTCAATCAAAAAACTCTTCTCATATCAGGTTCAATGCTTAATTATTTATTTAATGTTTCAAAAGAGTTAATGTTCTTTTTCTACACACTAATCAAATAATGTCATGTATTCTTTTGCTTTCAAAAGTAGAAAAGGCGCTTCTAAAAAATACATGAAAATCCGAGTAAGTCACACAAAAGAAAAAGAAATTTCATAAAACATTTAATTGAATTAAAGTATAAGACCCTTGATTTTATTTTAATTCATATAAATTACAACATGTTGAAAACTTTGGTCTAAAAAAGTAGTTTAAAAATGAAAAGAAATAATAAAAAAAAATACATGTTTTGAGGTAGTCAGTTGCATAGAACACGTTGCTATATATAAAAATACTTCTAGTCTAAGGCTTTTTTTTTTAATGGTGAGACGGAGGGAGTTTGCAGTGTGTTTTCATTTCAAGCCAAGTGTGTGTCTAAGGAGAGTTCAAACTTCTCTTTCCCCTTTTCCCTATTGAATAAAAAAAAAATAAATAAATAAAGGCTGAAACGGCTGAAAGAATTGTGTGCATTTTTTATTTAGTTTCTATTACAAAATTGTAGAGAATAATATAAAATTTTAAAAACAAACTTTAATTTATAAATTAAAATATTTTTGTAGGAAGAAAATCTATTGATGAAAATAGTACACTCACTACATTAAAAAATTAATGCTACAAAACAAAGTAAATAAACTAAATAAGAATCTAAGAAGAAAAATGAAAATACCTTCACACTTTTTGCAAATTATTTCCAAAAGAAGCAAAAGTAATCACCTATATTCAATATTTACAAACATTACTTCATGGTGGAAAATTTTACATAATAATTCACAAAAACAAAGAACAAAAAGCACTTTAGATAAAGATTTGATGCAAATATCAAATAATGAGCATGTTCTATCAAGATAAATATATATAAACATTTATAGTTTGATTACACAAATTTGAATATAAACATAATTCTAAAATCTCATTGATTAAACATTAATGATCTCACATGCTATCCATGAGGAGAGAATCAGGATTATGTACAAAATGAAATATTGGATTGAATTAAAAAGAAATATTGGATTAAACAAAAAGTATTTATTAAACAACGTTAATTTTTTTTTTAATTTTTTTTTCTTGCATCAAGTTTCAACGTCAGACGTGGAGATGGATAAGATGCAACTTTCGCCACAACTCTCTTTCTCTCTCTCAAAAAAAAAAAAAAAAAAAAGATGGATAAGAATAGACCGAGCAACTCATCCCAAAATGTAGCAGTGACAAAGCAGAGGACAATTAGTGCCCTTTTCTCACTCAGTGTCAAAAGCGAAAATCTAATGCGAGAATTCAAAATCAAAAGAGAAAACCCATAATCAAATAGGTTTATCGGAACGTAGAGATACAAAGCAAAAGCACATTCATAGTAGTGAAACATAGCAAAATACACGATTACAAAGACATAATTGAAAAAAAAAAAAAAGCCGAAAAGAACACAGATAAAATAATATAGAAAATAGTAGAAAGATTACTGGCCAAGAGACAGAGAGACGTGGAAAGTTTTAGAGGGTGGAAAGTTATATATACATTGAAGAAACAAAGAGATGGTGGGGAAGAAGAGAGACGGTGGGAGTCTAATTACATTACTTGAATTGTTTAAAGTCTGTGGAAAAAACGTACGTTTCACTCACTTTAAAAACTTAAAACTTAAATGCACAGTTCACTCATAAAACACAGCACACAGAATAGGCACTAAAAATCAAACGAAACCGGACGGTTAGTCAACAAAATTCACCGGTTCACAGCACATGTTGCAAATTTAGACACTCCACCAGTTTGGTTTTACTTAAAGGACCGGTTTTTTTTTATTGAAAATGACCGGTTCAGTAATTAAAAATTAAGAATTAAAAACCGGTTCACTTACTAAAAAATATGGGTTCACACCACATGTCGAAATTTTAAGCATGCCACGTGTCAAAATTTTAGGCACTCTCTAATGCAAAACTCGGCTTATATATATATAAGCAATAAAATACTTACTTGAACACTAGGCCACTCCTTGGTTATATGAGCAGTTGATCCTTGCTTCTTGTATATAGAAATCCCGACCTTCAGATCTTCGCACCGATGACTAGAAATAACCAAGAGTGTGGACTCAAATTGCTCTTCAAAATTTAAACTATGTTCTTCGAGTTGTTAGTTTACAAGAACTTGTTGTTGGTGTATCTTTCCAAAAGCCACATGCACCTCTATTTATATCCTTGAAAACACAAGAGGCTTTATAAAATAATCAATATGGGACTAAGAGAAGAGAGTAATGAATGGCTATGATTAAATCCTAGCCTCCATCACTTAAGGAGGTAGACGGCTAGGCTAGGAAAAGCCCTAGCCGCCACACTCCTTCATGGATGGAGTGATGCATGGGCTAGGGTGGAAGCCCATGTGTTAGCGTTCCTGCACGGGGCTTGAGTTTTATCCCCAGCCCATGCTCCCACATTACCTCTTTATACAGTTTTCTTTTTACGCCCAAATTTCAATTTAATTAAAACAACCTGCTTAAATAATATGCTTATGTTTTAATAAATTAAAATACATTGCCTAATAAATAAATAAAAGCCTGTCATGGTTAATTTACAATAGCTTGGTGAGAGACTCGAAAGGAAAAATAAATCTAACTCAAATAGTCAACGATAAATCTTTGTCGCTATTTAATTACAATGATGCCACTCTACAATTATAAATGCACTCCAAAATTTATTCTTGATATAAATCAACATCGCTCTTTTTGACTTACTTATAGTATGAGTATGACACCTCTATGAAATATTTCGTAGAAGAATTAGGACTAAGATATTGTCATATTAAATTCTCTATCTCTTAATCCTTGATTCACAGATTTACCCTTTGTCATTCTCCAACTGTGAATACTCCATTCATAAGTCAAAAATATATTTTGGATCTCAACCAAAATGCTCTGATCAAAGACTGAGAATGAACTCCTTTGAAATCCTAGTCAAAGAGAAATTTTATATCCTTTTTGTTAATCCAAAAGAACTTGGATTTTTTATTGAGCAAAGCTTTCCTCACAATATTTCATGTGATCACCCAATGCACGGAGATGTTGTCCAACGTTTAAGATTTCACTCCCTAATGCATCAAAGTGACCGACACTTACACATTTGAGTCTGCTTCCCTTAAGGATTTAGAATCATTGGTTATAAGTAATTTGAGAGTTATTGGGTGTGTTTGTTAAGTGTTTAGGGATGTTTTTGTTTTAGAATAGTAATTGATGTGATATAAAATAGAAAGAATGTTGAGAATTTTTTGTATGGAAAAGTGAGAAATTTTATTTTTTAATGAGTTTTTTATTTGAATAGTAAGAAAAAATGAGTGATGTGATATAAAAAGTAAGAAAAATTGTTAAGACGTGATTAATGAAATATTAAAAATAGGGTTGATTTTGAGGGGGGAAAAAAGAAAAGAACTTAGCAAACATAGCCATTGTTTTTCCGAGGACAGTACTTTAGTAGAAAGATAACTCCCGGTCCGTTCAGTGTATACCATCTTATATACCCACTACATCAACCCGAAGAATCCTCTTCGCCTGATTAAGGTAAATTACTTTCAGTTGATGTGTAACAATTTTAGCAAATGGAATGCTCAATTTTATTATTGACTGCGAACAATAAATCTTATAGAATACAAGGGTTATGGTCTATGATCTTGTGTGACAAAGATCATTGCTCATACCCATAGTTCATATTCAATGTATTTTTTGGACCCTTTATATGAGGATTTATTTAATGAAATCATACAAAGATTATATATTTATATGTCACAAATGTATTTAATTAGAGAATAAAACTTTACTCATAAAAAAACTATAATGTCAATCATTTCACAAATTGGGATTCAGGACATAATCTCTAACAATCTCCCACTTGCACTTAATTCCAATTGGGCATACATTTGACTCTCATTCCCTCCAAGTGAGTATCGAAAACTTTTTGGGGCAAAGTCTTAGTGAATGGATCCGCCAAATTTTCTACTGATGGTATCTTTGCCACAATTGTATCTCCCTGGCCACTATCTCTCTAATGAGATGATACTTGCGCACTATGTGTTTCCCTCTCCTATAGTTCCTTGGATTGTGCAACTGCTCCACTGTTGTCGCAAAACAACGTTATGGGAGCTTGCTCGTTCCTCATAACACCAAGATTCGCTAGGAATTTCCTGAGTCACACTGCTTCCTTTATTGTCTCATTGGCCGCAACGTATTCAGCTTTCATAGTGAAGTCCGCAATGCATGACTGCTCGACACTTCTCCAACTAATGGCTTCTCCTCTCAAGGTAAAGACATACCCCTAGGTAGATTTTCAGGAATCACGATCTGACTGGAAGTCAGAATCTGTGTAAGCCGTAGCTATCAAATCCTCACTCTGGTAGACAAGAATATAGTCACTCGTTCTCTGTAAATACTTGAGTATATGCTTAACCGCTACCCAATGCTGTGGACCAGGATTTGATTGATATCTGCTGACTATGCCTACCATAAAACATATGTCAGGTCTAGTGCATAACATGGCATACATGAGACTTCCCACAGCCGAGGCATAAGGCACATTTGTCATCTGCTCTTCCATCTCAGATGTCAGAGGACACTGATCCTTGGATAGAGCTACTCCATGCCTAAAGGGCAACATCCATTTCTTGGAGTCTAACATGTTAAACTTTGCCAAGACCTTATCTATGTATGTTGATTGGGATAAGCCTATCATCCTATTCTTGCAATTCCATAAGAGTTTTATTCCTAGGATGTAACTTGCTTCTCCCAAGTCTTTCATATTAAACTGTTTAGACAACTAGATTCTAACTGCTGATAACGTACTTACATCGTTTCCGATGAGTAGTATATCATCCACATACAACACTAAGAATGTCACTACATTATCCCAACACGTTTTATACACACATGGTTCATTGAGGTTTTGTTCAAAGCCGTATTGTTTGATAATTTCATCAAACTTAATGTTCCATGATCTGGATGCCTATTTAAGTCTATAAATGGACCTTTGCAATTTACAAACCATATCACCTTGGCTCTCAGCTATAAATTCGTCTAGTTGCCTCATATAGATGTCCTCGTCAAGTTACCCATTTAAGAAGGTATTCTTGACGTCCATTTGCCAAATCTCATAATCAAGATGAGTTGCAATGGCCAAGAGTATCTGAATGGACTTAAGAATGGTTACTGGCGAAAAGGTTTCCTCATAGTCGATCCCTTTTTTTTGAGTAAAACCTTTTACCACTAACCTAACTTTGAAGGTTTCAACCTTCCCAT
The DNA here is from genome assembly GCA_900184695.1 of Betula pendula. NCBI lineage: Eukaryota > Viridiplantae > Streptophyta > Magnoliopsida > Fagales > Betulaceae > Betula > Betula pendula. The sequence continues at coordinate 98,677 of FXXK01000752.1, read as the reverse complement.
CCACTCCCTTCTTCCTCTTGTAAATCCACTCACACTCAATAGGTTTAATCCCATTAGATGCTTTTACAAGAGTCAAGACATTATTGGAATACATAGATTTCAATTCATTTTCCATAGCCTTGACCCATTGGTCTGCATCCGTATCATTTACAGCTTCATCGTAAGTCCTAGGATCTGATTCTAGTTCATCAGAGACAGCCTCATAGACTTCTCCTAAAAACACGAATCTGTCAGGAGCCCTAACAATCCTCCCACTACGACGAGGCACGATAACCTCCGTCACTTTTGTAGTAACCTGTGGTGTATTTGATACAACTACATCATTTTCAGGTATGACTGAAAATCCATCCTTTGCTTCAATCATTTCATTCGGAACATCCCTTAGCATGTTGAAGCATATAGTTTTTTAATAGTTATATTAAAAATTATATGCTTCTCACATACTCAAAAGATACAGCAATTTTATAAAGGTGGTTGGAGGAAATTCCGCCAACACAGTTAGAAGGAAATTTTTGTCCAATTGTGGGTTCCCATAAACCTTTATTTATTTATTTATTGAGTCACAGGGTCGAGCCGGGAGTCAGATGTGAGCTAACGCGTTCCCACAAACCCCAATGGTCTACTTGAGCTAGGCTGGCCCAAATGGGTCAGCCCACCTCTCTCTCTCTCTCTCTCTCTCTCTTTTAAAGAATTTGGGCCGGTCCAAATGGGTTGCAAACCCTACCCTGCAGCCCAATATTTTGACTTGAAAAAATATTTTCTTTCACCCATCATAGCCGCCCCTTTACCCTACACACGATGGCCATTGCAGCCTCATTATCATTGAACACCGTGGAGTGCAGAAAGCAACAGTGAAGGGGCCACTGCCTTTCGTGACGAAAGCCACCACCGCCCCATATGGAGCTATTGTTCCATCGTTGTGCGGCAACATAAATATGCCCCAGCTCCACCGTTGAGCAGCATAGATCTACTGCTCCTCCATTGCGAAGCGATGCCACGGGACAACACACGAAACTCACAGAGTTCGCATGGCGCTTCTGTGCAAGCACCGCTGCATGCGGCTTTGATGTGCAGTGGTTCTGCAGGGCTACTGTGCATGCTGCTAGGTGCATGCGTGGTTCTATCCAAGCGCTTAGCTGCTCATGCTGCACTGTCGCCACTACAGCTGTGCATGGGCAGCGTTCCAGCTGCAATACTCCTGCACACAAGCTGCTCATGTAGTGTTGCTGCTGTGCGAGCAACGCCACTGCCCGTGGTATTGCTGCCATGACGTTGTTGCCTGTTGCAGTGTGTGCAATGCTACTGTGCACATATGGCTTTTTATGGCAGTTTGCGCAATGTGTGGTGCGGTGGTGTGTGGGGCTGTGCGGCATAGTGGTACACGGGGATCACCGCCAGAAAACATGCAAGGCTTCCAAATACAACCACTAATTTTTTAAAAATAAATACACAACTAACCTGACTCTGATACCAATGTTAGAAATATAGTACAACGGAAACATAAAATTGCGATACCTCTCATGCACTGAAAATAGGACATAATGTTTTTTTCCATCAATTCTTTCATCCAGCATCATCAGAAACAAAAAGAATGAAGCTACAAATTTATGAACCTATAGTCGCTCTAGCACTCTGAAATTTCAAAGAATCATGTATTATCCCTTTCCGGACTTGCTTAAGAATGTACTAGTGTTTTTTGAATACTTTCTATATAGGACAAGTAACCTATTTATCCCTTTTCTGATGTTGCAATACAATTTTCAGTATACATTCTGAGAGATTTATTACGGATAAATGTGAATGCTCTTCTGAAGTTCCAGAAACAGATCACCAACTTCGTTTCCAGATGGCACAGGCAGTGTTCGTACTCATTCTTCAAAGCTAAAACGAATTTGCATGTATTTCTTGTCCTACTTGAAGCAACGACTCAGATTCCTGCTCTACTCCACCAATCTCATATCGCAGTAGTATCCCAAATAAAATCTTCCCCTGCTTCCATGTAACTTCTAGTGTTATATGCACTCAGAACAGAAATCAACCAACAAAGAATAAAAATTCAAAGGGAGTCTATTTTGGCGGACCTTCAGTCTCCTATATGATGCTAAAGTAGCCAAAGGTTCATTTGACTTCTGCACTTGTCCAGCTTTGTGTACAAGATTGATCATCTGGCAACGGTTGCATCCACCCAGCGACTGAGAGAGAAAGCAGAGATGACCCATGAAAAGTTGATCTGGAAAAGTGCAAAGATTCACAGACCTTTCTGGCCTTAAGTATATATGATATTAAATGCAACTATTTTGGCTTCATAAATTTCCAAATATTCATTTAAGAAGTATGAATATACTTGGCAATGAAAGATGTATATTAACAAAAAAATTTAGTTTCCTATACTCGATGCATCTCAAAACCAGATTATTCACATCCCCAGATTTTCGCCCACACATCTGCTAGAAGGATAACAAAATCTTGACAAAACATTAGCTACAAATAAAATTTTAAAGGGTTTGCATCAATTTGTAATGATGAAGGCAACAAGAACTAGATTGAATTGCATCATTTTGCAGTGATGTATGCAACAGACATTATAAAGTGAAAAAGGTTACGGTAAAATACCACTAAATCTACAATAGTAGTGTAAAGGGATGCAACTACTTTGTGATAATGTATGCAGCAAGCATTACATAAGTGAATATGGTTATGGAAATTTTTCATTACATCTGTAAAACTGTACAACATCACGAGGCTAAAGTTTTGTTAGTGTCAGGAATTAGCCAAAGCTCGTTCTTTTGTGTTTGACACTGAATAGAAGCTGTTATCATTCCCATTCAAAGTTTAAAGAACTTACTGTAAAATAGTTATCCCCAATTTTAAGGTTTCTCCATCCATCTTCTGCATATGGTTCACCTCCAGATATGACAAGGTTGGGCCGAAAACTCATTGGACTGACCTCAACTGGCACTCCAAAAGAACCCTTCTCTGCATCTGCTACCATCAATTAATAGTTTGCATACATTTTACAATTCGAAACTATTCTCAAAACACCAAATGATACATAAGTAGGAATGACAGCCAAAGGGGAAAAAAAAGTCCAGCTATGAGAAAAAATGGCTTGAATCTCTAGTATTTTTTTTATTTTATTTATTCTAAAGGAACACTGTGCCTGAGGTTAATATAGAGCTTGTTTCAATGCTTCCAAATATGCTTTCAGGAAGCCAACTTCTGACTAAAAAAATCCCTCGATTACACACCTCTTGGCTGTGTCCTAACCATAGATCAAGTTGCTTGATATACCTTTTAATTTTTAGTAAGCAACTTGACGCTCTGTAAAGGTCAAGGTGCAATGTTTTTTAATTGAATGACTAATTCAATATTGCAAAAGGAAGGTCCAAGTATAAACACACCCTCAAGTAATTCCTAAGTATCCTAGATGTAGCAAAAAACAAATAAAAATAAAAAAGCATTTTCAAAAGAACTGAAAATTAACAAATTTCATTAACTCATACAAAACTGAATACAGTACGAGAACATACTTGAACTTAATCTGTTATTTAGGTCAGATACGCTCTCCTTGGATATTAATAAGAACTGAGCTTCATTTGGAAAATTCAATCTGCTCTGCCCATCTCTACACATTCCCACACTTCTGCTCTTATTCAAGTAATAACTGGTGGACATCGAACACCGCAACAAACAGCAAGGTTGCCCGACTGCATGGCTAAACCAAATATTGACTTCATTGTTGTAACCCTGGCCTTCATATCTAGCCAACAAATAACAATTTGATTGCAACTTTGAGAGTTTAATACAATGAAGATAATGTTTAAAGAATAAAAGGCATTTTCCATTTCATTTGATAGTTTGGATATAAAGTGATTCTTCCAGAGTTTTGAAAATTGTTATTTTAAACGTGTTAGACATTGTAACATTGTTCATAAAGCTAACTGTTTAAAATTGCTAACTCAAGAAGCCTTTCATTTGCCTAGTATTATCTGAAAAAAATATCACTATTCTTGTAAAAGACTTAAAGTTAATGAGGTCAGGTACATCTGGCAATATGAACCATTATTAAAGGCTTCTAAGAAAGAAGGCGAATGCATTTTTTATTGCATGGGAAATAAAACAAACCCTTTCTTATATAATGTGGTCAAATGTATAAATTGATAATAAAGCACATCTTGGTTAAGTAGCTTAAATCTTCATATTTTTCAGAATTGGAAGTTGTGAAGAAGTTTGTAGTTAAATGGAAAATGAAAGAAAATAGAGGAGAGGCAATAGAAAACATGGAAACAAATATTTTCAGATTGTTCGGTATTAGGCACTTACGTCCACCACTAGGAAATTGTCCGAAAGGGCTACATTATGTTCTTATTCCATGGTGATATTTACATTACAAATGACACCTATTTACATGAGAATTGGGGTAGGTGAAGATAAAGATAAATATGGTAATCAAATCCATCAACCTTATTACAATCATTCCTAGAAGGTAATTATCTTATGAGGAATATATACCTAATATGGGAATCATATTATATATTCTAACATCCTTCCTCAAACTCAATGTGGAAGATTCTGGATGCTCGAGCTTGAAAAGAAGGGCGTTTTTTATTTTTTATCGTAGTCTGATGTGGCAAGCATAAAAAATTGACTGTGAGCTTGACCACTAGTACCGTTGGATGAAGCTGACGAGATGTGGAAAATAATCCTGTGCAACAATGGCAAAAGGTTGGATATTAGCTCTACCAAGGCAATAATCAAGTGTGATGTGCAGCAAAATTTGATTGTGAGCTCAATCTAGTAGATAGCGGTGGAAAGTCGTTGGAGGTGGCGGCCAGAAAGTGGTAGGAAGGCGGCTGGTGACATCAGCCGGAGATGGTAGCGGCAAGAAGGTGGCTGGAGGTGGTGCCGGCTGGCAATGGTGGCCAGAGATGGGCCAAAAGTTGGGCCAACAACAAGAGGCCTATTATGGGCCAATACAAATCAAACAACTTGGGCCAAACAATGTGCCAAAACATGGCCAACTATGGGCTGACTTGGGCAAAGAAATAGCCAACAATGGGCCGAAAATGGGCTTAGGTGAACAATACACTGAATGATTGGGCCAACAAACATTGAATGATTGGGTGAAAATATGGGCCACATGGGCCAAATATAGGCTGTTCGGGCCTTTTTTTAAACCAATTATTCTTTCTCGGTTTCTCAATTTTTTTGTAGGAACTTTGTTTAGGGGTCAAATCTATTGGTCATGACAAAGAAGGATGAAGGTTACTAGTGTGTGGTGGATTGTGGGAAGGTTGGTAGAATCTTCTGGTGGCGCATGTGGGTGCGTGAAACCTTTGCTAGGGCTGAATTTTGTGGCATTGTGTACAATGAGCTTTTGACTAATGTGTTCAAAAGCTTTATTAGATGCTCAGAAGACAGGGATGCAAGAAAAAAAGGTTGTTGAATGGTAGTGTGAGTCCCTGGAGAGAGGCACTGCCAGAAAAAAGGAGTACACCAAGGTTGGAGTCCACAGGGCTATTTTGGATCAAAGATTGGCGTTAGCCGATGGATTTGATACCATGAAGAAACTCAAAATGAAATGGAAAATAAGGAAAATAGCAAAGGAATAGAGAAAATGGAGTCAAAGATTTTCATGCGGTACGGTGTTAAACATCTACGTCTACCACTAGGGAAGAACCCGATAAGGAAACATTATGTTGTTATTCCTCGATGATATTTACATTACAAATGACTCCGATTTATAGGAGACTTAGGGTAGGTGAAGATAAAGATAAGTATGGTAATTGATTTGATTACCATCAAATCTGATTACAATCAGTCCTAGAAGGTAATTATCCTATAAAAAATATATACCTAATATGGAATCATATCATATATTCTAACAAGTTGCAGTGGACCAAATACCAAAAAAGTGACCAAGCTTTTCATGTTGGCCCAGGTTGACTCCAAGTGCCTGACATATCATCGATCCTGATATGCGAAGTTTGTTGCCAACTTTTTTTCTTCTCTGATAGTTATAGCAGTGTTATATTCATTGCTGTTGTCATCCTCATGACATTGTTGTTGCTCAAGTTATGATCCTTAACCTAGCTAGTATATGGTAGTGCAACCAATTGATATCCCATTTTCTATCGCTGAGCACTCCACACAAAGATTTAATCTTGCTTTGCTAGCCAAGCAGATGGACAAGTAGTTAGCATGTATATTATATCTCACCTCTGGCCACGAATAAAAATTTCTTCTCCACTACCGTTATAAGAGTCTGACTTAAGGTTGATATGCAGCCTCTCCTTGCAACGTGATGACTCTACAAATAGTATTCCTTGATGGAGGTCAATAGAAGTACTTATAAGGCACATTTCTGGAACCTACAAAACCAAGTCATATAGATAAACACTGAATCTGAAATATCCAACAATGAAGACAGAAGATCTACTTATTTACATAATCAATACGTCAACTGAAAAATACTGCCACATAACCCTTATGTACATAATTGAATCATCTTTGTTACCCGACCCTTTCACTTTAACTTCACATAGCCATGTTGACATGACATGACATGGATAAGAGTATGGCTATTAGATACTGCAAAATGGTAAAAAATCTTTGAAACTGTTAAATTACCACTTATCCTAAAAGTTTAAGCTGATAGAAAGAGGTAAATTTAATCACTTAATCAATATTTTAACACCCCCCCTCACGTGTGGGCTTAAACTTTCTTTTAATAGATGAGGCCCAACACGTAAAATATTTAATTGAAATGAGAGGTAAATGATATAGTCAAGGTTTGAACTCAGGACCTTTGGCTCTGATATCATGTTAAATCACCACTTATCCTAAAAGCTTAAGCTGATAGGAAGAGGTAAATTTAATCACTTAATCAATACTTTAACTGGAACAAACTTCAATCCTGAGCACAATATCAAACAAAAATAAGACCTCTAATCTAAAACTAGGTCATCAGTGCTTTGCTGATAAGTTGAATCAGCAAAAAAAAGTGTAATAGACATGGCATAATAACGTGGCTAAAAAAAAAAAAAAACTGGTGAAGGAACAGGAAGACTTTATCATAAATCAGTATAGGAAATTGGGGAATATGCCATTTCATTTTCTCGATTCCCTAGCCTGCCACAACAAAATAGTGATCAACACTGCAAGAACCTAACCTCCTAATACACTCCTAGCACATACAAACACTATTAGAGGGTAAACACACTTGTTCTCAGCAATCGTGTTGAAGGCGGTTTAAGCAAGTTAAGAATCAAGGGATCATTGGCTAGTTGGATGATTTTGACAGAAATATTATCCTTGCAAACAAGACTTATAATTCCTGTTGAAAGATCACAGAAATTTATAAGAGTATTGTCAAAGGCGAGCTGCGCGCTTGCCTAGGCACCTTGCCAAGGCAATGCTCAAAAGCTTCTGGGCCAGGTACCTTTAGTGAGGCATTTGCCTTTGCCACTTAGCTGAGCACCTTGCGAGAAGTCTCAGGTGCTTGAGGCAAGTGCCACTGTAAAATTCCCTACATTTGCAGCTGGACAAAATAGTGAAATGGCTGTTTAGACTTCAATAGGAGGGCAATTTTGTTCACTTGTTTCTTTTCTTTTGTCTTAAGTAATAGAAAAGGTCTGGGGCAACAAAATAAACTAAGGTATATCAAAAAGTAGGGCTGGATGGGTCCGATCAAATAAGTGAAAGGCAGAAACAATTAGTCAAAAACCGTATCAAAGACTGAAGCTTCAGGAGCCCATCTTGTTGGGACCACAACCAGGAAACTACTTGTTTTTTTCTTTTTCTTCTTTCTGATTTTTAGTCTCTCTCTCTCCCTCTCTCCACACCAAGAACACAGAACAAGTGGTCTTTCATTTTTTTTGGGTACATCCATATCTCTCTCTTTGCTCTAAAAGAATTTTTCCTTTTGTTTGTCTGTTTGTTTGTTTTGTTTTGTTTTATTTTTGTTTTTGTTTTTGTTTTTTTTTTTTTTTTTCAGTTATACTTTGACTCTCTATCCATTACAAATACTTCCTCTCCGTCCCCCTAAATCTTTTCTTTTTCGACTTCAAAATCTTCCGGTACAAGTTAATGGTATTTATTTTCTTTCTTATATAAATGGTTTTGGTGCTATGAGCTTGAGAGAAAAGGCTCGCTGGACAGTGGTGGTGGACTCTAAATATGAAGGTGTATGGGAAGCGTGTCGTTCTAGTGAGCCTGTTGTGGCATATGTGGTAAGGTTATGGAAGAATATTAGGAGGGATTAGGGAAAAGTTTTCAAGTCGTATCATATTTGAGGTGGGAGATGGCTCTAAGGTTAGATTTTGGCATGCTCTATGGAGTTGGGATATGGCCCTTAAGGAAACCTTGCTAGATTTATTTCGTATTGCTTATGCAAAGGATGCTTCTGTTGCGGCTTACGTGCAACTTTGTTGAGGTTCCACTCAGTTGAATGTGAGCTTTGCCAGAGCAGCTCATGATTGGGAGGTGGATATCTTTACCTCGTTCTTCAGGGTGTTGTACTTGGTGAGAGTGAAATGGGAAGGTGAGCACAAGCTGTAGTGGGTCTCCTCCAAAAGAGGGTTGTTTAGTGTTAAATCCATTTATAGTGCCCCGTGTTATCATGATGGTTTCCGTTTTCCTGAGAAGTGTGTTTGGCAGACTAAGGTTCTATTGAGGGTGGCCTTTTTTCCTGTCTTGTTCTATTGACATTTTTAAAATTATAAAAACATTTCACTTTTCCATTTTTAAAATTATAAAGACAATTTACTATTTGTCAGAAAAATAATTTTCAATTTATGTTGTAATTTGAGTCCTACGTTTACAAATTCACATCTTAATTCACTTGAGAGATCGCCTTTTTTAGCATATGATGCCTCAGACAACACAAGGACTTGGCACATGGAGGTTACCATTCACCTTTGACAACACTGCTTTAAGACCAACACTACTATCTGCATAACAATTTACCCATTTAAAGAAAATAGTTCACCTTCTTCTGTGTAAGAATTTCACCAGTTAAGCTTTTAAGAAGCCACTCACGATCATATCTCAGACCTGCTCAAAATTCACAAATATAAAAAGTAAAATATTGCTCAAATCAATGACAGAGTAATACATCAACACTCAGGGACAACAAAACCATAGTGCTCATTACAAATCAAGACAAGTAGGAACAAGATAAAAATGAGTTGACACAATAAATCCTGAAGACATAGGATACAGATATGGTTAGAATATGGAATCATGCATGGACATCTAGTTTATTCATTGAAAAAGAGCATCATTCACACAGAAAAGGGTCAAATCCATGTCATAAACCCTTACAATGTCCCTCCTTGCACTTATGTTTATAGTCTACACTTTATAGTGTCATATATACTAAGGCTTGAGGTGTGCCAATAAGTGTCGGACACATTCAAAAAAGGAAAAGAAAAACAATGGTATTTTGGATTCTTAAGTACATTTAATAACCTATCAAATATGTACCAGAGTATATCCGAGAAGTATACCTGCTACTGCGATTTGAAACAACAAAAATCAATGACAAAAGAATCTAATCTCCCGTATCTCAACCATAGAAATTCACTAGTGTAGGTGAAAATGCACATAACATGATCAGGTGAAACACAACCTGTAAAGCATGGGAAGAGATCACTGATCTAATAATTGGATAATTGTTCGATTTAAAATGAGATCAATATGGTCTTAAAAATCTGCTAGCATTTTGTTATATTACTATTCTATTACATTCTTTTAGGTCAAAGACTAGGCCGCTTTGGAACTCAAAATCTTTTGAAGAATTTGCAGGGCCATTCTATATCTCTCACTTCTAATGGTGTTACTCTCACAGAGGAGGAGGTTGAGGAAGGTACAGTTCTATGAGGACTCATATCATCAACCAGAAGAGTGGAAACCAAACGTGGATGGAATCCAACTCTCTTCTATTGATTCTGAAGGCAGTGGCAGGATGGAGAGGCCATTTGATAAACATGGTGTTTGGGGCACTGATAGATATGAATGGCGAAAAAGCTCCTAGTCAGGATGGTTTTCATATTAGATTTTCGGAAAAAGTACACATACCCCTTCAAACAAACTACCATCCCCTTGTCAATGTGCTTCCCAAACTACCAATTGTGAATGTCGCCCCTAAACTACCAAAAAATGTCCATGTATCCTCATTGACAAAAATACCCTTCATAAAATTAAAACTATTTAAAAAAAAACTAAAAACACATAAAAAAATAAAAAAATAAAATAAAAAATAAAAAAGCCAATGAGCCACCCCCTTTGGCCATTTGGGATGGCCAAACCACCCCCAAATCGATAGGGGGTGGTTCGGCCACCCCCTCATTTTTTTTTTTTTAAAAAAATATTGAAGGTGCCACCCCCTTGGCTTTTTTTATCTTATTTCATTATTTTATTTAATTTTCATTTTTAAATTTATAAGGATATTTGCCTTATTGAGAAAAATTAGGGTTATTTTTGTCTTTTTGCTGGCTTTTGGGACATTGACATTTTTTGGTAGTGTATGAGGGACGTAAATCGACAAAATTGGTAGTTTGTGGGGCCCATTGACAATGGGGTGGTAATTTGAAGAGAGCTTGTGTACTTTTTCCTAGATTTTCTAATCTTTGTAAGAGAGTTGTGAGAGAGGATGTTATAAGCTAAAACAGTATACCTATCTCACATCTCATCAGAAACAATGAAAAGAAAAGAAGCTTCAGAACCAGCAACAAAAGGATGTATACTGCAATTGTATAAATGCGCAATTTTATATAGCAAAATATTTAAAAATGTAGAATCTCATAAAGATTATACAGCATGATTTCAATCAATTCGGAAGGTAAAGCTATGAGCATTGGGAGCTTTCACTGTCAGAACCGACAAACTGCACAGTGATTTTGAATAATTGATAAATGATTGGAAATAAAATTATATCATCATTGATATAATATTGGACATTTCACCTTTAATGTCTAATAATATGCATTAGTAAAACATAGTATTATCCCCAAGAAATTAATGATGTTATATGTTCATCCAAGCATAAAAAAATGTAATGTGTACTTTGGATAATGCTGGCATTTATGGTGCTGTCTGAGTCGCGCAAGAGTATTACCAAAGGGACACAAACATTTATAAAATGGCTACCACAATAGACAAAAGGAACAAGTGCACAGCATTGTTAGCAAACCTAGAATTAATATTAAGGTTATATTTGGTATGCAGAATGACTATTCTATTAAGAAAATGAATAGTTTTCATTGAAAATAGAAGGTGATGGAATGAAATAGCTTTATAATAGGCATTCCCTCATGAGCAATGAGAATGACTATTCAAAGTGTTTGACCTTTATCATATACTCTAACACCAAGGCTATTTTATTCAATTTCTTCAATTTCTAGTAAAAGCTATTCATTTCTTATAATGAAATATCCATTCCGCGCACTAAACGTATCTTAAGAGTTTAATGATGCATCACTCATAATTCGTCAAACCAAAAATAATTACAATGTCTAATACCAGTATTACTCAGAGGCCAACTTTCTGTACTGAATCCTGCACATGATTTTATTGGGTAGATGGTAATGGAGTTAAGGTAGAAACCATCAGCCAAAAGTCTGCTTCCAAGACCTGCAGTTTATTAACAGTTCAGATGCCAGATACAACAGATAATGCATTATGTAAAGTGATGTTTCTGTCTATCAGAAGCACCATTGAGAATACAAAGTAATGCTGCATGGTTGTTTACTTTTAGTTTTACCAGGGAAACTGTGCAGCAGTTAAATAAATACGAGCGGAAGGATTGAGAAGTAAGATGATGAGAAGGAATCAACAGTGCAAACATGATAACAGCACAAACAAGTGACAACAAAGAAGAATATTTCATTATATAAAAACTAAAATAGAATGAATGAGGACACAACCAAAGTTGTAATCCCCCCGTCCCACAATATTACTCCCATTTTTCCCAAAATAGATGTCCCAGTTGAAAGGTCGAATTTAGAATTTAATATTTTCTAAAATTACCATTTGAAAGGAATATTTTGAGACATTTTATAAACAAATCACTGGATAAGTTTCCAACTTTTGATGGCTTGTTTTGTCACTTTCACTTCAAAGGAATGTGCATTAAATGCATGATCTTTTCAAAAGTTGGAATCCCAAATGGGATTTGTTGAAGATGGAAACTTATGATATGCTGATATGATTCTCCATGATTTGATTGCCTGATTTGTTCCTATTATGTGATCTGCAATAAGTATCTTTCCATAATAGTTTGTAGTACTTTTCCATTTAAACCATGTAACGTATGAAGTATCATCGAGGAATAAGGCAATATTATTTTCTTCTTCTTTCAACTTGGTATCAGAGCACGTTTGGCCCCTAAAAAAAAAAATTAACTTCGTTGTTTTTCGTTTCATGTTTGTGCCGCTCGGATTTGCACTTTTAGAACTATGCTCTGTCTGCACTTGTTGCCACAGCAGACTCACGTTCGCGATCCTTCATGAAAGTCTAAAGCATTTCCGGCGAGTCTTGGCCACCAGCACACCTGTGCCGATCGAAACTCTTCATTCTCAATCGGTGTGGTTGCGTGAAGGAGAGGCATGTGGGCAAGGAAGCTCAATGGACTGATCTGAGCTGATTTTTGAAGAAATCATGGAGTTCTAATGCGGCAGTGAGTCTTCCGGTGGCTCTATGTGACAATGGTGGAGGAGTCGTTTTATATGAAGGCAAGAAAGACAGGTCGTATAGGCATGAAGTCTAGTCTAGATCCAAATGACAGGTCGTTCAGTGATAAGCAAACAACAAGTAAGTCTCCCTAAATGGCAGGTCGATTAGAGCAAGCAAAACGAAAACAAAAAATGATGCTCTTTTTTTGTTTCTTAATGCAATATGATGCGTGTTGCCTAGTTTATTTTTAAATATTTGTTGAGCCCCGTTATTGTGTAGTGGAACAATTTTGGTTGAATGTATGATTTAAAAATGTCAGAGATAAATCAAAATCCTAGATATTCACAAAAAAGGGTAGAGAGTCAGGTGATCTTTCATAATGAAAATCTAACTCTCTGAATCACAACTGTAAAATTGGACGGGCTCAATTATCTTGCTTGGTTACAGTCTACTATTTTATATATTAAGAGTAGAGGAAAAATTGGATACTTGAATGGTATAAGCAAAGAACCAAAATTAGACAACACTACTCATGACAAATGTGAAGCAGAAAATTCTACCATTAGGTCATGGTTGATGCAACCAGAGAATAGTCAAGCAAATTTGTTTCTTAGTACGGCTAAAGAAATTTGGGATGTAGCAGCTCAAACCTATTCCAAAATGGGGAATGCAGCACAAATCTATGAATTGAAACGTCGGATTCATGGAACAACTCAAAGAGAGTGGTTTGTTTGCAACCTATTTTCATCGGCTTCGTGCATTGTGGCAAGAACTGGATCAATACCAAAACTTCCAAACTGCTTGTGCTGCCGATGCTATGAAAATTTAGAAAATGGTTGAAGAAGGTTGTATCTCGAAATTTCTGGCAGGATTGAATTCCAAATATGATTAGGTTAGAGTTCAGATCTCGGGAAAGGATCCTCTTCCATCTCTTCAAGAGGCATTGGGCTATGTTCAGAATGACGAGAGTCGCAACGATGCCATGTTCCACTCTTCTTCCCAAGAACGGTCTACTGCATCTCACCGCACTTTGGAAAAGGGGATTCTAAAAGTCATGATAGCGGAAAAGCAACAGATGCTACTCAAAATGAGAAGGATAAGTTGTTTCGTGATTATTGTCATAAATCACGACATACTCAAGAGACTTGTTGGCGACTTTGTGGTCACCCAAATTGAGGTAAAGGAGGTCGTTCTGGTGGTGTTACCTGACATTAGGCTAATCACTCTTCATTGATCAAACACCTGCTCCAAGATCTCCAACTCTTAGCAAGGAAGACCTGGAAACCTTCCATCAATTGATTTCATAACTGCCTGTAACCTCCACCGGGTATGTAGAATCTGATGATCCCTGGGCAATTGTTTCATGAGCATCCGACCATATGACTGGTTTACCATCCCTTTTCTCTTCATATCATCTTTGTTCAGGCAGGGAAAAGTTAAATAGCTGATGGTTTCCTATCATCCATGTCTAGGAAATGTTCAATCCCTGTAACTACATCTATGTCTCCCTGTTCTATTTCACATGTACCTATTCTTGCGAATAGTCTGCTTAAATTACAGCTGATTTGAACTGTCGAGTAATGCTTTATTCGCCAAACTGTTTGTTATAAGACCTAGTCACGGGGACAAGGACTCGCAGACTCAAGCAACCTGGCTTGCTAAACATGGTTACCACATTACATAGAAATGACTCCATGGCAATAAGCATCGCTGACTAGGGCATCCTTCCACTTTGTTGCAACATTTTTTTCCGTCTTTATTTTGACCAAATAAGGATTTTTATTTTCAGTGTGATATTTGTGAATTGGCTAAACATCACTGTGTCATTTCCTACTCATGGTAATAAAAGTACTAAACCATTCGCTGTTGTTTATTCTGATGCAAGGGGTCCATCACGTATTGTCTCTCTTTCTAGTTTTCGCTGGTTTGTTACTTTTATTGATGATTATTCTCTGCACTACTTGGGTTTATTTATTGAAAGATAAAAGTGATGTTTCCTCATATCTTTAGACATTTCATAAGATGATTTGTACTCAATTCAATACCTCTATTAAGATTGTTTCTTCTAACAGTGGAGGGAAATATTTTTCAAGTGACCTACAATCATACCTTAGTAAGCATGGTATCATTCACCAGACAAATTGTTTCCATACCCCACAACACAATGGGGTTGTTGAGTGAAAGAATAGGCATCTCCTAGAGGTAACCTGGGTATTAATGATTTCCATGCCGATTCCTAAATCCTAGTAAGGTGATGCATTGCTTACTACGGCATATCTTATTAATCGAATTCCATTACGTGTCCTGAATTTTAAGACACCCATTGATGTTTTGTCACAATCCTTGTCTTCATCGTTATTTATTGCTCCTCGTGTTTTTGGTTGTGTTTGCGTTGTTCATATTCCTAATTCCTCCAATAGCAATTGGATCCTAGAGGTCTTAAGTGTATATTATTTGGGTATTCACCAACTCAAAAGGGCTATAGGTGTTATCATCCTCCTACTCAAAAGTGTTTTGTTTCTATGGATGTCACCTTTTTTGAGTCTCAACCCTGTTTTTCTCCTCCCAAGATTTCTCTTCAAGAGAAGATAGCGCTAAGAGAAATCCTCAATAGATCCTTTGCCTGTAATGACAAATTCCGTATCTATATCTACAATACTAGAACATGATGTTCCAAAATGTGATAGTCAGCAACCACAACCAAATGTTGGTGAGCAATGTGAGCCACCGGTGGAGGAGTTACAAGTTTATTCTAGACATCCAAAGAGTAAGGCTATTCTTCAGCCTCTCAGCGAAACGCCAACTCCTGACTCAAGTAATCTATGCCCACTTTAGACACATCAATATCATTTAATGATATTGATCTTGTACTCAACAGTCCATATCTAATTTTGATTCTTATAACAATTTGTCATTATCCTATCGTACTTTTATCTCCAAATTGTCTTCTTTGTCTATTCCGCAAAATGTTCAGGACACACTTGAGAGCCCAAAGTGGAGGGAAGCAATGTAGAAAGAGATGAAAGCCCTTTATAAAAATAACACATGGGACCTAATTGAATTACCCAAAGGAAAGACGGCGGTTGGATGCAAATGTGTATTGACAGTGAAACATAAAGCTGATGGTTCGCTCGAGAGATATAAGATTAGATTGGTTGCAAAAGTCTTCACAAACTTATGGGACAGACCATGAGGATACATTTGCTCCAGTGGCAAAGATAAACTGTATCAGGGTCTTAGTCTCATTGGCAGCATTTTTTACCCTTTAGTTTTAGACATGTTAATCCCAAACGAGATATCTCATTTGTTTCGAAAGAGAGTTTGAGAGGAAGTACTGTAAATATACACATTATAACTTGAGAAGTAGGGTTTATGGTTCATCTTTAAATAATAAGCCAACACTTACAAAGGTGGAATGGAAAAACAAACAAGGGTGTATGTTTAAAATATGCGGGCCAACAAAAGTCAAACATCAGTATGAGGGATAAAAAAGCTAAAACATCAAATTCTAGTTGTCAACACTTATGACCACCATTCTTCACTTCCATCATAGATGACAGCATCGTGATGATTCCATTTGACACCATTTCTCAATCGACATTAGCAGTAGATCAAGGATGATTAGCAAGAATCTTATCAAACCTTCGATGTTTGTTGTGTTTGTGCAAATAGGTGGACCTGTTATTTTGTTGTGTCCTTTCAAGTGATATGATTCAAGCTTCACCACAACTTATACCAACATTTCATCAAACCCCATAGATTAGCCAAAGAATTTGCAATGAATCCATTTACTAAAAGCTAATCTTTGAAAGAAAAACCAAGACAATATTCATACTGCCATTCCATTGTCTTTATGGACTTCTAGACATCTAAAAGCATATCTTAGCATTGAAGTCGATTTGTTAGGTCGTCTCATCCAATTTAATTTCACTCAACAATATTAACTTAAAGTTCAATATTTTGGGGATTCACAAAACACGTAGCTCTTTAACCTCATCTGTGTTGCAGTAAATTTTATTATGGTTGTAATAATCAGTAAGTGATTTCGTTGTTTTGCAATAAGCATCCCTTTAATACATTGTGAAGAATTATGTTGATTAGAAAGGTTTGTAAGTTCCAAGGACATTGTGACTATTAAAAAAAAAAAAAACAAAAATGGAGTTCCTTTGGTTTAAATTCTTAACTAATTTTAGATTAAGATTGTTTCGGCATCTCGACTGTGAGTTCTTTCCACTCTTGAAACATATTGTCTTATTATATCATGAATTATATCTGCTAATAGTATTAATGTTAAGATTGATAGAAACTAAAATGTCAAGCCAATTTCCTAAAGATGCATTTGCTTCCATAAGATGTATGAACACATTTATGGGACTAACCAAGATTAATTATTACTTCTAATACAAAGGGAAAGCTACTGCTTAATGTGGCCAACCTGTCTGATTGGAACCCTAATACCAACTACGAAGTACTTAGGAGCGTTAAACCAACATTGATTCCAAAAACTTTTTTTTTGATAAGTAATAGTAACATATCGTATAAATAAAGCGCAGGGGGCGCAACCCTAGTACACATGAATTATACAAAGAGAAATCCCTAGTAATGGATAAATTTAATCATCCAAAAACTTAAGCCGGTACGAATGGATGAATTCAATTATTTAATTTATATTGTAACACTTTTCCTTATGTGTTAGCTCACACTCCCCCTTAATAAGTGCGGCTCAACACGTGAATATTTAATTGAAATGAGGGGAGAATGACGGAGACAAAGTTCGAGCTCATGACCTATCTCTGATATCATATTAAACCACCACTTATTCTAAAAGCTTAACTGATAGGAAATTGTAAATTTAATAATTTAATTTATATTCTAACAAAAAGAGAACTAGAGAGAGAGATCTCTCCATCTTGGTGCTATAACATGTTGAAAAGTCTCAAAACTTCCTATGATGATATTCGATTGTAAAGCTTCTCTTTTCTTTTCTTTTTTCTGAAAAAAAAAAAAAAAAAAAAAAACTTTTCCAGACTAACATTGTGGATAGGATTTGACTACCTATATTTCAGCTTGTACTAATAATGTTAAAGTGTTAAGTGTCACCTTCAGGAACCAAAAGACACAAAATGCCTTCGAGTTGTTTGTACATCCTAAAAGATGCTTCATCCCAGTTAGGAACTTTGGCAGAATAAGCTCAACTCTAGAATAATTGTGATGTGACATGTAGGGAATAAGTATGACCGGAATGGCCATAAAACCTGCAAACCATTTCTTATCTGCATAAGAGAGCCCACAGTGTGACAACATAATTAAGTATATACAGTTGGACTTATTGATGATGAAAGAACAGTGGAACTTGGATGGAGATGATGGTTAGGATTTGAATTAAATTTCAATTCATTCAGAGCAAAGTATGAAGCAGCATAAAAAGGTAACCTTCGTCTGGAGAGGGGATGGACCTTTCTCTAAAGTGATACCCACACCCAGTTTGATTTGGCAATGATACAAAGGAACTTCTCACGAAATCAAGAAATTTCTGCATATATAACAACAAAGAAAAATAAGACAAAAAAAAAAAAGACCCAACAAAATATTTTAAAAATTTATGATTTGCTCCCTTACATCTACAATATGTAATCCAACAATTGAAAATTTATTTAACAAAATAATAATAATAATAATAACAATAATAATAATAAGTGAAATTTCAAAGAAACTTATGTTAATTGGATCAAGCTAGAAATATACTTAGTATAATTTACCTAGAATATGTTGGCACATGGCATCATGAAAATGAAAGGAATGCAGAACCATGGAAAAGAGTTCTTAAAAATTCGAGCATAGCTTTCAGGATAGCAAAATCTACCTTGGCATCTTCATATGTTGACATATAACCAAAGGACACTCTTACAGCTCCCGTTGGTTTTCCATTAACTACATCATAGTCATCCCAGCAAACATGGCCAGCCTAAACTCAAAAGTGGAATTGTGAGGCCAGGAAACATCTATTATCATAGAAAGATGGGCAGATATGAGCCAAAACAATAACAAATACCTCAATATTTGAAAGAAGATCTGAGTGAGACAAGCCAAGATATTTTGCACATGCTCCAGGATTGCAAAAGCATCCTGTCTACACAGGAAAGTATAAAAAAGATACCAATCACCATTCTGTCAAAAAATGAGATGTTAAACCACTTATTTTCATTTTGCTCATCTGAGGTCATCAAGAACGAAACAAAGGTGTAAAAAAATACAACAATGTAAAATGCACGTCTTAGGGCAGTGGAAACATCCAACAAATTATGCTTAAGGCTTGACAATGTAAGCACAAAAGTAATGCTATATACTGCATTATGATTCCAAGAGAAATCCAATGGAAATCAGTGAACTATGATTCCAAGAGAAATCCATCCAAACCCTGTTCTTCTTCTTGATGTTGTAGCAAGTCTTCATCCCACTATGAGTTTGGAAATTATTAGCTGGAATGTCATAGGAATTAACAATACAGGGAGAAGGCTCAACATAAGGAACTTATTACAAAAATGGAAGCCCGATATGGTGTGTTTTCAAGAAACTAAAATGGAGCAGCTTTCAGCCGGTATTGTGCAGGGCTTGTGTGGTGGTCCTTTCAAAGGGTAGTCAGTTCGGTAAGCCTCAGGAGCCTTGGAGGGTATCCTTTTAATGTGGGATAAAAGTGCAATTGAATGCATTGAAGAGGCGGTGGGCAAAGTGCCTATCACATGCAAATTTAAATCCTTTTCTGACCAATTTGAATGGGCTTTTCCGGGAGTTTATGGTCCCAATGCAGATTTTGAGAGGCATTTCTGGCAGGAGGAGTTATCAGGTTGGTTGGAAATTCCTTGGTGTATCAGGAGAGACTTTAATGTTACTCACTTCCCAAATGAAAGGTTTGGGGTGACTCAGATAACCTTTGCCATGAGGGAATTTTTAGAATTCATTTCAGGGCAGGAGTTGATGGATATTCCGCTGGCAGGAGGCTCTTTCACTTGGTCTAATAACCAAGGCCCGCCCTCTATGTCCATGATTGATAGATTTCTAGTTTCTCTGGAGTGGGAAGAGCATCTGCTGGACATGATCTAGTGCCATCTACCTCGACTTTAATCATATCACTCGACAGTGGAGGATTGTTTAGAGGATAGCGCTCATTTAAAAATTTGAGAACATGTGGTTGAGAGCAGAAGGTTTTGTAGACTTTATGAAACAGTGCTGGTCATGTTAAGTGACCCTCAACTTAACTTAAAATAGAAGCTACTCGAGAAAATCAACTAATCACTCTTAATGGAGTAAAAATATCAAATCAACAATTTCTTATGCAGAAAAAGTCAAATACGCAAATAAAATAACAAACTCAAAATGAAAACAGTTGATGTAAGCTTTGATTGTGTTAGAATAATATATTTGGGTTTGAGGGTATTATGGTCATTGTATTATTTTTCAAAGTCTATATAATAATATATGTGAGGTAGGCTACGTAAGACAATATAACGTGCCTCCTCTTTCTTTTCATGTAATCCTATCAACATGGTATCAGAGCCTAGGGTTTAATCCCGTTCTTCGCTCTATACGTTATTCCCTCATTTTTTTTTTCTTCTTTTCTCTTGTTTTGTCGTCATTCACGATAGAACCATAGAACACACAACCCCCGAAGACCTGATTTTGCTGCATCTCGAAGGAAACTAAGGCACTGGGCTTCATGCCCGTGTCAGGCGAGCGGTGGCGACGCAATCATTGTCATTAGTGGTGTGATATCGCCGTCATTGCCATGGTTTGCTCCGTTCTTGGTGGATTTGGTGTCGTAGCGGAACCACGATCGTGGCTCTCCGTCCCTGATTTGAAATAGATGCTTCAGGGTGATCAGTTGGCGTCGTCGGTGACATCTGTGGCAGTTGGTGTTGTTTGCGGTGGCTGGAGCTGCGTTTAGTGGTGGTGGTCGGCGTCATCTGCGGTGGCTAGAGCTGCGTTTAGTGGTGGTGTGGCTCTCTCTGTGATTGTTCAGTGAGTGGGGTGGTGGAGATTGGATCGACGTGATCACCGGCCGTCTCGGTTGTCGCTACCGTCGTGGTCACCGGCACGGTCTACATCTTGCCAACGGAAATCCGGTGACTTCTGGAGAAGATGTCTGTTTGGGTCCGGGTGCTCACTGCCCCCTATTCGGAACAAGGATATCCTAACCTGGAATACATATCCCTTTTAGTCCTTGGGCCGAATCCTCTACAGCCTATCTCTGTGTCAGGCCGGGTCACTCAAACCCGCACGGGTCAACCCAGTTGGATTCAACCCAACTTGTTCAGTGTTTCGGGTCAACCCGACCTGCGTACACTCAGTCAACCCGACCCAAATCATCTCAGCCCAGTTCGCCCAAGCTGGTTCAGTTTGCCAGAACATCCAGTTCCAGAACCAGTTCAGCTCATTTCAGGTCCAATTCAGGTGAGTTTAGACTCGGTTCAGACCGCTTCCTCCCCGGTTCAGTTTATTTCAGGCCGGTTCAGTTTGGTTCAAGCTGAGTCAGGCTCATTTTGGCTCGGTTCAGCTCGTTTCAGACTTGGTCCAGGTTTATTTGTGCCGGTTTTTGTCCATTTTACACCTCTTATTGCTGGTGTTGTGTTTTTGGGCTTCCCTATTATTGTTGATACACTTTGTGGTAGATTCGACTCAGTATGACTACTACTAAATCAGATTTACCCACTTCGGCTTCTATGGGCCATATACCAATGACATCTATGAAATTAAATGGCAAAAACTATGTCTATTGGGCACGTTTTGTCGGGGTATTTTTGAGAGGGAAAGGTCTGTATACTCATTTGCAATTAGGCAAACCGATTGATCCTACTACCACCAGCCTTTGGGACCAGGAAGACAATTAGATTATCTCTCTTATCCTGAACAGTGTTGAACCTTACATTGGCTCCTTGTATATTTATCTTCCTACTGACAAGGATATTTGGGGTCATCTCAGTCATATGTACTCTGGTACTGGAAATATTACTCGCATTTATGAAGTCTACAAACAATACTTTGGGCTTGAGCAAGGTGCTCAGCCTGTGGATGAGTATTACAATTAGGTTGTGGCCATCTGTAAGGAGCGGGACATATATCAACTGCTCTCAATTGATCTACAGAAAAAGGGCAAGCAACATCAAGATGTGGATAGGGTTCGGTTTCTTCTCGGTTTGAAACCCGAGTATGAGTCAGTTCATGCACAAATCTTGGGTGGTTCAGATCTCCCATCTCTTCCTGAGGTTTTTTTTCGGATTCAACATGCTACTCTCTCTGATCATGGCCCTGCATTGAATTCTGAACATGAGGGTGATTGCACTGCTTTTATTGCTGCCCGTGGTGATTCTGGTAGTTCCCGTGGAGGACGTGTCAGTCGAGGTGGTCGTGGTCTTCGTAGTGGACTTGATTCTCGAGGAGTTGGTTGTACTAGCGGTCGTGGGTCTCGCAAATGCACTCATTGTGGCCGAAGCAATCATTTTGTGGATTATTGTTGGGATATACATGGCACACCATCTGGGTTTGCCAATCAGGTGTCTTCTCAAGCAGATTCTATAGCCACCTCTGGACCCCCTGCTCAGTCAAGTCTCAATTTGGAGTGTGATTTGATCTACATTCCGAAAGATGAATATGCTCAATTCTTAGCCCATAAGCGAGCTTCTTTCTCTTCCATTGCTACTCTTACTTAGTCAAGTACTGCATCTTACTATCTTTTATCCTCCACTAATGACCCATTGGGTTATTGATTCTAGCGCAAATAAACACATGACTGGTTCGTCTACTTCTCTTTTTTATTATCATTCTGTTGATACACCTCGAAGTGTCACCCTTGCTAATGGTTCCCTCTCCTAAGTGGCCGGCTCAAGCACTACCCATTTGAGTTGTTGTCTGTTCTACATGTTCCTGGTTTTTCCTTTAATTTGTTATCCATTAGTGAAATTACTAAAGCCCTTAATTGTTAAGTTAGATCTTTGTGCATTTTTCAGGATCTCAAGACGAGGAGGATGATTGGTATGGGGCATGAAGTTGGTGGCTTATATTATCTGGACCTCGCACCTACACCCACCTCTCACGCTTTGCAGTCATCGGCCTCCGCTCTTCAATGGCATTGTTGTCTTGGTCATCCTTCTCTTCCTACATTGAACCATCAAGTCCCGAGTCTTCGTTCTAAGTTGTCTGTGTCTTGCGAAGCTTGTCAGCTTAGTAAGCACCATCGTGTCTCTTTTCCGTCCAGAGTTCGTAGGGTTTCGAGTCCTTTTGAGTTGGTTCATTCTGATGTATGGGGTCCCATTCATATAGCATCCAATAAATTCTATTATTTTGTGACCTTTATGGATGATTTTTCTTGTATGACATGGTTATTTTTAATGAAAAATCGTCCCGAGTTATTTTCTATTTTCCAACTTTTCCGCAATATGATTAAGACTCAATTTGCTTAGAAAATCCGTCTCTTGCGTTCAGATAATGCCAAAGAATATACATCTAGTTCGTTTGCCTCTCCTCATTCTCTATTATATCCTTCTTCCTCCCTATTCTCCTTGCCACTTAAGGTCTTTAGGTGTGTTTGCTATGTCCATAATTTAGGTTCCGGTTTTGGTAAACTTGACCCTCGTGCTACTAAATGTGTATTTCTTGGATATTCCACCACTCAGAAGGGATATCGTTGCTATAGTCCTGTTCTTCGATGCTACTTCACTAGCGCCGATGTCACATTTGTTGAGTCTCTCCCCTATTTTATTGCTACTACTTCTTTTAGTGATTCTTCTCTAGCACCTGATGTCCCGTCTATTCCGCTGCCTATTCCATTTCTCTTGGAGCCTGCCTCTGCTACTCCAGTCTTGTCTCCACCACCCTCGCTTGCCCCACTCCAACTTTATATGCGTCGGCCGCGCCCATCAGCTCCTGCTCCTCCACCATCATCCTTATCGTCTCCAAATCTAGTGCTTCGACCTGCATCAGACGCCTTGCCTATTGCCCTATGAAAAGGTACATGTTCTTGCACTACACAACATCCTATCAATCAGTTTGTATCAACTAGTTCTTTATTTCCTTCATTTTCTTGTTTTATTTCTCACCTCTATAGTATTTCCATTCCAAAGACAGTGCATGATGCTTTATCTCACTCCGGTTGGAGGCAAGCTATGAAATTGGAAATGCGGGCCCTGCATCAAAATGGTACGTGCGAGCTTGTTCCCTTACCACCTCATAAGAAGACTGTTGATTGCAAATGGGTCTTCACGGTTAATTTTAATCCTGATGGTTCCGTTGAACGATTGAAAGCTTGGTTGGTTGCTAAGGGTTATACTCAAACGTATGGTATTGATTATGATGAAACTTTTTCTCCAGTTGCCAAAATTTCTTCTGTTCATGTTCTTATTTCTTTGGCTGCTAATCTTGATTGGCCCTTGTTTCAATTGGATGTCAAAAATGCCTTTTTACATAAGGATTTACATGAGGTTTATATGGAGCAACCACCTGGTTTGTTGCCCAGGGGGAGTCTCAGGGCCGTGTCTGTAAGTTGAAAAAGGCATTGTATGGTCTCAAGCAATCACCGAGGGCATGGTTTGAAAAATTCTCTGAAGTAGTGTTGAAGTTTAGTCTTCAGATATGTCAGACGGATCATTCAGTATTTCACTTAAATACTAGTGCAGGCTATATCTTTCTTGTGGTATATGTAGATGACATCGTTATTACTGGAGATGATTCAGGAGGCATTGCTCAATTAAAACAGTTTCTACAGCAGCAATTTCATACAAAGGATTTGGGCAAACTTCGATATTTCCTTGGTATTGAAGTTGCTAGATCTCGAACAGGTATCAACTTATCTCAGAGAAACTATGCACTTAATTTATTAGAAGAGACAGGTCTCTGGGTTCTCAACCGGTTGATGTTCCGATGGATCCAAATAACAAATTACTGAAGGGTGACGGTGAATTATTTGAAGATCCTGGCAGGTACCCTCGTCTAGTTGGGAAGTTGAACTATCTTACTATCACCAAACCATATATCTCATATGTTGTTAGTGTTGTTAGTCAGTTCTTGGAGGCTCATCGGGTTTCACATTGGGAAACTATTACTCGCATTATTCGGTATTTGAAGAGAGCCTCTAGTCTAGGGATACTGTATAGACCAAATGGACATCTTAGGGTTGAAGGTTTTATTGATGCAGATTGGGCAGGTTCTCCTTCCGATAGACGGTCTACTACAGGTTATTACACATTCTTCAAAGGTAATCTTGTCACTTGGAAGAGTAAGAAATAGACAGTAGTGGCATGATCTAGTGCTGAAGCAGAGTATAGGCAATGGCTCATACTGCTACTGAGTTGACTTGGTTACAACATTTTCTTCAAGAAATTGGGTTCTCAGCTCCTACTCCTATCCCGTTATTTTGTGATAATCAAACTGCTTTACATATTGCATCTAACCCAATTTTTCATGAAAGGACTAAACATATTGAGGTTGATTGTCATTTTGTCAGAGACAAGATACCCGATGGAGATATATCTACAACATTCGTGAAGTCCGGAGACCAATTAGCTAATGTGTTTACAAAAGCTTTATGTTGGAACTGATTAGAGTTTATTTGTTCCAAGGTGGGTTTATATGATATATATACTCCAGCTTGAGGGGGAATGTTAGGGTCCGTTTGGGATTGCGATTTCAAAAAGTGCGATTTTAAAAATAGCAATTTTAAAAAATGCGATTTGAAAACGTGATTTTTGAAATTGCAATTAAGCGTTAGGGAAAATCGTAGTTTGGTCTTTAAAATTGCAATTTAGCCTTTAAGATTCTACGTTTTAAAAAAACACCCCATTACCTGGGATTTGAAAGAACAGATTTTCTGTGTTTTCAAATCGCAATTTTTTAAAAACGTAGTTCCTAAACAATCCAGTTTTTGCAATTTGGTTTAAAATCACACTTCTTGTTACGAAATCGCAATCCTAAACGCACCCTTAGAATAATATATTAGGATTTGAGGGTATTATGGTCATTTTATTACTTTTCAAAGTCTATATAATAATATGTGTGAGGTAGGCTACATAAGACAATATAACATGTCTCCTATTTCTTTTCACATAACCCTATCGACAGGTTGATTTATCAATGTAAACAAATAAAACATAAATGTGTGTGGGCATTTCACAAAATTTACCCGTAACTGAATTCGAGATAAAGATGTCAGTTTTTCCACTTCACGGTATCCAAACCAAGAACCATCTGGCCTTCTCAAGTTGAAGGAGACAATAGGACCCCAATCATGACATGATACCTAACAGAAATGCCATAACTCAAATCAGATCCTTTTCTACATTCCGGAATAAGTTAAACAGAAAAAGATGAATATGAATCTAGTGTCATAATTACTTGATTTATCCAAAGGAAAATACACTAAACTAATCACTTTTTGTGCACAATAACATTTAGGGACTCCAAAAGAGTCATGATCCAACTTGTATGCATGGCTCAAGCTAAAAAGGAAAATGATATAAAGTGTTACTTCTCAAAAGAATGGTCACAACCAAAAACACAATAAGAAGAAAGCCTGCATTCTGAAAAAAATGGCATCCTTGTTCCACAAGAGTAAGGCCCTTTTGACCTTCACCCAATCATGTGTTCTCAATATCGTCTACCAAGAATTTGAAAATGGACAGTTAACTATTTCTATCACTATAACGGAAAACAGTTTGGAGCATAGATACATCACGATGACACTATAAGAGATGCAGTACAGCTCTAAAACAGAACTGAGGCAGGGCAGCCACTAAGAAGAAAATAACCTATGCCTCTGGTACCAAATGTGGTGCATTGAAGAAGCTCTTATTGCCGATCCGGTGCAGGGCCTTTAAAATTCATCACTAAAACAATCAAGAAGGATAAAGTTTTCTTCCAAACTGACATTTTGAATAGAGCATGCGAGAATTGTTAAAAATGCATGTGAGAATTTGACATCCATTTTAGACACATGTCGGTTTAATAGATTAGGTTTGAGGAATTTCCATCAACCTAGTTTTAGAAGAAAACTTTATCCAACCAGGAAGTAATGCACTTGGAGGCTGAGGCTGGTTTGAAGGCAAATTTAGGATAAGGCTAAAAGGTGATCCTCTGAGTTGCACTTGCAGGTTTGATTATAAAACCAAAATTTGATTACAAAAAGATAGGAAAAAAGGGAAAAGAAAGAAAAAAGGAACCCAGAATTGCACTACGGTCTCTAAGCAGCATGACTAGGGTTCTTGAGCATCACACCGAAGAAAAGATGCCTTAACATCTAGTGAAGCAAAGAGTTTTTCCATATCCTTTATGAGCTTCAGAAAATATTGCTACATAGCAAAAATAATTGGCCACCAACAAAACTTGTGGACCAAGTTATCAAGTCAATATGCTTGGATCAAACGCAAAACCAAAAGTGAAAAAAGCCACAAAACTCACCCACCAGGCACATATTAGCCACAGAACAAAATCTAAAACAACTAACAAGATGCTGGGAAAACTTAAAAGAATCACAATTCCCCAGGTCACCAAATCACAAAATTACTCAAGTGGCCAAATGAACAGGTTTTACCCTTGATTCAGACATATTGATACTGAAGATCAATATCTAATAATAATTAGAGAGCTCCTCTGCAGCTTTAAATCAGAGATCAACTCAACAAATTCCATTTCTTCTAAGTACATTTTTTTGGGCAGGCTTTCAAATTTGCAACACACTTTTAAGGTGGAATCAAAACTTGAGTATTTTTTTCGAATATTTTCATTAAGCTTTTCGATTATTGCTGAATTAAAAGGTCAACCAGAAAAGCCAACCCCCCATATTTTTAAGCCAATCTGGTTTTCAAAAACCTTTTTTCAGTAACCCTCTTCCATATTCGATAGCATAATATACATATCAAATCAAGTGATTAATTGTACAACATCTAGTCATTCTATCGAAGAAAGGCATCTCAACTTGTAACCAATTGGAAAGTCCTTTTAATATGTAACTAGTTGGACGAGACCTTAATGGGAGAAAAATCCTTTCTAAGAATTTGGTTTGCAACAACTTTTCCAGGAGTAGAGGACCACAGTAACAGATAATTTAAGAAGAGAAGGAAAGTCCTTTTTAGTAATGGTCTGGGCTTCTTTTAGTGAAGAAGAGAGGCTGAAGTGAACTATTTCTATTCTGAATAGAAACGGGCAAATAGCAGAGTTGGAACTTTGTGAATTTATTCATGTTATTGAAGGAATTTGAATCCTCATGCAGATAAAGCTTTGATAACTTCAACTCAGTTTATTGTAACATTACACTTTATAAGTCATGAGCACTGAAATTGCGAAGGGTTCTCTGTTGGCTGACTGTTGTAGCAGATGAGGTGGTGCAGAATGTGGTAACTTTAAAAGAGCAACATTAGATATTAAATTTAGTAACAAAAATTAACCTTTAAACTGTCACTTCCGTATACTGTGCACACACTGGCTCCATTGTCATGCCTTAAGGCCAAAAGCGTCTTCCTCACATACATAGTAAGTGATGCTGTATGCCTGAAAGGTAAAAGTGAACTGCACTTTAGAACATTGTGTTAAACTAAAACATGAATATTCAACCAAAAGAGCAAGGAAAAGAAACAGCACAAAATGCAAGGAGAATGTACTTTCTTCAACAATCATGAGATTATAACGCATACTTATGTTAAAAAGAAATAAAAAAGTTGGCGGGCATTTTTTTCTTGACCATTGATGACAGATATGAGAATAAGATATGTGAATCTATATATATATAATAGCTGAATCACACATCGAAGTGCTTAAAATTGCGACATGTGGCACAAACCCATAATTTTTAAACACTAAACCGGTATTTTAACTCATACTTTTTATACACCAGACCGGTTTTTTCCTTAAAAAACCGTAGCTTAAGTAAAACTGAGCCGGCCAAATAGCGAAAAACTTGAACGCTCACGTTTAGTTTCGATTAGATCCCCATCTTCTTCTTCGCTCTCTATCGCTTCAATTAGGGTTTTATTTTTCATTCTCAATCTCAACCGAATAATGGAGACAGAGAGAGAAATACAAAGGAAGCCACAGACGATAGCTGTGAGGTGTACGATTGCTGTTGTCGCACAGAATGATCGAAACGGCGAGGAACATTGGCAATCAAGGCTGAATAGTGAAGTTTTTTTCCATCCCAAACAAAGGTTAGAAAATCAATGGTTGTTGAATTGGCCTTACCATTCTGGCATCATTTGAAGTTGTAAAGGTGGGTAATAGACTTTCAGGCAAAATCAACAGTTACCGTGTTTTTAATTACGCACGGAATATAAAAGGCAAACATGCATCAGTCTTCTTTCTTGCTCTTGACGTGGTATCTCCCCCATGACTTTCCTCTCTCTCTCTCTCTCTCTCGCTCTCTCGCTTATCAATTGCATTCTCACAAATCCAACTCGACCAGCCCAACACAGACACAGACACTTACAAAAACAGAGAAAAGCCACAAGTCCAAAGACCCATTTGCCCGAAAATTGATTCATGCTTGAATAACCAAATTCTATGCAAAATTTGGGTTCACTCCAATGCTCACCGCGTATTCGATGACATGACTGTGAAGACCACAATCCACATTCTCTTGGAATGCAATAGTTTCAGCATATGCCAAACAGGGTAGGTTATTCTAAAAATGCGATTCAGATGGCTATCGTGAAACTCTGTTTTTTTAGAATACATTGGTTATTCGTAACATCAGTTCATTGAAGTCTGTAACATAGAGCCACTGTTCTGGACACGGACAATTTGTTAGGTGTTGTCATATTTATTACAAATTAATTATAACAAATGATAGAAATTCATAAAGCATATGATAAGCAGGTTTCTCTAATTCCTTTTGTTAATAACCTCTAGGTTGATATTGTGGTCTTCAATGGCAGCTTTTTGGCTTTGTGTGCGTGAGCTTACTGATGGTAACAATCTGCATGCTGGTAGCTAAGATCATCATCCAATGCATGGCTTTTACCATGAGGTGATTCCGATAATGATCATTCTTTTCAATTTCAGGTTGGTCTCCTATCTACCAAAAGGGACTGACCTAAATATTATTGGTGATCAAATAGAAGAGGCTAATACAAAGAAGCTCAAGGAATGCAACTGAAATTACAGAAAATTATATCATGTATAGTGAGTGTTTTAAGTTCAAATGTACTATTTAGTTGTAGAGCTAATAAATCGGCGTGCAGAGGTAGGAATCAGTAGGGAAGTGGACATGGTTGGCAATTTAAAAATGCTTCTCTCTCTTTCTCTCAATCATTTTCTTCCTGTGATTTTGTTTGATTCTTTTTGCGATTTCTCTCTTTTTGATTTTCTTTGATTCTTTCGTTTTTAATGTAATTTAAACATTCTGATTATTGCAACTTTCTGAAGGCGCTTCGCTGTCTTTTTCTCTCATCGCTCTCATATGATAATCTCTTATTTTTCTTTTTGAAAATTTAATTGAATATGCAGAAATCCTTATCATCCCTCTCTCTGACAACAAATATGTCTTCAAAGGATCCAAGATCGTTTCTAACCCATTTGGTAAGTCACTTAATTAGTTATTTGATTCTTGGTGATTTGCCAGATTTGGTTCAATTTGATGCAATTTTTTTGTTGGAATGAAGTACGTGTCATCAAGGTCATTGCTCCAAATTTATGTCTCCGAATAACTATTAAAACTATGTTATAATACCTCCAAATCATAGTACAATGAGAGAATCTAGGAGGAAGTAAACTAGAAACAATTTGGACTCCACCAAAATTGAACAAAAAAGAATTATACAAAGGTTTAGAGATGGAGGCTGGAATAGGACTTGGATATTTATTTATTTATTTGTTTTATTGAAATTTATGGTTGTTGAGGATTTTGAAGGATATTAGAGAACCTCATAGTTGTTTGAGTGTAGTGGAGATGTTTTTAGTGGTTGAGAGTTGGGTTTTGTCGTTTGATCCATAAGATTATGGGTGTGTGACTGCAGGAAAAGGAAAAGGCCGCTGAGGAGGATAGGTGGAATATATCATAATACAGGAAATATTTAGGATCATGTGACTTCATTAAGGTACATCTTGAAAAATGTGGTATATAGAAAAAAAAATTCCTTTGATTTTAATATTCCTTAGAGTTGATTTGTCTCTTATTGTAGGTGAATACCCACGGGAGAAAAGTACCAGATCGCTTAGAAGATGCGTGAAGATGTTCATGTCTTCAAAATTGGACCATTTGCTCATTTTCCAGGTAAAGGTGTATATTTTGGGTTTTTGTTTTTTTTTGGCGTTTTGGGTTTTATGTTAAAGGTGCGCTTTTGGTAGCTAAGAAAAGAAGGCAAAATTGTCCTTTAGTGAACATAGCAAGGCAACTGCATTATGGTGATTGATAAGAAGTAGAAGTATTCTTCTACCATTTGTTCGGTTTATATTTGGTTCCTAAGAAACCGAGGGGCAAGACTATTTCAATATATATATCTGTGTGTGTGTGTATATATATATTCACCTATGAATAATAATATCAAAATGCAAACTATTTGAAGTTATTGATAGAAGGTGTTTGAAATGGTAATCTCTGAATTGTTGAAGTTCATGATTATAGTTGTATTCATGTGGTAATTTTGTAAAAATGAGGTATTTTACATGATTAAAAAAGAGAGATATTTGGAGTTATTTGGTTTCACCTCATTCTTTCTTTTAGATAACTTATTTTCTTTGTTTTGATTCAATAGGCATTTATTGAATTATCTTATTCCCAGAATTTTGTTCTCCTTTGTTAAAGTATTTAGGTGCATATAACATACCATAAATCCATCAACTGTTAATCTATTTGAGAGATAAATTTAAATACATAAGATCATGCAGAAGCATTCAAATAATGCAGAGAAACTATGTTATAATGTTTCTCTTATTTGAGTCGGTATGCGTTTTAACTCTTGAATGTTGTGATTTTTTTATGCTTATTGATCATTGACAAATTCTTTCCCTAAAAAAAGTTTCAGGTTTTCTATCGTGGGAAGATGTTTTCTATGTTTGCTAAATTGTCTAAAATGTATGGAATCACTAATAACATAAAGATGTTCAATAGAATTAGTTATAGAATGTTACTGTTGTAATTGAGAAAGAACCTTAATTGAAAAATGCCATGTCATGTTGGGGTTCATTGCATGTGTGCATTTCTATGTTTTTTCCTCATCTCTTTTCACTTTGTAGTTAGATATCCTTGACTATTGATTTTGTTGAAGACTTGGAGTGAAAAAACTTGCTATATACTAAAAAGAAGTTCAATATGCATCTCTTCCAGGCATTTGTGATATCTTATTCATGAGTGCATCTTGGATTTTTCCCTGTTTGCTTGATTACTTTGGTGCTTTATTCCACATTAGTGTTGTTATTGATAGTTTGATCGTCAGTTTTATATTATGTGCAGATGTTTTTTGTCTATAGCCTAATGTTTACATCATTCTCAAATTTCTTACAGGTATTTATCAGCTTTAATTTCTCAATCTTTCTTGGATATTGGTTGTGTGTCAAGGATACTGGATGATATTATGCCTCTGCTTGCAGTTTTGTTGGAATATAGAAAACCAAAAAAACAGTTCAAATATAACAGAGGTTACCTTGGTTGTATTTCTTCTATATGATAATATATGAATATTGCAAATAGTATTTATTGCTAAATGATGGTATATAAATAAGGATTCATATAATAGTAGACAATTGTGTGTTTATCTTTAATTGATGCATTTTATGTGTTGTTAAACTGGAATCTTGATGCTTTATTTCGAAGAATATTTATTGTAGATTGTTACAAAATGATGAAATGTCGTGTTTGATGTGTCAAATGCTTTAGTTATAGTGCTTTAGTTCCAAGTGATCTCTGCCAAATGAATCTGAAACTCATATTTGCTAACTTTAATATAATTAAACCTGCTTCTTTAAATGTTTTCAGGCGATTAGTAATTGTGAAGTAATTCGCATTTTTCTATATTCTATCATTCTAGATGCTTCTTAGCAAAATATATTGTTATACAATATATTGGCCTAATATACTACACCATTCAAAAAAAAAAAATACTAAACCTTTCTTTCCTTAATTTTTTTTTTCATTATTATTATTCTCATATTTTACTATTTTTTCAAGATATTTATTTGAAAAAAAAAAAATTGAAATTAAACTATAATGAAAAAAATCCATGCATATCGCGGGTATCTTATCTTCTATATTTGTAATAGCCAAATTCTTATAATGAAGAATCCTGCGCATATCGCGGGTTATGAGCTAGTTTACATAAAAGAGAAGCATCCAACATTATTTTTGTTACTAATTTAAATCCCGTTGCAAGAAGTAGCTTCATTTACAACAGAAATACTAAGAGTCACTCTATACGTCAACACAAGGCACATCATCCTCTCCAGAACTTTCAAAAGCTACTTGTTGAACTCTTTTTCCCAGTCTGAATCACCATATGGACTACGAATTGTCTTATACTCTCAATCAAATAGATCACCTATGACTAGATAGGAAAGAACTGTCGAACAAACGTTTGATCCTTTTGTTGCTACCAGTTCATAATACATGGTCCTCTTTTTCCACCCGCTAATATTATTTGGGAGAAACTACACTCACGCCCTTAAACTTACACCTAAATTGCAATGTCCTCTCCAAATGATTTAGCCCTTTTACTGAATCCATCCTTTAGGGTTTTTTGTTAAATCTGATGGAAAATGAAAATGACAATAATACTCATGCTTACTATGGGACTGGAGCCGGCCAGGAATAAAATATTATATTTCAGAATAAAGTAACCTCGTCCACAGCTAGGAGACTCACAGCCAGGAGGGTTACAGCAAAGGAAATTTTTTTAAAATTTTTAATTTGAGGGCATAATTGTGTTAGAATATCATATTACGGCCAAATATGGAATAATGCCCCTTGGTTAGGGTTACAGCCAAAGTAACTTTTAAACCTTTTATTCATGTTAGAATATCTTCCACTCCACTCTATTCCATATTTTTGGAATAAATATGATTATCACTGTTATAATATTCAATTATTCATCCAGAGAGATGGGTTACTTGGGATTTTTCTATGTGGAAGCCAATCCTTTGAGATTCGTATTAAGATTGGTGTTGGTGGTGTACAGTTGGCAGACAGAAGTAGATGACTCTTCAGAGTAGTGTTCCTAGGAAGGCTGAGCATACCATGGCTTAGGAATTCGATGGAGGCGTTGCGAAAAGGAGGAGGGGGGGGGGACTTGAGCAAGTTTTGTAGGATTTACCAAGTGGGCAAAAGGGTGCATATCTTGCAGTGGCGAGTCAATAATCATGGAAGATTTTTGGGGTTATCGGAATATGGGGATGGAGGGCAGCGTAGCTATGTGATTGTACCGGAGGGAAGAGAAGGCGGTGGATAGGCTAATTGCCTAGCGCAATTGAGGTGGTTAGACTTTTTTTTTTTTTTGATAAGTCAAATTTTATTAAAAATGAAATGCGCTCCAAAGTATACAGGCAGTATACAATAGGAAACATCTAGAGAGAGCAAGCACAAGAAAAACTCCAACAACCCAACATCGAACAGAACCCTACCCAAAACCTCATACACTAAACAGCTCTCAAGCCCAAAACCCACACAAAGCTCTCTTAGGAAGCGTGAGCCTTGCCTTTACCACGCTAGAGGAAGCACATGCTGAATCATAATTTATGGAATATTCTAGATTGTTGTGCCTATGATGAGAAATATTATGAGAAGAAAGATGCTGGGGGGACCAAAAATGGGGAAAGCAAGGTGTTATTACAGTGGTGCCATGGATGTTGGAGCAGGGAGGGGGCTCGTATGTGGCAGTGATGGTAGGAAAAGGGGCAGCACGAGGAAAGAGATTTGTCAAGCAGGGGTATTATGGGTTTTTTCCAAAAATCAATCAATGCCGAATTTGGAAATTCTTGAAAGGAAGTAGACGTATTCACCGGCTGGAGATCACATGGTTAAAGATGGAGAGGATGTTTTGAAGAAGCTTTCTTTGGAAGGAGATTTAAAGCTGGAGATGTTGAAGAATTTGTTGATATCGATTAAAAAGGAAGTTGAGAGGTGGCTGGGTTTGTTAGAGATGGGCTCCGTGCAAAATGGGACCGAGGAGATAGAAGGCCCAGCCGATAAGATTTTAAAGGAAAAGAAAGGTAAAGTACTGGTTTTGCCAGAAGAGGAAGAAGACTTGGTGATGGGCCGAATAAAGAATAAGAAAGTGGGCTTGAAAGGGGAAATAGGAAAGGCACTAATTGAAGCCCAGTCATCAAAAGAAAGAAGCGTTGATATGGAGACTAATATTGTCTCGGTGTACAATCGATGAGTTTAGACTAAGCAGACAGGCGAGAGGGGTGCGATGGAACGGGTGTTGGGTCCGACAGCAAAGACTTACTTGAGTACAAAGACAACAACGGTGAAGGTCGATTCTGACCCAGAGGGAGCCGATGTAGACTTTGGGAGTAAGAGTGGTGGCGTCGACGGCATCGCATCATATGTCCCTCCGTTAGCCCCAAGTTTGAAGGTCGATAAGGTGGAAAAAAGACGGGGTCTATGACAGATAACGTCGAAAAACACAAAACTGCTGGAGATGAGACTCGTATAGATGGTGAGTCATCTTTGTCCTTGATTTCTAGTTTTCAAGTGGGTGAGGAAGATGAGGCGGAGGGGGTTAAGAGTGGTTGGATGTTAAAGGGGTGCCGTTTTGGTGGGGGATTGAGACAATGTGCTGAAGAGAATGGGTCGGGGTAAATGGGTAACTCGAATCTGTCAGGGAGAAGAAGGAGATCAGTGTTCAGGGTCTGCAATAACTCCTGTGGAAAATGAGAAGGGAGTAAGGGGATTCACGGGTAGTGAGGATAGTTGTTGTGGTGGGGCTATGGGTGATGCCACATTGGCAGTGATGACTTGTACAGAAGAAAGTAGGAGAAGTGAGATGCTGCACATTCATCCACTAGCGGTAAGTGGGGAAAAAGACGGGTCTTATTCTGTCTCCATATTCAGTGGTGGAGAGGGTAAAAGATTTATGTCAAGTAGTGGGTTTGTCTTGCGAAGGCTTTGAGGATAACTGATGGTTTTGTTCAGTGCAATTGAAGCTACTCGACCTCAAAGTGGGGTGGGTATTGCCACAGGCTTAAGTGGAAAATCTAGGAATCGAGAAAATCGTGAATTGAAAAGATTGGTATGTTCGGTGAATTATGATGTGAAGAGAGGTCAATCTCATAGAATGACACGAAAGGGGAGGGGTGATAAATGTTATTCATGAATCATAAGATCATATCATGGAATGTGAGAGGCCTTAATGATATCAAGAAAAGAATGCGGATTAGGGGGCTTTTAAGCTGATATTGTGTGTTTGCAAGAGAAAAAATGGAGGTTATTAGTAAGGAGGAGGTTCATAGTGTATTGGGGTGTATATGGAGTCAAGAGGGCACTAGGAGGTATTTTGTTAATGTGGGGGATAGGCAAGTGGTTGAGAAGATTGAGGAATGTGTGGGGAGGTTTGTGGTAGGTAGTTCTTTTAGATGTGTTACAGAGAATTTTGAATGGGCCTTTGTGGGTGTTTATGGGCCAAATGATGATATGTAAAGAAGATGTCTTTGGTATGAGTTGGTTGGTTTAATGAATATGTGGGAGATGCCGTGGTGTATGGGGGGTATTTTAACGTAGTTCGGTATCCTTGGGAAAGATCAGGCGACTCCAAGCAAACACAAGCAATGGTGGAATTCTCATAATTCATTTTTTAGCAGGGACTCATGGATATTCCATTGGTAGGGGGAGTTTCACATGGTCCAATAGTCGAGATGTTGAGGCATTGTCTAGAATTGATAAATTCTTGTTATCTACAAAGTGGGAGGAATATTTTTCAGGTGTGTCTCAAAGATGTCTTCCTAGCTTACTATCTAATCATTTTCCGTTGATGTTGAATTGTGAAGTGGGAAGTAGGGGTAGGAGGTATTTTAAGTTTAAAAATATGTGGCTACAATCAGAGAGTTTTGTAGAGCAGGTTAAAACGTGGTTGGGGTCTTACAAATATGAGTGTGCTTCTACTTATATGCTGGCACAAAAGTTGAAAGCATTGAAAGCTGACTTGAAGAAATGGAATGAGGAGGTCTTTGGCGATGTAGGGAAGCGGAAGAAGGAGATGGTGGAGGGTCTTTGTGAGCTGGATCTACTTGCAGAGGAGAGATCATTAATTGAGGATGAAAAACTTAAGAAAGAAGAATATTCTAGAAAATTGGAGAGGAGTATCAATCTTGAAGAAGTGAGTTAGAGACAAAAGTCAAGAACACTTGGATTGAAAGAGGGAGACAATAATACGAAGCTTTTCCATCGTTTGGCAAATTTGCATAGTAGAAATAATTCGGTTGAGTCCTTAGTGGTGGATGGGAACATGACTGCTAAATCCGTAGTAATAAAGGATCACATTCTTAATTTCTATAAACAGTTGTATTCTGAACAATATATGTGGCGACCAAAGATGAACGACCTTTCATTTCTTTGCATTGATGATGGGGAGAGAACTTGGATGAAAAGAAAATTTGAGGAATGTGAACAGTGGGAGGTGGTGAGGAATTTTAATGGAGATAAAGCACTAGGACTTGATGGATTTTCTATAGCTTTTCTCCAAAAAATGTTGGGAGGTATTAAAAGAGGACATTATGGCGGTGCTTCAGGAGTTTTATAGCCGTGGAAAATTCGATAAGAGTTTTAATGCTACATTTGTATCCCTTATTCCAAAAAAAGTTGGGGTGGGGGAAATTAAGGATTTTTGGCCTATCAGTTTAGTGGGTGGGCTGTATAAAATTAATTCGAAAGTTCAGGCAAACAAGTTGAAGTTAAATTTGGGGAAGATTGTCTCAAGTTCCCAATATGCGTTTATCAAGGGTAGAGAAATTCTGGATTCTGTTTTGGTGCCAAATGAATGTTTGGATAGTCGGATTCGCTTTGGAGAACTAGGTATTTTATGTAAATTGGATTTGGAGAAGGTAAATGACCACATCAATTGGGAGTTTCTGTTATATTTGCTAAAGAGATGCGACTTTGGAGAAAGATGGAGAGGTTGGATAGATCATTGCACGTCGATGGTTCAATTTTCCATTCTCATTAATGGTTCGCCTTCAGGGTTCTTTAGTAGTTCGTGTGGATTAAGACAGGGAGATCCATTGTCTCCACTATTGTTTGTGGTTATTATGAAGGCATTAAGTAAGATGATGGCTGCTACTGTGGATAGAGGGCTTCTATTTGGATTTTCGATGGAAACGAGAAATCATGAGGAGATGGTTGTGTCATATTTGGAGTTTGCAGATGATATGTTAATCTTTTATGAGCCTAGTGTAGAACAATTTTGAAATTTGAGATGCATGCTCTTATGTTTTGAAGCGATGTCGAGGTTGAAGATATAATTGTCTAAGTTAGAGATTGTTCCCATATGCGATGTGGAGGATGTGGAGGGTTTGGCTAGCATTCTTGGGTGTGGTGTGGGTTCATTGCCAATGAAGTATTTGGGTCTTCCCTTGAGTGCTCACTATAAGGCTTCCACTATTTGGAGTGGCATTATTGAGAATATGGAGCATAGGTTGGTGGGTTGAAAGACCCTGTATTTATCAAAGGGAGGTAAGTTAACTTTGATAAAAGGTACTCTCTAACTTACTGATGTATTATTTGTCCTTTTTCCCAATTTCGGTTGTAGCTGCTAACCAATTGGACAAACTTCAAATGGACTTTCTTTTGGGGGTATTGGTGACGAGTGTAAGTTTCATTTGATGAAGTGATCAAAGATATGTATTCCGATAATTTTAGAGTGGTTATGAGTGAAAAATATGATTCAGTTTAATCAAGCCCTTTGTGGTAAATGGTTGTGGAGGTTTGCAAAGGAGCAAGAGGCTTTGTGGAGAAAGGTGGTGAACATTAAATATGATAGTATGAAGGGAGGTTGGTGGACCCTATGGGGTGGGAGTGTGGAAATGTATGAGGAGGGAGTAGGCCGGTTTTGCTAATCATGTGCGAGATAAGGTAGGAGATGGCTCTATAGTGTTGTTGTGGCATAATGTTTGGTGTGGGGAGCAACCTTTGAAAGTCTTATTTCCCGAATTGTTCACTATTGCTTGTGTTAAGGATGTGTGGGTGGAGGAAAATATGCCGTTCTAAAATGGAAACATTCATTGGAATATTATATTTACTAAACCTGTGCACGATTGGGAGGTGGAAGTGGTATCAAGGTTCTTTGAATTGTTGTTTTCTCAAAGAGTAAGGCATAAAGGCGAGGATATAATTTGTTGGATTCCATCTAAAAGAAAATCATTTGAAGTGAAGTCTTACTATCAGGTATTATTTAATCATGCAAGATCCACTTTTCCTTGGAAAAGTATTTGAAAAGTTAAAACACCCTCGAGAGTGGCATTCTTTATGTGGACGGTGCCTTTTGGGAAAATCTTAACTTTGGATAATCTACAAAAAAAAGAATGTCATTACGATGAAGTGGTGTTATGTGTAAGATATGTGGAGCGTTTATAGACCATTTACTCCATTGTGAGGTTGTGATAGAGTTCTGGAGTGCGCTTCTTAAGTTGTTTGGTGTTGCTTGGGTGATGTTTCAAAGGGTGAGCGATTTGTTGGGATGTTGAAAGGGACAACTGGAAAACGTAATGTTTTGCATATGGAGGTTGGCTCTTTTGTGTTTGATTTGGTGTCTTTGGAGATAACGGAACGCAAGGAACTTTGAAGATCGTGAGTATGGATTGCTAGTAATGAAGCAGATGATGCTACAATCCTTGTATATATGGAGAGTGGCATGAAATAATTTGCCTATTACGAATTTTTCTGAGTCTTTAGAATTATATTCTTCTTTTTCTATGATTTAGGAGTTCTCTTGTATACTCCATGTAACTAGGGTTGTGCCTTTTTACGCTTTGAATGAATATACATTATTTATCAAAAAAAAAAAAATTAATTAAATGATTAAATTCACTATTTCCTATCAATTCAAACTTTCGAGATGATCGGTGATTTAGCAGGGTATCAGAGCAGAGGTTATGAATTTGAATCTTGACTCTACAATTTACTCTTATTTCAGTTAAATATTCCATGTGTTGAGCTTCGCTTGTAGAGTGAAAATTTAAACCTACATGTGAGGGGAAATATTAGAATATTAATTTAAATAATTAAGTCCACAATTTCCTATCAGCTTAAGCTTTTACGACAACTAATGATTTAACAATCATGAATAATTTTTTCTACTGAGGATCAAGTAAACCACATAAACACACATATAAATGTTTGTTAAACAAATACATACATTTACATTTTTTTAATCAGTAGAAGCAATATGCATACGACAAAGGAGGCCAATTCTACATACCGGGATATTGATGATATGGTTAGGGAATTCAGAATTTTAAACCCATGACGAATAGATGCTATGCTCAAGAATGAAGTGGTGCCATCCTCAAACAGTTCCTCAACCCCTTCTCTTCTTTTAACAAAGTCAATGTCAGCGATTGAGGCAGCAACTGTGCCTGTAAAGCTGTTATGGTAAAACAATCTGACAACCCTGATGAGCACTAATTGCAAATTATACATCTACGCACAAACCTCCGCTAAAGTAGGCTTTCTTCAATAACTTTGCAGCATCTGCAGAATTGAAATAATCAGAAACAAAATTAGAACAAGCATTTTTTTTTTCCCTCAAAGATCAATAAGCCTAATAAAATTCAAACTTCTAAACCTTCCATTCGCTAGATGATATAATACAAACAGTAGAATTCTCCTAAAAAAAAACACTTAAAACAAATAAGCCATGTTGGCAAGAGAATGCCTAAGAATAGTTCTTTAAATCTTCATTGCGAACAGTAGAGACAAAATATTAAACAGGATTGCTTCATTGAAACATATATATAGCTATTGCCTCAAAACACAATAAAAATTCTAGTTAAGTATTGTTGATAGGGTTACATGAAAAGAAAAATGAGGCACAATATATTGTATTACGTAGCCTACCACACACATATTATTATAAAGGCTTTGAAAAGTATTACAATGACCACAATACCCTCAAACCCTAATATTATTCTAACACTCCCCCTCAAGCTGGAGCATATATATCATATAAACCCAACTTATTACAAATAAACTCTAACTGGTTTCGACATAAAGCTTT
This sequence comes from Betula pendula, assembly GCA_900184695.1. Classification (NCBI taxonomy): domain Eukaryota; kingdom Viridiplantae; phylum Streptophyta; class Magnoliopsida; order Fagales; family Betulaceae; genus Betula; species Betula pendula. The sequence continues at coordinate 57,827 of FXXK01000752.1, read as the reverse complement.
TGTAAACATATCAGCTAACTGGTTTCCCGACTTCATGAATGTTATAGATATACCTCCACCAAGTACCTTGTCTCTAACGAAATGACAATCAACCTCAATATGCTTAGTCCTTTCATGAAAAACTGGGTTAGATGCAATATGTAAAGCAGCCTGATTATCACAAAATAACGGAATAGGAGTAAGAGTTGAGAACCCAATCTCTTGAAAAAAATGTTGTAACCATGTCAACTCAGTAGCAGTATGAGCCATTGCCCTGTACTCTGCTTCAACATTAGATCGTGACACTACTGTTTGTTTCTTACTCTTCCAAGTGACAAGATTACCGCTGAAGAATGTGCAATAACCTGTAGTAGACCGTCTATCTGAAGGAGAACCTACCCAATCTACATCAGTGAAACTTTCGACTCTAAGATGTCCATTTGGTGTATATAGTATTCCTAGACTAGGGGCTCTCTTCAAATACCGAAGAATGCGAGTAACAGCTTCCCAATGTGAAACCCAAGGAGCCTCCAAGAACTGACTAACAACACTAATTGCATATGAGATATCTGGCCCGATGATAGTAAGATAGTTCAACTTTCCAACTAGACGGCGGTACCTGCAAGGATCTTCAAATAATTCACCTTCATCCTTCAATAATTTCTTATTTGGGTCCATCGGAACATCAACTAGTCAAGAAACCAAGAGACCTGTCTCTTCTAATAAATCAAGTGCATACTTTCTTTGAGATAAGTTGATACCTGTTTGAGATCTAGCAACTTCAATACCTAGGAAATATCGAAGTTTGCCCAAATCCTTTGTATGAAACTGCTACTGTAGAAACTGTTTTAAACGGGCAATGCCTCCGGCATCATCTCCAGTAATAACAATATCAACTACATATAACACAAGAAAGATATAGCCTGCACTAGTGTGTAAGTGAAATACAGAATGATTCGTCTGACATCTCTGAAGACCAAACTTCAATACTGCTTCAGAGAATTTTTCAAACCATGCCCTCAGTGATTGCTTGAGACCATTCAATGCATTTTTTAACTTACAGACAGGGCTCGGAGACTCCCCCTAAGCAACAAACCCAGGTGGTTGTTCCATATAAACCTCCTCATGCAAATCCCCATGTAAAAAGGCATTTTTGACATCCAATTGAAACAAGGGCCAATCTAGATTAGCAGCCAACGAAATAAGAACACGAACAGAAGAAATTTTGGCAACTAGTGAGAAAGTTTCATCATAATCAATACCATACGTTTGTGTATAGCCCTTAGCAACCAACCGAGCTTTCAATCTTTCAACGAAACCATCAGGAGTAAACTTAACTGCGAAGACCCATTTGCAACCAATAGTCTGCTTATGAGGTGGTAAGGCAACAAGCTCCCACATCTCATTTTGATGCAAGGCCCTCATTTCCAATTCCATAGCTTGCCTCCAACCAGAGTGAGATAAAGCATCAAGCACTGTCTTTGGAATGGAAATACTAGAGAGGTGGGAAATAAAACAAGATAGTGAAGGAGATAAAGAACTAGCAGATACAAACTGACTGAAAGGATGTTGAGTAGTGCAAGAACGTGTACTTTTCCATAGGGCAATGGGCAAGGAGTCTGATGTAAGTGGAAACACTGGATCTGGAGACGGTGACGACGATGGTGGAGGAGCAGGAGCTGATGGGTGCGATCGACGCGTATAAACCTGGAGTGGGGCAAGCGAGCATGGTGGCAACAAGATTGGAGGAGCAGAGACAGGCTCAGAGAGAAATGGAACAGGCAACGGAATAGACGCGACATCAGGTGGTATAGCAGTCACCCAAAGAAGTAGTAGCAGGAAAGGGAGAGACTCGGCAAATGTGGCATCGGCGCTAGTGAAGTAGCGTCGAAGAACAGGACTATAGCAATGATATCCCTTCTGAGTGGTGGAATATCCAAGAAAGACACATTTAGTAGCACGAGGGTCAAGTTTATCAAAACCGGGACCTAAATTATGGACATAGCAAACACACCCAAAAACCTTAAGTGGCAAGGAGAACGGGGAGGAAGAAGGATATAAAAGAGAATGAAGAGAGACACCATCTAAGACCGAGGAGGGCATCCTATTAATGAGATAACAAAAAATGAGAGAAGCATCACTCCAAAATTGTTTGGGGACATGCATATGAGACAATAGACGTGTAACATCCAATAAATGACGATCTTGCGTTCGGCAACACCATTTTGTTGTGGAGTGTGAGCACAAGAGGTTTGATGGATAATGCCTTTATCAGACAAATAAGAGGTAAAAGAACCAGATGTATATTTTTTGGCATTATCCGAACACGAGACAGATTTTCTGAGCAAATTGAGTTTTAACCATATTGTGGAAAATTTGAAAAATAGAGAATAGCTCAATACGATATTTTATTAAAAATAACCATGTCATACGGGAAAAATCATCCACAAAAGTCACAAAATAATGGAATTTATTGAATGTGATATTAATGAGACCCCATGCATCAGAATGAACCAACTCAAAAGGACTCGAAACCCTACGGACAACTCTCGACGGAAAAGAGACACGGTGATGCTTACTAAGTTGACAAGCTTCACAAGACACAAACAACTCAGAACGAAGACTTGGAACTTGATGCTTCAAAGTAGGAAAAGAAGGATGACCAAGACGACAATGCCATTGAAGAGCGGAGGCCGACAACTGCAAAGCGCGAGAGGCGGGTGTAGGTGCGAGGTCCAGATAATATAATCCATCAACTTCATGCCCCATACCAATCATCCTCCTTGTCTTGAGATCCTGAAAAATGCACAGAGATGGGTAAAAACTAACTGAACAATTAAGGGCTCTGGTAATTTTACTAACGGATAACAAATTAAACGTAAAACCAAGAACATGGAGAACAGACAATAACTCAATATCATAACTCAAATGGGTAATGCCCGAGCCGGCCACTTGGGAGAGGGAACTATTAGCAAAGGGTGACACTCCGAGGTGTATCAACAGAATGATAATTAGAAAGGGAAGTAGACGAACCAGTCATGCGTTCATTTGCGCCAGAATCGATAACCCATGGGTCGCTAGTGGAGGATAAAAGGCAATGAGATGTAGTACCTGACTGAACAAGAGTAGCAATGGAAGAGGAAGAAGCTCGCTTACGGGCTAAGAACTGAGCATACTCATCTTTCGGAATGGAGATCAAATCATACTCCAAATTAAGGTTTGACAGAGTAGGTGGTCCAGAGGTGGCTGTACAATCTGTGCGAGAAGTAACCTAATTGGCAAACCTAGAGGGTGTTCCATTTAAATCCCAACAATACTCCACAGAATGATTGCTTTGGCCACAATGAGTGAATTTGCGAGACCCATGACTGCCAGTGCGACCACCGCCTCGAGAATCACGTCCACCGCGAAAACCACGACCACCTCGACCGACACGTCCTCCACGGGAACTACTAGAACCACCACATGCAGCAATAAAAGCAACACGATCACCATCACGTTCAGAATTCAACACAGGGCCATGATCAAAGAGAGTGGCGCGCTGAATCCGAGAAAAAACCTCAGGAGGAGATGGGAGATCTGAACCACCCAAGATCTGTGCACGAACTGACTCATACTCGAGTTTCAAACCGAGAAGAAACCGAACCACATCCACATCTTGACTTTGCTTGCCCATTTTCTGTAGATCAGTTGAGAGCGGTTAAACATGTCCTGCTCCTTACAAATGGCCACAACTTGATTGTAATACTCGTCCATAGTCTGAGCACCTTGGTAAAGCCCAAAGTATTGTTTGCAGACTTTATAAATGCGGGTAATATTTCTAGCAACAGAGTACATATGACTGAGATGATTCCAAATATCCTTGGCAGTAGGAAGATAAGTACACGAGGATCCAACGTAAGGTTCAACACTGTTCAGCATAAGAGAGATAATTTGATTGTCTTCCTGGTCCCAAAGGTTGGTGGTAGTAGGATCAGTTGGTTTGCTTGATTGTAAATGAGCATACAGACCCTTCCCTCTCAAGAATACCTCGACAGAACGTGCCCAATAGACATAGTTTTTGTCATTTAATTTCACAGATGTCATAAGTATATTGCCCAAAGAAGCCGAAGTGGGTAAATCTGATCTAATAATAGTCATGCTGAGTCGAATCTACCACAAAGTGCTTCAACAATAATAGGGAAGCCCAAAAACACAACACAAGCATAAAGTGTGTAAAATGGACAAAAACTAGCACAAATAAACCTGAACCAAGCGGAAGCAAACTGGACCAGGCAGGAAATGACCTGAACGGGGCCTGAACCAGCCTGAAATGAACTGAATCGGGACTGAGCTTGCTTGAACCGACTTGAAATGAACTGAACCGGGACTGAGCTTGCCTGAACCGGCCTGAAACGATCTGAACCGGTCCTGAAGTCACTTGAATTGGACCTGAAACGTGGTGAACTGGCCTGCACCGCGATGAACCGGGACTGGAACGAAATGAACCGGTAACCAAACAGGCAGAGAACGAACCGGGTGATGCAAGGCGGGTCGGGTTGACCCGAAATCCTAAACAAACTGGACTTGAAGGAGTTGGGCTGAAATAGCTTGACCTGTGTGGGCTTGGGTTGACCCGGCCCAAGTAAACCTGGATAGCCTATTCCAGGATCGGATTGAGGATATCCGTATCCTAAATAGAGACAGGCAGAACCCGTAGCCAAACAAACCGCTCCTTCTCCGAAAGTCACTGGAACTGCGCCAGCGACACTCAGAACATGCCGGCGACCACGACGGCAGCAAAACCAAATACCTCTGGCAACCTCGGCAAAGCAATCACCACCGAAACCTACACTGACAGAGCACTGGAAGCCTCACACCACCACCAATTCGTCGACAGCCACCTCAGACAGCATCGACCACCACTAATCTCACCGACGACACTAATTACGGCAACACCAACCTACGACCCTGAAACATTGTTCAACTCAGGGAAAACGACACCGAACCACCATTGATGGGACGATGACGGCGATAGCACACCACTGATTACAGTAATCGTCGACGCCATCGCTCGCCTAACACGGGCATAAAGCCAAGAGCTTTAGTCTCCTTCGATATACAGCAAAATCAAGTCTTCCAGGGTTTGTGTTATGGTTCTATTGTGAATGACAACAAAACGAGAGAAAAAAAAAAAGGGGGGGAGGGGGGGGGGGGGGGGAATAACGTATAGTATGAAGAACGGGATTAAACCCTAGGCTCTAATACCATGTTGATAGGGCTACATGAAAAGAAAGAGGAAGCACGTTATATTGTATTACATAGCCTACCTCACACATATTATTATATAGGCTTTGAAAAGTATTCCAATTACCACAATACCCTCAAACCCTAATACATTATTCTAACAAGTATATACATTTTTTAATTACATATGTCCAGAAATTTTCTCTTTTAAAAGGGCAATTGCCTGTCAAGCATACTACTATATTTGCATTGGCTTGTATATAAGAAAATAATGTTTTATAGCAGCTCCTCTTTGTCTAATATGAAGCATTTGGAAAGTGCAGACTGCGGTATGATACTTCAATATGCAGACTTAATGAGATAATTTCAATAACTTAAACCTTTCATCCATCAGCTCTAAATGTGCTCATGGGTGTGAATTTCCTTGGAATTTGTTTCCACCCGGGCCACTCATATGTCTGTCTCTCAATATTCTTTAGAACCATTTCTGAGAATATGCAATGGATAAATGAAATCAACACTAAGTTGTTACAGGTACTTGGCATCGTTTTAAAATTGTTCTACAAGTTGGTGGGCATTTTGGGAGGCACCAACTTAGTGAGTTTTGAAGGGCATCCCTTCGTTTCTTATGGGTACAACTCAAGAGAAGGAATGTTTGGCTTTTGAAGGCTGTGAACTATTAGTGCTGGAAAGAAGCTTCTTACTCTGAGATCACTTTATGTTTAGATGGATACACCTGTTGGGGATTATGCCCTAAATCCTAAAATATTTACATGTTGACATTAAGAGTTTGTTTTGTATGAATGATTATTATTATTTATTGATTAAATATTTGAGCATATAGCATATAATCTTTTGTATGATCTTTTATAATTGTTCCCATATAAAAGATCTAGCTAGAGATTACATTAAATATCGTCTATGGGTGTAAGCAGTGATTTCTGTCACACGAGGTCTAAGACCATAACTCTTGTATTATGAAATTTATTTGTTTGGAGACAGCAATGAAATTGGGCATTCTATTGGCAAGACTGTTATACATTAATTGTGTGATTTACCTTAATCAGACGAAGTAAATACTTCGGGTTGATGTGTAGGTGTATAAGGTGGTATACACTGAATGGATCGGAAGTTGTCTTTCTAGAAAAATACTGTCTATAGAAAAAGACAATAACTCTCAAATCATTTATACTCATGATTTTAAATCCTGAGAGAAAGCGGACTTAGATGTCAAGTAGGGTTACTTTGATGCATTATAGACTGAGGCGTTAAATGTGGTCAATATTATCTGTGCGTTAGGTGACCACATATAGCATTGTGAGAAAAGCTTTGCTCAATAGGGAATCCAAATCCTTTTAATTGGAAAAGGACAAAAAATCTCCCATTAAATAAGATTTTATATGGAATTATTCTCAGTCTCTGGTCAGAGCATTTTGGAAAGATAATTCCAAAATACAATACCTAGTTAATAGAGTATTCACAGGAGAAGGATTTTTTTATATATATAAGTAATGTATATTGAATCCAAGCGCAGATGGGCACAACCCTAGTACATTGAAAGTATACAAGAGAACACTTAACTCAAAGAAAGAAGAACAAAAATCTAAAAACTTAGAAAAAGTAGAAGCATGCATAGTATTCCAAGCCATTCTCCATATATACAATGTTTGCAACATCACCCTCTTTAACTCTAACAAGTCAATCTCTCGATCATCGAAACTCTTTGCATTACTCTCGCGCCAAAGACCACATCAGACACAAAGAAACAAATCTCCATAAATGCAACACCTCACGATTACCCAATTGTCTCCTCCAACAACCCAACAACTCACTCACCCTGCGAGGCATAACCCAAACAACATCAAATAACTGAAAAAACACATTCTACATCTCTAAAGCAACCTCACAATGAATGAACAAGTAATCGATAGACTCCCCACTTTTCTTGCACAGACAACACCACTTCATCATAATAATATTCCTCTTCCGCAAATTATCCAAGGTTCAAATCTTCCCTAACATCACTGTCCACACAAAAAAAGTCACTCTTGGCAGAGCCTTAACTTTCCAAATACCCTTCCAAGGAAACGAGGCATGTACATTAGAAATATGATTAGAGAGAACCTGATAGTAAGACTTCACTTCAAAGGATTTCCTCTTCGAAGGAATCCAACAAGGTTTATCCTCTCCTCCATGTCTTACTATTTGCGAATATAACAACTCAAAGAAACTAGACACCACTTCCACCTCCGAATCATGCATCGGCCGAGTAAATAGGACATGCCAATGAATGGAACCATTATGGACCTTCATAGTCCCTGCTACCTACACATCCTTCGCACAAGCAATAGTGAACAACTCAAGAAAAAGGTTCTTCAACAGCTGTTCCCCACACCAAACATCATGCCAAAACAACACTTTGGAGCCATCTCCTACCTCATATCTCACATGATTAGCAAAATCAGCCCATCCCATCCCCTCCTTATACATTTTCAAACTCCCACCCCATATGATCCCCCTACCTCCTTAGAACACCAACCTCCACTCAAACTTTCATATTTAACATCCACCACCTTCCTCTATAAAGCACCCCTTTCCGTAGCAAACCTCCATAGCCACTTACCCAACAAAGCTCGATTAAACATAACCATATTTCTCACCCCTAAGCCCCCTGCCCTTTTTGGCGTACAAATCTGCGACCAATTCACCAGATGAAATTTAAATTCATCGCCCAAACTGCCCCACAAAAAGTCTCTCTGAAGGATTTTCAGACAATTAGCCACTCCCACTAGAATAGAGAAAAGGGACAAATAATATGTTGGTAGATTCGAGAGGGTGCTTTTAAGCAAGGAATTTGGTACACAAGGAATAAGGGGTAGAGAATATAGTTTGACAGTATCACATTCCTAATTCGTCTACGATGAATTTCATGAAGGAATCATACTCATACATAAGTAAGTCAAAGGGAAATTTGTTGAGTAAATCAAAAATATTTTCTCGAGTGCAGTTACAATTATTTAGTGGTATTAATTATAATTAAATAGTGACTTGGTATAGCCAAAGACTATTTGAGCCGAAATTTTTTTTCCCTTCAGGTCCCTCACCAAGCTATTGTAATTAACCATTAACCATGGTGTGATGTCGCCATCATCGCCTTGAATAGTTTTGTTGTCGATGGGTTTGGTGTAGCCAGAAAAGCTGTGATCGTCATTGCTGGGTTTTTGGTGTTTCCTGGTTTTACAGAATGAATCATGTTTTTCGGTAATGTCTGTGGTGGTTGGTGACGACTCCGTTGGCCGGTGTTGCAGGTAATGGCAGCTTCGTAGACTCCGTGACGTCTCCAGTGGCTGGTGTTGTGGATTTTTCATGGATTTCAGCATCATTTGGTTATTCCTCTAACGTCGTCATAGCCGTTGGCATTGTCTGAGTGTAACCGAAGAATTTTCAGCAAGCTCTGGAGAAGACTTCTGTTTGGTTGCGGGTGTTTACTGTTCCTTATCATGCAAGAGGTAGCTACACTTCATCGATTTATGTCCCGACTAAAAATATTTGTTTGGGTTTTTAGCAAGGAAGAGGTAGACACTTTGTCAGCTTATGTCTTGACTCGAAACATTTGTTTTTGCATCCTCCTTCCTCGCCCATACAGGTGATTTGACCACCGCTCTGAATGCATCTGCTATTCCATTTGATGATTTTTGGATCATTGACTCTGGGGTCTCCAATCACATGATTGGTATATCTTCCTTGTTTTCTTCTTATAAACTTTGTTCAAGCAGAGAAAAGGTTCGAATTGCCAATGGCTCTCTATCATCCGTATCTGGTAAAGGCTCCATTTCTATCTCACCTTCTATGTCTTTGTCATCTATTCTTCATATAATAGATTTTGCAGCCAATTTATTGTTCATTGCTCATATTACCCGTGAGTTAAATTGTAGAGCCATCTTCTATTCTAATTATTGCTTTTTCCAGGACCTAGTTACGGGGAGGATAATCGGTAGTGGCAGTCTGAGAGATGGTTTGTAATATCTGGATGCTTAGCCCACACAAGGACGGCTCTCACAAGCTTATCACGCTGTTCGTACAGATGGCTCTATAGCAAAAATTTGGCTTTGGCATCAGCAGTTAGGGCATCCTTCTTTTTTGTTAGTGCAACAATGTTTCCTTCCTTATTCTTGCATAATCCTGTCTCAAAGTTTCAGTGTCAAACTTGCTAAACATTATCGGGTGTCATTCTCTCCTAGTCTAACCAAAAGCAATGCGCCTTTTGTTTTGGTTCTCACTGATGTTTGAGATCCTTCACGAGTGGTCTCTTTATCGGGTTATTAGTGGTTTGTATCTTTTATTAATGATTTTTCTCGGACCACCTGGGTCTATTAGTTAAAAGATAAAAGTGAGGTGTCCTCTGTTTTTCCGACATTTCACTGCATGATTCAAACCCAATTTAATGCCTCTATCAAAATTGTTCATTCCAATAATGGGGGTGAGTATTTGTCTAGTAGTCTCGATACTTTTTTCCGTGCCCATGGTATTATCCATCAAACCACTTGTGTTGATACTCCCCAGTAGAATAGACTTCCTAAGCGGAAAAATGGACATCTTCTTGAGGTTGCTTGGTCCTTAATGATTGATATGCATATTCCTAAATTTTATTAGGGTGATGCATTACTCACTACCGCCTATCTCATCAATAGGATGCCCTCACGTGTCTTAGAGTTCAAAACACCTCTTGAAGTCTTGTCTCCACCTTTCTCCACTTCCAAAGGTGTCTCTCCCAAGGTGTTTGGTTGTGTCTGTTTTTTTCACATTCATGGTCAGACTCTGGGTAAATTAGATCCTCGTGCTCTCAAATGTGTTTTTGTGGGTTATTCCCCTACTTAGAAGGAGTATAAATGTTATTATCCCCATTCTTAGAAGCGTTTTGTCTCGATGGATGTTACCTTTTTTGAGTCAACCATATTTTTCAGCCCCCCAAACTTCTCTTCAGGGGGAGAGTCTGAGTGAAGAGAAGCCTTCTATATGTAATCCTTTACCTGTCCCTGCTCCTATGCCAGAGCATGACAAACAGAATCTAACTGATGCGTCGTGTGAGCCACTGCTACTGACGGAGCTGAGAGTTTACTCCAGATGCCAAAAAAGTAAGGCCACTCCTGATGCTAGTTGTTGAACATCTGACCCTAACTCGAGTAATGGTACCCCTACCTCTAACTTAGATTCAATACATGATATGAATATGCCTATTGCTCAACATAAAGGGGTCAAATCTTGTACTCAACACCCTATATCTAACTTTGTATCCTATCAACATCTTTCACCCTTGTATCATTCCTTTGTCTCCAAATTGTCTTCTGTGTATATTCCTCAAAATTTACAAGAGGTAATTAGTGATTCAAAGTGGAGGGAAGCGATGCAGGAAGAGACAAGAGCTCTACACAAAAACAACACATGGGAGCTAGTCGAGTTACCTAGTGGAAAAAGAGCGTTTGGATGCAAATAGGTGTTTACAGTGAAGCATAAGGCTGATGGGTGAGTGAAAAGATATAAGGCCAGATTGGTTGCTAAAAGCTTTAATCAGACATATAGAATAGACTCCGAGGAGACCTTTGCCCTGGTAGCAAAGATGAATTCCATCCAAGTCCCCATTTCCTTGGCAGCAAACTTAGATTGGCCGCTTCACCAATTTGATGTGAAAAATGCATTCTTTCATGGAGATTTACGGGAAGAGGTTTACATGGAACTCCCTCCTGGTCCCAAATTCTCCTCGGCCAAAGGTAAAGTTTGCATATTGAAGAAGGCCCTATATGGGCTGAAACCGTCTCCAAGCACTTGGTTTGAGAGATTCTCCCAAGCTATGCAAAGATTTGGCTATAACCAAAGTTAGGCGGATCATACACTATTCATCAAGCATTGTATATAGAGAAAAATAACTGCCTTGATTGTTTATGTAGATGATATCGTGTTGACTAACAATGATAATGAAGAAATACAGAGAATGAAAAAACACTTGGCCAGCGAATTTGAGATAAAAGACTTAGGCAATTTGAAATACTTTCTTGATATTGAAGTAGCGAGAAAAAGACATGATATCTTCCTCTCCCAGCGGAAATATGTTCTTGACCTACTTAAGGAAACAGGGATGCTCGGTTGTGCAAGCTGTATTTTCATTTATATATTTCCATATTAGTGTGTTGTTTCTCTATATAAACAACCTTAGATGTATCATTTGAGTATTTTGAAATAATAAGAATCTTCCTTTTTATCTTTCATCACTAATAGACCTTTCGTTACTACCTACGACGTCATCTGGATACCTTTCATATGAAATATGTTAAGGAAAAACTAAACCAGAGTGGATATCTGTATGAGTATAAAGTAGCACATTCAGCAAGAATCAGGGATAAAAAAACTGAAAAAAATAATAAGAATAGATGAACTCTACATATACATCTATATCTGGTGCGTAAAAGCAATATAACAACTTATGCAGTATATGGGAGAATAAGCACATAATAAATGCAAAAGCCTTTTAAACCACTATCACATGATACTTACAAAACAATATCAATCTTTCAGCATCAAATGCTTACCATTTCGAGCAATGAGAGCTCCAAGTCCAGTTGGATAGCCAAATAGCTTTACAAAAACAATATGGAGACAAAAAATCAATACCTCAATGTAGTAGTTTCTTACTGATGAAGTTTGCACTAATACACACACCTTATAGAAGGAGATAACAACAAAATCTGCAGGATGCTTTGATAAATCTAGTGGTTTGGTTGCAGATCCTTTTGCCGCATCAATCAGTACCATCCAGCGCCCACTGTCATAACATGAGAAGAGAAAAATTGCATTCTTTGACTGATATTCAAAATCATTGAAATCACTGATTTGAGGAACTAGCAAACCAGCAAAGAGCCATCATCTCTTACAAATATGCACCAACAATAAGAACAAAATATGCTAACAGTCACATACGACATTTCAAACTGAAGTTTCAAGCATTTGTTGGCATGCACACCATGATCACAGATTCTGAAAAAAGGGGTTTATTAGACTTGTGGCTATAAAAGCTACATGAAGTTTTTGTTCCGCTCAAATTATACATGATCTCAGCAAGCCAAATCATCTCCTCTTCTTAAATCTAGCACGTAACCTTAATCTCACAATTTTAGGTACCTTTTAGGTCTTCTTTCCAATTAAAAAGAAAAATGCAAGAACCAAATTATAGATATTTTGCACTCATTGTGGGGGCACAAAAAACCTAAACAGGAATATTCAAAAAAGAAAAGATGATCCTAGGCAATCATACCTAGGTTTCCTAAATAATCATAATCACAATCACGCCTAGGAAGAAGGCAACCTCACCCTCAAAACGCTAAGAAAAGCTACTGAAATTTTATTTAACTTATTAAATCACTAGTTGTCACAAAAGCATAAGCTTCTAGGAAATTATAAATTTAATCATCTAACTAATATTATAACACTCACTTTCATGTGTGTGCTCAAACTCTCAAACTTCTCATTTATAAGTGAGCCTCAACTTGTGAAATATTTAATTAAAATGTAAAGTAAACTGTATTGTCCAAGTTCAAACTCAAGACCTCTACTCTGATACCATGTTAACAATCAGTTGTCCTAAAAGATTAAACTTGTAGAAAAACATAAATTTAATCATTCATATTCTTATACTTTCAACTAAGTAAGCTTGCCCCATGAGACTAATTAATATTTTAAAAGAACTCAATCTCTTCATGAATCTCTTTCAAATTTTTTTAAAAAATAAAAATAAATAAAAATACAAAAGCAGGTAGGAAACTACCACAACAAAATAGAAAAAAGACCCAAAACACCAAAGAAGACTCCAGGGCTTCTGGTACGCAGCCCATTCCAACCAATCTAGAGATTACCAGATTATCCCCACCTTACTAAAACTTTATTAAAACTGACCAACAACTTTCTAATGCAAAGAACCATTAAATTAAGACCTATTAGTAAATAAAATAGCCTACTAAAGGTGTTGATCAGCTCCCTCATTGAAACTAGACCATATTTTAAAAAAAATATATTCATCTTTGAACTTGTTTTTCCAGGAACTTTTTCCTGGCTGCATCATTCTCCCCTAGTTAAAACAAACACGCCCTTGTGTTTTGAGGTGCTTCAAAATTGAGCTTTTCGATTTCTTTGCATCCTTAGAACAAGATCACTATGCCAAGTTTGACACCATTTCACCTTCTTAAGCGGAGGTAACAATGAAGATATTGGATGGTGCTTTTCAACCATATCATTGAACTGGTCGGGGATGACAAAATCAAACTTGGGATTGTTCCTTGTAAAGATTATGTTGTTCAAATTATTTTGAACTTGAATTGTGATGGCATTCCCATTCAATAGCTTCCTTTAAACAACATGTCCACCAATCCCAGCCTCCATCTCTTTAATCTCTTCTTTCATCACACTGTCCTCTTTTCTTCTTCTTCTAGATAATACATGTGGGTAGATGAGATGTACTTGACACCATACAATGCTGGACAGTAGCAGGTTAATCGATTTCTTTTCCTGCAACAGTGGATTTGACCCCTTTTTCTTCACTCTCATGTTTAATCCGCCATCAAGCAATTTGGTAGCTTTCTTCTCATTAAAAGCTTCTGCCTTTAATTTTCCAGCACGCTACATTGATTCCTCTGTTCATGGTTTAGGCCATTCAGCTTGCTATTTGATCTCTGCTGCTGGTTCTTCTTGCTTTTCGAGCTTTCCGGCATGCATTTCTGACTCGCTAACATGCTGTTCTGGCTTTCTCACTTCCTCTAGTGGCAGTTTAGTTCCTTGTTTAGACTTTTCCAATCTCTACTCCTGTTGTCCAGGACTTCTTGCATACAATTTTGGCAATTCAAAGATTATATTTAGGATGGAAAGGAAAATTGTAGATTTTTTTTGTTTTTAGACTTCATGAATATCTCAAACTGCATAGCCATTTCATGGCATCTTTAAGATCTTCTTAAATGACCATGAGAGATCTCTTGTTTTATGTTAGATCTCAGCTCACTCTTGAATCAAGCAATAATCATATATTAACTTTCAACTATTCAACAATTCAGAAATAATTCTTACATTTCCTTAATCACACACAAATCACATTGTCAGAGAGATGGTCAAGATCATCTTGAAAACCTCATAGAATAATTTCTTCTTTCAGAAGTCAATCCAATCTGGTAAGAAGTCCCACTGTGAAATAATAATCAAGGCACAACTTACACCAATGCAAATTCAAATGCATTAGAAATTCAGAACTAGATTAGGTTTCCTGATAAGATCTTGAAAACTTCTAGGATAGGGTTTTGATGTTTAAGGGCCTAGGGATTGTTTTTTTTTATAAGTAAGATCAAATAATATTAAAAAGCGTAAGGCGCCCCTACGTACACAGGGAGTATACACAAGGACCACCAAAAGAAAAAGAAAAATCCCAAACAAGAAGAACCCAAAACACCCGCAAAAGACCCCACCCACTAACAAAGCAACCCTAAACCCGCATACACATCTTATATTTTCCCCGGCTAGACCCAATGCTTCCAACATCAAAATTGAGAGAGCTTTCCAAATTTTTCAGCTCCCTCCACCCTTCGGTTTCAAAACAGAACCCCCATCCACTCGATGCTGACTCTCTTCAATTTCACTCATCAGATCCAAAAACCTTTTTTTATTGTCCCCAAAAGAAATCCCTAGAGCTTGAGCGATCTCCAACGAATTAACCACTTTCTCAGAGTATCCATTAATCAAATCACTCTTCTCTGAAGAATCCCCAATCTCCGAGATGGTCTTCGGGAAACAAGAGCGCGGCCGGAGAAAGCCCCGCTTAAGGAGACCCCTCGCCAGAGGAGATTGAGCAGAGGGCTTGACAGTCGAAGAACCATCTGTGGAAGCCCGAAAAGAACCCTCCATCTTGGACCCTACCAAGCCAACGGGCTCAAACGCTGCAAACAACCAGATACCCCACCAGCAGACTGACGACCGACTACCTACCAACCGGGCACAGCGGGCAGGCGCGACTTGATTCAACATCCCCGCCCGAAGTTTGGCCCAAATCCAACTTTGAAGCCCTCTGAATCTTGTGCTTACGATTGTAGAAGTACGAGGGCTTAGACGACTTCTGGGTAATTACTACCGCTGAAGGGTTGCACGGCCTCACAGAAAGACCATCGCCAGCTAGAGAAACAGACCCTTCGAAACTGAAACGACCATTCTTCACTGTCGGCTCTGTCACCTCTGGAGTGGCTGACTCCAAACCCACAGCCGGAGAAGAAGAAGACTGGTCAAGTGGCGTGTTCTGGTCAAGTGGCGTGTTCTGGTCAAGCGGCAGGGAGAGGAACTGGTCACCGGTCTCCTCTGACCTCACCGGAGAAGACTGGCCCACTCCAGCATCCATCGGCATGTTCTGGTCAAGCGGCAGGGAGAAAAACTGGTCACCGGCCTCCTCTGACCTCACCGGCGTGTTTCGGTCAAGCGGCAGGGAGAAAAACTGGTCACCGGCATCCTCTGACCTCACCGGAGAAAACCCTTGCCTCTCCGGAGAAGACCCAGATTGCCAAACCTGGTCACCGGCATCCTCTGACCTCACCGGGGAAAACTCTTGCCTCTCCGGAGAATACCCGGCTTCAAGAACACCCGCCGACTGGGAAGAAGAGCCACCGTCATCCTCTGCGCACACCGGAAGGAACCCAGTCGACACCGGAACCAGCACCACCTCCGGTGTGGACACCGGCGCAACAAGACACGGGTTGGAAGAGACCGTAACCATGCGACCCAGACCCGGCTTTGATCCGCAACCCGGCTTAGACAGGGGCTTGGGCTTGAGAAGGAGTTTCTTGGGCATGAGAAACTTGCGGGCCTTAACGGGCTTAGGCGCAGAGCCCTTATAACCTGAAGTACCCGAATTGGGCTTCAAGCCCACACCCAAAGCCGAACCCAAAGCCTTCCACCCATGCTTCACACGCCCCAAAACTCGGCCCAGTTCCCAAATGGATTGGTCCACCAACGCAATCCAACTCGGCCCGGAAGAGCTCACCGACCCATATATGCGACCATCACGGTTTGGACTGTCTTCTTCGCCGGGAACCAAACGCCTTCTCCATCTCGTAACAGTCCACCGCCGATCTCAGCACCGTGATAACTCAGGGGCCCCAATGGAAACAGGTCGAGATCTGCCGGAGACCCAGCAAATCCCAACAACCCAATCGCACCCTTCGCAGTCGTGCACTCCAAAGTCGAAGAAGAGACCACCGATCGGACCACCGCCGCGTACGACGGAGCCACCAGCGACAGCGCTCCTCGCCGAAAACGAAGACCCAACCTTGGATCCGATGAAGGCCAGAGCTTTGCTCAGCTCCCCAGAAACACGGCTCCAGCCCCGTCCGCACGGCCCTCAGGGAACAGTACCATCCCTTTCCGACCTCCCTCAGCGTAAACCGCCACCTCCAAGAAACGCCCGGCCTTATTCTCGCCTCTCCGAGCGATTACCGCCTTGGACTCCTCCCTAAAGGATTCAACAAAATCCTCATCCCCTTTATTCCGTAACACCCATTCCATCTTCGTAACCAGCCAATCGATGCAGCGAGAACCCAAGCAAACAGCCCCTGAAAACCCTTTCCTTCTTTCCTCCACCCAAAGAACAGACTTCCCATCTACGTAACCAATCTTACCTCATAATAGATACATAAATACATATATTGTAAAATTCATTACAAAGACCAAAATACCCTTGCAACAAATTCCTGCCATCAACATACTCTTTTAACCCTAAGAAATTCTTCCAACACTCCCCCTCAAGCTAGAGCATCTATATCATATAAGCGCAACTTGGAACAAATAAACTCTAACTTCTTTTGACACAAGGATTTTGTAAACATATTAGCTAACTGATCTCCAGACTTCACGAATGGTGTAGATATATCTCCACTGTACATCTTATATCGAATAAAATAACAATCAACTTCAATATGCTTAGTACTTTTATGAAAAATTGGGTTAGACGCAATATATAAAGCAACCTGATTATCACAAGACAATGGGATAGGGGTAGGAGCTGAGAATCCAATCTCTTGGAGAAAATGTTGTAACCACGACAACTCACTAGTAGTATGAGTCATTGTCCTATATTCTGCTTCTGAACTTGACCGTGCTACAACTGTTTGTTTCTCACTTCTCCGAGTAACTAGATTACTACCTAAGAATGTACAATATCCTGTAAAACATTTTACCAAGAGGTATCTGTTTGGTCTATACAATATCCCAAGACCATGAGCTCTTTTCAAATAACAAATAATAAGAGTAATAGTTTCCCAATATGAAAGGAGTCTCCAGGAACCAACTAACAACACTAACTGCATATGAGATGTTTGGCCTAGTAATAGTAAGATAATTCAACTTTCCAACTAAACAATGATACCTACCAATATCTTTTTTTTTTGATAAGTAAGTATAAATTTTATAAAAAGCGCAAAGCGCAACCCTGGTACACAGGAAATATACAAGAGTCAAGACTCATTACAAGAAGAGAAAAGAACACGGAAGTCAGAAAAGCTTATCGCTAAAGGAGCTAGATAAGCAGCTGTCCAAGAGAAAAGGGTGAAAAAGAAAAAAAACTTGAGCTCCTCGAGCGTTCTTTCTTGATCCTCAAACGTTCTGTCGTTCCGCTCCCTCCACAGACACCACATGAGGCAAGAGGGCACCATCTTCCAAACAACAGCGTTACGAGAGCGCCCGCCCGTCCACCAACAAGCGAATAAGTTGACCACCCGAAGAGGCATAACCCAAGACAACCCAAATCGACTGAAGATGGCAATCCATAAGGCTTGGGCAATATCACAATGAATAAGCAGATGGTCCACAAACTCCCCATCCCTTTTGCACAAGCAGCATCTATTTACCACAATGACTTGTCGCTTTTTGAGATTGTCCAAAGTAAGAATTTTCCCTTGAGCTGCCGACCACCCAAAAAAAGCCACCTTCAAAGGAACTTTGGTCCGCCAAATACTCTTCCAAGGGAAAGAGACAGCATCCTTGCAAACAAGGGCTTTGTAGAAAGAACGAACATCAAACTTTCCTTTGCGAGAATGAGCCCACCAAAGCTTGTCTTCTCCTACCCTACTCCTGCTAGAGGAGTACAACAGGGAGTAGAAAGAAGCAAAGACAATTACCTCCCAATCATGCGCCGCTCGCAGAAAGCTGACATCCCACTGAAGGGAGCCACTAGAGAAGTCCATGTGATCAGCAACACAAGCATCCCTATCTCCGGATAAGCCATAAAGGACGGGGAATGCTTCCTTGAGGGTCAACTCGCCGCACCACACATCATCCCAGAATCTGATCTTGGACCCGTTTCCCAGCTTGAATCTGGTGAAGCTAACAAAAGAACTCCAGCCCTTCCTGATATTCTTCCAAAGCCCCACTCCATGCGGCCCAGAAGAAGCAATAGAAGTCCACCCACCCCAAGAACTACCAAATTTAGCATCTATAGCTATTCTCCACCAAGCCTCTCTCTCGTGCGCATATCGCCACAACCACTTCCCTAATAGAGCTTTATTGAAAACCCTCAAGTTACGAATCCCCAACCCTCCCTCAAGAATAGGAGAGCAAACCTTGGACCAGCTAACCAAATGAAACTTGAATTCATCGCCTATGCCGCCCCAAAGGAAGTCACGTTGGAGCTTCTCTATGCGATTAGCCACACTGACAGGGATAGGGAAGAGGGATAAAAGGTAAGTAGGAAGATTGGATAGAGTGCTCTTAATAAGGGTAACTCTCCCACCCTTAGACAGATACAACCGTTTCCAACCGGCCAGACGCTGCTCCATCTTTTCAAGAACCCCGTCCCAAATAGACTTGGCCTTAAAGCAAGCACCAAGGGGAAGACCAAGGTATTTCAGGGGTAAAGAGCAAAACCCCGCACTCCATAATGCCAGCCAGCTCATCCACATTATCCACATCACCCACAGGAACCAAAACTGACTTTGCCAAATTGATCTTTAAACCCGAGACAGCTTCGAAACATAAAAGAACCATCCTCAAGAAGCGAAGATGATCAGGGTTGGCTTCGCAGAAAACCAAAGTATCGTCCGCAAATAACAGATGAGAGATAATAACCTCTTCAGAAAGCCTAGAACCCATAGAGAAACCTGACAGAAAGCCCCTGTCAATAGAAGAAGAAAGCATTCTGCTTAAGGCCTCCATGACGATAACAAACAGAAGAGGAGACAATGGGTCTCCCTGCCTCAACCCACGAGAGCTACTGAAAAAGCCGGACGGCGTGCCATTAACAAGAACCGAGAAGCGAGCTGTAGAGATACATTGTGCAATCCAGGAACACCATTTCACCCCGAAACCGCACCTCCTCAACAAATACAAAAGGAACCCCCAGTTGACATGATCAAAAGCCTTCTCGATATCCAACTTGCAAATGACCCCGGGAACACCCGAGTTGATACGACTGTCCAGACATTCATTCGCTAAAAGAACAGAGTCAAGGATCTGTCTATCTTTAATAAAGGCATTCTGGGATTTCGAGATAATCTTCTCCACAACCTTTCTCAATCTATTAGCCAAGACTTTAGCAATGATCTTGTAAACTCCACTGACAAGACTGATAGGCCGAAAGTCCTTGAGATCAGATGCCCCGTGCTTCTTCGGAATGAGGGCAATAAACGTGGCATTCAAGCTTTTGACAAACTTGCTATGAGTATGAAAGTCTTGGAAGACCCGCATCAAGTCAGATTTAATCACATCCCAACAGACTTGAAAGAATGCCATGGAAAAACCATCTGGGCCAGGGGCCTTGTCTCTGTTCAAACCTTTAACCACTTCAAAGACCTCCCTCTCTAAAAAAGGAAGTTCAAGCGAAGAAGCCTCATCCTCCGCTAAGGAATCGAAGGCGAGGTTGTCCAAACTAGGACGCCAACTGTATTGCTCTTCAAATAAGGTCTCGTAGAAATGAGCTGCATGCTCCCTGATGACCGATTGATCGGACGAGACAGAGCCATTAATAGAGAGAGACTCTATGGAATTATACCTCTTGTTAGAGTTGGCAACCCGATGAAAGAATTTAGTGCATTTATCGCCCTCGTTAAGCCACAAAATTCTAGATTTTTGTCTCCAACTAATCTCCTCTTGTAACACAACATTTTCCAGCTCACTAATGACTAAGCTTTTCCTCAACTTCTCCTCGGAAGATAACCCTCTCTCGGCCTCCAAACAATCAAGGGCGTTCAATTCTGAGAAGAGGGCTTTTTTGTTGAACTCCACATTGCCGAATTCCTGCTCGTTCCATTTCTTTAAATCAGCTTTCAAAGCCTTTAACTTTTGAGTAAGAATGAAACTAGGGGAGCCTTGAAAGTGGTAAGACGTCCACCACAGCCTAACCTTATCCACAAACCCAGTCGCCTTTAACCACATATTCTCAAATTTAAAGGGCCTGGAGCCCCCTTTGATGCCCCCGCAATCAAGGAGGATGGGGAAGTGATCAGAGCAAATTCTAGGCAGCCTTTTCTGAGAGATAACAAGATACTTGGCTTCCCAATCCGGAGAAACAAGAAACCGATCAATGCGAGAACAAGAGGAATTATTAGACCACGTAGACAACCCCCCAGCAAGAGGGAGATCCATGAGGCCTAGCTCAGAAATGAAGTCCGAGAACTCCATCATAGAAGGGCAAAAGCGAGCTTNGGGGAGCCTTGAAAGTGGTAAGACGTCCACCACAGCCTAACCTTATCCACAAACCCAGTCGCCTTTAACCACATATTCTCAAATTTAAAGGGCCTGGAGCCCCCTTTGATGCCCCCGCAATCAAGGAGGATGGGGAAGTGATCAGAGCAAATTCTAGGCAGCCTTTTCTGAGAGATACCAGGATACTTGGCTTCCCAATCCGGAGAAACAAGAAACCGATCAATGCGAGAACAAGAGGAATTATTAGACCACGTAGACAACCCCCCAGCAAGAGGGAGATCCATGAGGCCTAGCTCAGAAATGAAGTCCGAGAACTCCATCATAGAAGGGCAAAAGCGAGCTTCCCCGGATCTTTCAAAAGGAAACCGGGTGACATTGAAATCCCCACCAATAAACCAAGGCACATCCCACCAACTAATAAGGCCAGCCACTTCCTCCCAAAGCAATCTTCTGTTACTGACAGAATTAGGGCCATAGACCCCCGCAAAAGCCCAAGAAAAACCATCGACTATATTTTTGAAAGAGCAGGCAACAATATACTCCCCCACATACATCTCCGTTTTTACAACAACCCTCTTATCCCACATGAGTAAGATACCACCGGAAGCCCCTCTAGAAGCAAGATAGCACCAATCCACAAAATGAAAACCCCACAAACTCTGAACAATGCTGCTAGAAATAAGCTCCAATTTGGTTTCTTGCAAGCAAACAATATCAGCCTTCCACTGACGACAAAGGTTTTTAACTTTAAGCCGCTTATCAATCTCGTTCAGCCCTCTAACATTCCACGAGAGTAAAACAGGCTTCATCTATAACCACTGTGATCCCTCCTTTTGATCCTACCAAGAGATGCGCTGCCACTGTGCGCGTCATAATTAATAGAGGTGAATAAGCTATTAAGTTCTCTCATACCTTTTTTGCCCATGGACGAAAGGGAACCCGCTGCCTTGTGCTCATTGCTTGATAGGATGCCCTCAAAAAAAGCTGCCATCTTCCCTTCATAACCATCGCACGAGAGCCCCACAAAGTGGCCAAAATCCTTCACTAATTGTAGGATCCGAGCTCTAGAATGTTTTTTGGCAGCGTGAGAACCCTTGAGCTTAGATGCCGGGCGACTGGCTAAAGGCGTAGGCTCTGCCTCCGAGAAAAAATCCACCTCTGAACAAGGGCTGAAAGTAAAAGGGACAAGCCCAGTATCTTCTCCTTGCCCACTTGTCAAGAGAGAATCAGAAAGGGGCAGGGAATCCAGCTTCACAGGAGAGTCCAGCATATCATCTGACACCAAAGTAAGCACCGGCGAATCCAGAGTTAAGACTACCCCTTGGGCTAAGCTACCAGCACACGAAGGCATGGAACCAGCAAACACCTCCGAGACAACCCCAAAGGCAGCTTATACAGGGGATGAGCAGCCCCCAGAGCTGACCCAAAAGGAAGCTCATCAAGGGAAGGAAGACCACCAACAAAATCAGAAACTGGGGGGAGAAACGACACTGGTCGAAGAGGAGAGCCCAACAAAATACCATCAACGATCCCTTTCGAGACCTCCGGAATAAGAGACACTGCTAGAGACTTCACCGGAGACGTTGTTGCGATTGAGGCATCAGAGGAAGGAGGCCCCAAGAAATCGCCTGAGAAGCCCGAGTCTGACCCCAGAAGCGGCTTAAAAATCTTCGCCGGAACCACAGCGAGCCCGGGAAGTCTCAGAGGTCGCCGGAACTCCAGAGGCTACCGGCGAGGTCTTCTCCGGAACCGATGGGAGCTTTGGGAGGTAGATGCCCGAGTCTGACCCCAGAAGCGGCTTACATAGCTTCGCCGGAGCCACAACGAGCTCCGGCGAAGTCACAGAGGACACCTGAGCTTCAGAGGTTGCCGGCGAAGTCATCTCCGGGATCCTAACAGGTATCAGCGGGAGCTCTGGGAGGCAGATGGTTGTCGCAATAGGCGGCGAAGCGGTAGACGGAGCACCAGCCGAGGTCGACGCCAGAGACTCTTCAAGGAGACCCAAACCCGAAACCCGAATCAATTTCTCAGCCTTTCTCTTGAATCCGGGTTGAGCCTTAACCCATCTGCTCTTGGGCTTAGACGCGCTGGGCCTCGGCCCCTCAGTACATAAGGCCTTTCCTTTCTCCTTCGGCTGACCCGGGATCTTCGACTGGCCCGACCCGCGTGCGATTACCTACCAATATCTTCAAATAATTCACCTTCATCCTTAAGTAATTTCTGATTAGCATCCATTGGAATGTCAACAGGACAAACAAACACCTAGAAAACCCGTCTCTTCTAACAAACCAAGTACATACTTTCTCTAAGATAAATTCATACCTGTTCGAGATCTAGCAACTTTAATCCCCCGAAAATATGTAAGTTTTCCAAAATCTTTTGTATGACACCTCTGCTGCAAAAACAGTTTCAATCGAGCAATGCCACCTGAAGGATCACCGGAAACCACTGAGCAACACTGAGAACAACCTTGAACTGGTCAAGAAACAGAGAAAACCGGCCAGAACCGGCTGAAGAACACATAAATTAAACTAAACTAAAGTAATTCTTATCCTCAATAAGGATATCCTTATTCCAGATAAAGAATAGCAAGCACCAGAACCCAAAAAAGGGTCCTCGCCTCCAACAACTCGCCGGCAAGTAATCAAACCTTGCCAAACATGATCAGAACTTGCTGCCGACACCAACTATGACCGCCAAAGAGCCAACCGACAACCACAGAACAAGACAACGCAACCTGCCACAGACGTACATGGCCACTACAACGCTCTCCAACCACCATTGACATCACCGACCACCACAGAGACCTCCGACTAACACAACCACACACCCTAATCAACTATTTCTATACAGGGTAGAAATCATACCACAGCAGCCACAATACCAGTTTTGCCGGTTACACCAAAACCACCAACAATGACAAAGCTCACAATGGGGATTACACCGACACCACACCACTGAAGACGGGGACATCGGTGCCATCTACCCCCAATCACAAGCATGAAGCCCAAAGTTCAAAAGTCCTCAATACCTCTATCAGTAAAAAAATAAAAAAATAAAACAAGAGGAAAAGGCAAACAGAAGCGGAAGTAGTGAAAGGGTGTGGGATGTAATCAAACCCTAGGCACTGATACCATATTGTAGGGTTTGCATGGAAAGAAAACTAGAGGAAAAAGAGGCTATGTGTTTCTACATAACCAATCTTACCTCATAATACATACATACATATATATATGTATTGTAAAATTCAAAACAAAAACCAAAATACCCCTGTAACAAATTCCTGTCACCAACATACTCTTTTAACCCTAAGAAACTCTTCTAACAATAGAAAAACGGTAGATTGATGGACGGAGGGAAGATAAACCCAAGAGAATCACACCAAGGTCTCCAAAGCAAATACACCTAGAAAGGAGAAGGCAGTCACACTCACAAAGATTTTTAAGAAAAGCTGAAGAAAGTTTATTGAACCCAATCTATCTGCGGATTTGATAGATTATATAAATACCTTAATGTAGAATATTCATAACAGTTTTCCTTTAAAGACTAGGATTACTAAACAAAAAGAGAAAGAACTACTAAACCAAGCAAAAAACTACTCAAGACCCAAAACATAAAAGAAGACTCATAGGCCTTTGGTATAGCCCACCAACTTTCTGATACCAAGAAATATTAAAATAAGACTTATTAGCAATTAAAATAGCCTATGAGGATGCAGATTAGATCCCACATTGAAACTAGACCATATTTTAGAAATTTTTTTGTTATGGATATTCCGTAAGGTTTTTTGAGAAAGAGGGCTTAACTATCATCCACATCTGTCATTCATTCATTCATTTCAATTTTTAGAAGTTTTGTACAATATTTCAACCTGGGACAGCTCATACACAGCTCACAATAGAAAAGCTCATTAGGGACAGATCACATACCTTCTAGAACATGATACATCACACAATTCTTACGGTTTTCATTTTTTATCTTGTTTTTCAGAGAGCTTTTTGCTTGGTACATACTGACCAGCGTTAACTCCATCCATCAAAAGCTACACCCAAATTAGATCATATTGCTCAAACACAAGTTATCTTATTATGGACATCAAAATTACAAAATTGCTATTTACAACCATTACAACATGTGTTATTTTATACAAACCAAACTAGTATGTCAATAATAGAAAGTGGACCATAAAGTTAGAAAAGATATGCATAACATGGTACGAGTTATATACTTGCAAGTCGGAGAGCCTTCCAAGATTCTTTCTGAATCTTCCTTAATAATCTTCACCAAGTCAAGGCTGAATCTCAAACCTGAGAAATTGCACTCTGAGGGAAAGGCAAATAAGTTATATGTGTCACCTGCATTAGGTAAAATACATCATAAAGCTAAAGTGAGTCTCAAATATATGAACGTGTCCATCAATTTCAAGCATATATCAATTTCAATGATATTATAGTAGAGCAATGCTACACTTCAAACACATTTCTCACACTCATTTCATACCGGCTAATGTAGCGTGTTTTAAGTGAATTTCTTCTTCTTCTTTTTTAAAAAAATAGCCAACATAGAAAGCCACTTAAAACATGTTACGTCCGATGTGAAATGGGTTTAAAGAGTAGCATTACTCATTATAGTAGTTTTTTATCCTGCTAACTAAAATATAATATAATACCCCAAGGATAGTAAGTTAATAAATGTAACTTTACAACCTGTAACAAGAGTTAGGTTTTAGGGATGAGATTTATGTTAAAGATAGGTCAGTCATGGCATGAAGACTCCATGAGGGCAGGAGTCTAAGATCAAGAAGGAGAAGCAAGAAATGGGATATCATATAGTCTCACTCAGGCCTTCTAGGATTCTCTCCTACAAATAACGACTTTCAACTAAAAAAACAAAAAACTCAAATTATGGTACAAGACTTCCTAACAAATAAACAAGACTCAAAACTCAAACCAAAACAACAATAAAATAAACTAAGAATTAGGCTTTACAGAAACAAGAACAGTTGCAACTTATTCAAATTTATCAAAAAGGGCAGATATTTGCAATCTAAGAGGAGAAGCTAAGGTTCAAGTGCATCTCCTCCCCTGTCAAGGAATAGTTGCATAACAGTTCCATGCAGATGGCAAATGAAGTAAGTGAACAGGATGCCAATAGGGCAGATATGGAAAAGAGAGAGAGAGAGAGAGAGAGAGAGAGAACAAAACCATCATTTCTGGAAAGCAAGTAAACTTTCTCAAAAGAACTCTTACAAGAGATAGACTAAGCAACTACCAGGAAATGACAAAGAGAAAGATATATATGTGTGAGAGAGAGAGAGAGAGAAGAAATTAATTCCCTAAATGATATTCTCAGATAAAAAAAAAATTTAAGGATTTGAAGGGCACAAACTTAGCTCATCTAAAAAGATACTTCACCTACTGCAACAATAGAAGTCATTCCAGTAGCCACGCCTATACTCACCCAAGTTCCAAACTCATGCCACAAGAAGAACTTATGCCACAAGAGCCCATTATGGTTTGGATGTCTCAAAAGACCCTAAGAAGCACTATCATCATTACATCTATAATTCACAAACCATATTCCATAAGAATCACTACAACCATGTAAAAAAGTCTATGCCGATGATTCATAAACCATTGCTTGTAAAACTAGAGATGGAACACTAGATGTGTCCCTTATTAACCTCAGAGTTACCTGTTGGCTCCTTCTCAAGGAATCTTGCTTCACTTCTCCTTTGTATTTGGTGCTGGGATACCCTGACAGGCACTATAGTGCTTCTTGATACTACATGATGCACAGCCTCTTCAATATCTATTGCAAAGGCTGCAGCTCCTTGAGCAAGAGCATATCTAAAATTTTAATAAGGATTGCCAGCTATGGAATCATAAGGGAGAAAAAAAAAACAAAGGGATTGCATGAGATCATCCAAAAACTCTGTCACATTTCTCAAAAATTTCATCTGCAAACGGGACAGAACCAAGGCTTTACTTGAAACTAAAGATTAAAAAATTAAAAATTAAAAAAAAAAAAAGGGACAATTGATGAGTGGAAAGACCAGATTAGCGCCATATCCAAGGTCATACGCATATTTAAGCATACCATGCTCTAATGTCATTCAGAAGTGACACAAGCGAGTTGTCGTATAAAACTGTGCACTCCAGTTCTATAAATGAACTTCATGAGTGTTAATTAGATGTTTAACATGCCACAACACCTTTTGTATTCTATTCATATATTCTACAAGTATATTGCCCTGCACCACCTAAACTTCAGGAATATAACATCATAGCAATCCATAAAGTAATTCCCTTCTATTTTAGAATTCATGAGTTGTTAAATTTGGAGAAGGCCTATGATCATGTGAATTGGGGTTTTCTCTTGTATATGCTGAGGCGGTGTAGCTTTAGAGATAAATGGTGCTCTTGAATAGTTCATTGCATTTCCTCTGTGCATTTTTCGGTTTTGGTAAACGGCACTCCCTCATGCTTCTTTAGTAGCTCCCATGGGTTGAGACAGGGGGATCCTTTATCCCCTTTGCTGTTTGTGTTCGTGATGGAGGCGCTGGGAAGAATGATATCTGCTGCGGTTAGTGGGGGATTGTTGGACGGTTTCTCAAGGGGTTCTGTTGCTTTCTCACATCTTCTGTTTGCCTATGATACTCTGATTTTTTGTGATGCATCATCTGCTTATTGGCGTCATTTGCGGAGCTTATTTCTGTGTTTTGAAGTTGCATCAGGTCTAAAGGTAAATTTGGCTAAGTCTGAATTGGTTCTAGTGAGTACTGTTACTCAAGTGGGAAGGTTGGCCCGTATTCTGAGGCGTGGGGTTTTCTCTTTGCCAGTCAAGTATCTTGGTTTACCGTTGGGGGCCTCCTACAAGGCTAAGCATATCTAGGATGGCGTTATTGAGAAGTTGGAATATAGGTTGGCGAGTTGGAAAATGATGTATCTGTCCAAGGGTGACAAGGTTACCCTCATCAAGAGAACCCTTGCTAATTTGTCTACGTATTACATGTCTCTCTTTCCTCTTCCGGCAAGTGTTGCTAACCGCATGGAGAAGATTCAGCATGATTTCTTGTGGGGTGGGCTAAGTGAAGAGTTCAAATATCATCTGGTGAGTTGGTCCAAGGTTTGTTCTCCAATTTCTGAGAAAGAGTTGGGTATCAGGAATTTGTTGGTGTTTAATCGCGCTCTCTTAGGCAAATGGTTGTGGCACTATGGGCGTGAGAGAGAGGCTTGGTGGAGAATAGCAGTGGACTCTAAATTTGGAAGTTTATGGGGAGGGTGGTGTTCTCTTAAGCCTGCAAGATCCTTTGGGGTGGGGTTGTGGAAGAATACCAGAAAAGGGTGGGAAAATTTTTCTAGCCTTTCTAGATTTCAGGTGGTGGATGTGTAACACCCCGCTCCCATATTGGGAAGATGAGAAATAGCCCACATAGAGTGGGTAGTTTATAAAGAGAGTCATGAGTGTTGAGTCTCACATCGCTTAGTTACTAGGTGAAACTAGACTTTATAAGTGATTCTAGGAAAACTTCAAAATCGACTAGTCCTTTTGAGGTGATAGCGCAGATGTGGCTAGCGCTTTTCCCTGGTCATTACAGGATGGTTCCAAGATCAGCTTTTGGCAGGACAAGTGGTGTGGAGAAGAGCCTCTCAAGGTAGCTTTTCCAATCTTATATGGCATAGCATCTGCAAAAGACACCTTCGTTGCGGATAATTTGGAGCTTATAGGGGACTCCAACTAGTGGAACGTGAGCTTTGTCAGAGCGGCGCATGATTGGGAGGTGGATGTCTTTGTCTCCTTTATTCAAATGTTACATTCAATCACTATGAGTAGAGGTTGTGCAGATCAGCTGAAGTGGGCTTCTTCCAAAAGAGGTCTGTTCAAGGTCAAATCTTTATATAGTTCTTTGGCTTCTATTGAAGGTTGCTGCTTCCCCTAGAAGAGTGTTTGGAGGAATCCGGCACCCTCAAGGGTGATTTTTTTTGCGTGGTCGGCGGCTTTAGGCAAGAACCTCACCTTGGATAATTTTAGAAGGCGGCACGTCATCGTAGTGGACAAATGTTGCATGTGTAAAAAGAGTGGAGAGTCTATGGATCACCTTCTTCTCCATTGCGATGTGGCTTCCGCCATTTGGACTGCTTTTTTTAGTCGTTTTGGGTTGTCATGGGCTATGCCTAGTCGTGTTGTGGACTTTTTTCACTGGTGGTGGTCCTCTGGCAGGCCAAGGAGTGCAGCAGTGTGGAAGATGTTTCCTACGTGCCTCTTTTAGTGTTTGTGGAGGGAAAAAAATTATAGAAACTTTGAAGACAGGGAGAGGTCGTTGGAGAACATTGTATCTATGTTCTTTGAAACTTTGTATCTTCGGACAGCGGCGTATGTCTCTCCCCTGTCTCTTAGTTTTAGCGACTTTCTTGGTCGTTTTGTCCCTCCTAAATAGGAGTTCCTTTTGTATACTTTCTGTGAATTTAGGGGGGCCTTACGCTTTTTAATGAGATTGACTTTTTACTTACAAAAAAAAAAATTGGGATTGTAGACTGCCTTTCACTTGGAGACACCAATCCACTTCTAATTCAAATGAAGCAAAATTAAAGATTATAAATATCTTACTTTATATACCTAGATACATAGATGTATACACACATAAAATGTGTATTTGATACATATACATGTTACATGTGTTGCATATTCACAATACATACATACATACATTTATATAGTTTATCAATCGCCCACAATCAAAAAAATTGCCTCCTTCCCATGAATGCACAAAAAAGCCACTTCAAAATATGAAACATCTCAAGACAGAAGTACTCCCTTTCAACCAAATTTCAAGCATCTGGTTAAAAGGAGAGAGAGAAGAAGAAGATAGGACCACTGGCTAAGCAAGGGAATATTGAGAAAATATTTATGAAGTATAGTGATTGTGATTGTGATGGTGATATATAAGATGAGAACAAAGCAAGACAACATATTAAATACATAGCTTTAAAACCAAAAGTGCATTTCAAGTCATCGGGTTATAGCTCTTGGTCCAATAACATACAACATGAGTTACTATCATTTTTTTAGTTTAGCAACACAAACATAACAAATTACACAGCAAGTATTCATGACATTTTATATTTAAGTAATCATCAATTTATTTAATATTAGTAGTTACTGATATTAAATGAATATTAAAAGTAACTACTATCAAACAAATTGATGCTTACATTTTTCAACCAGCTAGGCAATCATATCAATTAATATTTCCACCCACTTATTACCTGATCTGTCGGGCTACAAATAACTCAAGTCAATTTGAGCTTTAACCTGTTTGAGAACAGGTTGACCAAAAGTTTTTCAAACCAGAGCTCAAACATTAATGTTTTGAGATGAACTTCAAAAATTCTGAACTACTTGACTAGATGAAAGAGCAAGTTCAGATTTTGAAGCATAAAGGTGCATACATATATATTTGAACTTTTGAAAAGCATTCACTAAAGCCCTATGTTCAAATTACAAAAAAAAAAAATTAAAGCTTATCTCTCTCTCTCTCTCTCTCACACACACACATTCACACACAAGTACATTTTAAGCCTATTCAAACTTTGTTAGCAAGTTTAGTAACAAGCATTGCCAACAAGCCTAATCAAGTCTTCTCCCATAGAGGGAATCTCTTGGTAAACTTCTTATATACATGGGTTGCGCTCCTCTGCACTTTCTAGTGAAATTAAATTACTTATAAAAAAGATAAAAATAAAAAATAAAAAAATAAAAAAAAAAAGCCCAATCAAGCGGAGCTTTGCCTTGCTCAAGTTTGGTTTTCATTAAATAAGCCCATAAATCAAGCTTGAGCTTCTTTATTTATCAAATAAACAAAAATACACAAACCCTTACTGAGCAAGCTTCAACCTACACACATGAATGGCTTTGCTCATTTGTAGCCCTAGTAAGAAGTAACATAAACAATTTAACTTAGAAGTAGTAACCGATGCCTCAAATTTTCCATTCTGCTCCATCTAGATAAAGTAGTAACATAGATCTTGGGTTCCTCCTACCAGAGTCTATAAAAACTCAAGAATTTGTAGTTTTGGAACTGTCTTCGTATCTTCCTACCAACAAGTAGCAACTCACATAGATATGAACAGCTAATCAAAATCAGAGGTAACACCTAATTGGCGGTGGCCCAGAGTAGCAACAATGTTCCAATTTAGTAATATTGATCAAGCTTATCAAACAAGAAATTGCACAGATACTAACTACTAAGATCAACAAGGTGTCACTACTGTTATGTTTTTAGTAACAGAGAGCCCACATCAATAAGATGGCCAGCATTAACATGGAATGAGCAGATTTACGGAGATTCAACAATGAATTAATAAACTAAAAGTTGAAGTAAAAATACATAGAAAACACTCAAAAGCATTAAAAAATATATATATGTGTGCCTAATCCTATCCAACTATATGGTGATCAAGGCAAGCTACTATAGGATACTCTCTCATCCCGAGTACGCTATTGTGATTCTCCATCGTGTACATAAAACTGCTCTGGCAGCTCCATGGAAAGGCCTCCCCAACCAGCTTTAATGCTGCAGTTGCCCCAGAAGTGAATATGCACTTGTAGTCCTTTGGGGATGCATTAAAAAAATCAAGGACCTGTATGAACTCACAACAGGCCATTCAAAAACTCATGGAAAATTTAGAAGTTGGAACAAAGTATCACTCGATTAGACATGAAACATGGAAATAAAATAGTCATGAGCACTAACTGGGAACATTGAAAGACTGACTACTATATACAAATTATCCATTAATTTCTTCAGATAACTCTGAAAATGAATCGTATACACAAACTATCCATTAATGTCTGCAGGTAATTTTGACAATGAACTTTTTGAAACTTTTTAAGAAATTTTATGATAAAGCTGAAGTCTGACGTTCACAAAACCTCATGACCAGACACAAGAGGCTGCTAAAGATAACATATAGTACCTGTTGGCGAGCCTCCATCATGATGTCACAAGTAGAGGAGCTGTAGTCACTTTGGCTATCTAAGTTTAGATTAAGGAATCCCATTTGATGAAATGCAAGCATGAACACCCAAACATACAAATATGGTCAGAAAAACAGAAAAAAAGTAACAAAGAAGTAACCATGGACAACAATTGCATCTATTGCTTACCAAAACTAACTACCTCACCAGAGATTGGTTTAAAATAATGGAAGCCAATAGAAACCATATTCTAACTTCTACTGGGCCACGATTATATGTTGCCAGTTTTTTCCTTTCTTCGATTATTTTAGTAAATACAGGACTACTATTGTGCAACTAGCACAATTTGTGAATTCAACTCTATCCCATCAACTTGGTTCAACTCTGTCTAGAGCCATACTACTCATTTAACATGTGGCAATCACATCTTTCCTAACGGCATGCATATCTTCTTTCTTTTATTCTTTTCCTCATGGCATTCCTCTGGTCCTTTGCCTTCCACTTCAACATTTTGCTTTCCTCTTGTCTTTTTGGCACCTTTAACTTGAATGGAATCATTCTTCTATACAAGTGCTAACCCTCTCATCTTGTCCATGAATGATACCTTATCTTACTATTCACAAATGCATCTATGACTTATTCTAATTCTTGCAATGTCACTCATCCATCCTCAAATACTCACTTTAGCACCACTCAATTTCTAAATAGTTATTCCCAGCGTTATATGTAACACCTTTGATGATTACTTTGTTTAATTCTATCTTATTCTTATGTTTATCTCAAGTAATAGATATTATTGGAAAGAGAGGAAACCTCATGTACAATTCATCTTAGTCTCATTTTATTATCAATATTCTCTTCAATCTCCATTTCTTACAACTAATCTCTTTCTATGAGCAACATTCTCTTCAATCTTCCCTTTCTTACAACTAATCTCTTTTTTTTTTTTTTTGATAAGTAATCTCTTCAATCTTCCCTTTCTTACAACTAATCTCATTTTATAAGCAACATTCTCTTCAATCTTCATTCCTTACAACTAGAAGATCCAATATAACAAAATTGTCATTTCAAGCAAACTCCTACCCATCAATTTCAGAATACTTCATTGCATTATTACTTGACCCAAAACTTTTTAAATTCTATGAGGTTTCTACTACCCATACTAGGATTTTTTGATTGAAATATCTTCTTTTTTTTTATGAATAAGAGAAAATAATATTAAAGGCGCAACCCCTGGCACACAGGGAGTATACAAGGGGCCCCTTAAGAAGGGGAAGAGAAATGTACAAGAAAATCATTAAAGCTTAAAACAACAGGAGCTAAATAAGCAAAAGTCCAAAAATACAAAGAATGGAAAAGAAGGACTTAAGCTCCTCAAACGATCTCTCTTTGTCTTCGAAGGTGCGATCATTTCGCTCTTTCCATAAGCACCACAAGAGACAAGAGGGCACCATCTTCCACACAACTGCACTCCGGGAGCGACCTCCAATCCACCAACAGGCGAACAAATCAATCACTCTAAGAGGCATAACCCAAGATAAACCAAATCGGTTAAGATGGTGTTCCAAAGGCATTGGCAACCTCACAATGAAGAAGAAGATGATCCACAGTTTCTTCATGTCTTTTGCACATACAACATCTGTTAATCACGATGACATGCCTTCTTCTAAGATTGTCCAAAGTGAGGATCTTCCCTAGAGCTACCGCCCAAGCAAAAAGGCCACTTTCAAAGGGGCCTGGTTCTCCAAATGCTCTTCAAGGAAAAGGAGGAACATTATTACACACAAGGGTCCTGTAATAGGATCTAACAGTGAATATTCCTTTGCGAGAGGGGATCCACCAAAGTTTATCTACTCCAGCCTTCTTCCTCGAATGGAATATAATAGGGAGAAAAAGGAGGCCATAGTATCCAACTCCCAATCATGAGCTGCTCGAATAAAACTGACATCCCATTGAAGGGACAACTAGAATAGTCCAGATGATCAGCCACAAAAGCATTCTTCTCACGAGTCCATTGAAATATCTTTGTAATTTGTTTATCTATATTTGGATAGTTCATTCTTTTTAATATCAATGTTCATTCCTTCAAACCCAACTAGTCGCAATTAACCACCAATGAGCACCAAAAAAATATTCTTAGACTATTTCCAAACCCATAAAATCATAAATAGAGTCAACATGCTCTAGCTCAAAATGGTTCCTTCCCCCATAAAAACGGGGTTAGGGTGAGGTCATGGATTCAATACCTACTAAAAAAATAAAGATAAAAGGGATCAGAAGAAAAACAAGAATGAAAAGCCGAAGTGCAAGATCACAATTTTTTCCAACCTTGCCAAAAGGACTTCATCTAACGTGAAGGCGGTGCATCATATTATATCAAATTAAAGACTCATCCAAGAATCTTTCATTTAAACCATGTGAGTGTAGCTCCTTAAACCGTACTCTACAACAGAACTATGAGATTCATCAAAATGATAAAGTAATTAATGAAAGATATGCCTGACCAAAGAATAATTCATTAATGAAAGAGATCCAATTACTCTATATAATCATGATTTAACATGGGTAATCCACTTGGCCTTTAACTACCCAAATTGAAATTGGGCATTTTCTTGATAAGGCTCTACTTATACCTAGATATACTCACTTATGTTAATGATCCTAATCTTATAGAAGTAATCACATATCACTATACATACTACCATAAGCTATATAGTCAAGATCGCCTATAAATATATGATCCCTAAAACATTAGGAAACTTTTTGGTTATAACTTTTTTTTATAAAAGTAATAATTTGATTGAAGAGAAAAATTGGCACAACCCTTTTACATGAAATCTATACAAGAGAGACAACCACATTAAAAGTGTCTAAAATCTAATTTTTTTTTATAAGTAAATAGTTGAAAATAACATTAAAAGCGTAAGGCGCCCCTAAGTACACTAGGAGTATACAACAGGAACACTAATAAAGAAAAAAAAAAGAAAATCCATCCAAAACCACCCGTAAACACCCAAAAAAACTAAACTACAACAAAACCCCCAAACAGACACCCACAAAAGACCCAACGCTACATCACCCAGCCAAAACCACCCTCTTGCCTTTACCCCAGCTAGAATAGTCGCCTCTACCATCAAAATTAATAGAGCACTCCAAATTTTAAGCTCCCTCATACCTTTTGGTTTAGAGGGAGAAGCCAAGACCTCATGACAATGTTTCTTATCAAGAACCGTCAAAAGTTCCAACAGCTTTTTCTCATTACCCCCACAAGAGATCGCCAGAAAGGGAAAGATCTCCTTCATACGCTGCACTGTCTTGGGGTACCCGCCATCAACAGCAAGTAAATTTACACCATCCATAAAACCCAGAGCCCTATCCAACCCATCCCCCATACTAGACTCTCTCTCTTGTTGATCATCCAGTTCTGGATACAGAGAGGAAGTAGCCACTGGCCTCGGCAACAGCTGAGAAAGGGGAGACCTTGGATTCGCCGAAACCTGACAAACGGACCAAATAACATCCCTCAAGGAAGCAGGAAGTTGAAAGGAATCAAATACCATACCCAGCAAAAACTAAGGGAAACACTGCACCGGCCTTGGTGGGAACAAAAGAAAACCTCCGGCACTATCAGACCCCACCGAAACAAGCCCAACCAGAGGGAGCACGACAGACGAAGACGCAGGAACCATAACATCCTCTAGCATGACCTTCAGCAAACCATTAGGCTCCCAAGGTGCTCAGGCTGAAAGCCCAAGGCAGGACAGGCGGAGCACTGATCACTGACAACGTCTCCGCAAGAAGACCAACATCCACCTTCGAATCCCTCTTGGCCTTGGATTTACGATTATAAAACTTCAATGGCTTCTGAGTTAGACAAAGGGAGCTCCATGAACTGACTCTAGACGCCGAGCTCTCTCAGAGAATTAATAGCTTTCATCATTCCTTAAGTCCCATAAGTTTGATCCTATAGAATCTAGCCCATTTTCTCATTGAGCGAAAGGTACCATGTCCACTGTAGTCTATTTGAAGCGTTCCTGCCCTTTCTTGGCTAAGGTCCCTGTCCCTAAGCAATCACTTAGATTCCCGGCCACTTTCAGTTAGTGTTCATTGCTCAATGATCGCTCACTATCTAGATGGAAAAGGTGTGATAAAAGAGGAACTCGAGGATTTCTCCGCTCCCTATCTACCAACGAGTAAAAGGAATTATCACCTACCGGCAAACATGGCCTTGGTGATGTTTGGCTATGATCTAACGGTTGCGACCAAGGCGGAGTAGACCCATCATACTGGAATCCACCAGTCTTATACATTGTGTCTAGAGAAACATGCCTATCTGCCATAACCTCCAGCGACACCTTCAAACCCACACTAGAACCCATTAAAGGCCAAGAAACTGCATCAGAACCCGATAAAGGCCTAAGGCCCGAGTCTACAGAACAAGCTAAACACCCAAGGCCCGTGACTGAGTCCACAAAATTAAACCTCTTGCCATTGGGCTTTAACACCAACTGGCCAGCCCCAGCCCACACACGAAATCCTTTCTTTTTTATCTTAGTAAAGTTTTCAGATAGATTGAAATCCCATTAAATAAAAAATTAGAAATGATTAAAAGGAAGGAGTCATTGCAAATCCATTGCCCCAAAGACCTAGCTGGAAGAAGAGTTCTACTTCATCATCAATTAATTCTTATTCTCCCTTCTTTTGTGTGATGTAATCGTTCATGTAAAACTTGTAGTAGTAGCTCAAGTGCCATTTTTTCTTTTAACTTAACACTCTCCATTCCAAACCCGGGACCGCTACCCCACTAAGCCTTCATCCCAACTGATAAGAGTTGACCCCTCAAATCCCTATACAACCCAACTATGTGGAAATGCTAACGGGACATTACCAAAGGCTTTAAACAGAACTAATTCAAGCAACTTAAGACAGTTCGATATTTAGCTGTTTTACATTTTTTTTCTTTTTTCTTCTTTTTTGATGAATCTGTTTTACATTATTTCTCACAACCAAAACAAATTTAATAGTATGACACAACAACGGGACTTCAAACTAATTCTCAATGCGAATCCCAAAGTTAGGTAAGCAGTACCAAAAATTCATCGATGCAATTCCACAACTCAAAATTCAGCAGGATACGAGGATTTCCATAAACACTAGTGGTGAGATCTTTAAAGACTGCTTCCATCTGCAACTCAGAGTACAAAGTTGCCCCAGCATGGTCCAAGTATACAAGACCTACAATTCCAAAAATTCAACCCAAAAAGACGACGAAGGATGCTCAGCTAAAATTTATCATTTCGTGAGAACCAAACAGAGAGCAACTTTGAATTATTTCCAAACGAGAATAAAAAGGGAAATTCTGACCATCTAATCTTTTGAACTCAGTAGCTCGGATTTCATCGATGTTCTTGGGACCGTTTGGGTACCCGTAATCCGCACCGAATTCCTTGAGAAATTCTTCCTTGTCTGTGTCCATGAGCTTAGGAATTTCTGCGCGCGCGCGAGAGAGAGAGAGAGCGCTATACGAAAGGTAAAAACCTGAGCGCGGGCTGCGTAGCTCCTGGCTTTTTCGTGGAATGTTATAAAAGAGAGAATAGCTTCAATAAGGTGTAGGCACATATCAACAACTTTGCGCCCACCAATAAATAAGTCACACATAAGCATATCACACAAAATGAAAAAAACACCCGATTACATCTTCTCTTCCCCTCTTGGAAAAAAAAAAAAAAAAAAACTCCCCAACTCTTCCAGGAGCCACCGCCATCGCCATGAGCCGCCTCCCACGCCACCGGTTCCGCCGCTTCCCAGGCCACTGGTTCCACTGCTACCCACTCCACCGGAAAATGCTCTCATCAACTCTGGTTAGTCATCTTCATCCTCTTTGTTCTATGCTTCGTATTATCCTGTTTTGATTATTCAACTCTGATGGGTGCCAAAAATGAAGCCACTTTTTTATTCAATCTACCAAA
This sequence comes from Betula pendula, assembly GCA_900184695.1. Classification (NCBI taxonomy): domain Eukaryota; kingdom Viridiplantae; phylum Streptophyta; class Magnoliopsida; order Fagales; family Betulaceae; genus Betula; species Betula pendula. Next base: position 19,965 of record FXXK01000752.1, on the reverse strand, counting down.
CCCACTTGTTATTTTGAAGAACGAAACCAATTTAGCCCCCAATCAATCTCTCTGCCCAGGTAGATATGTATATGTTCATGATGTGCCCACCCGATTCAACTATGACTTTCTCAAGAATTGTCGTCGCTTACCAGAGGGACCAACTCCAACATGTGCCCCTACATGGTAAATTTGGGTATCGGCTCTGAAATTGAAAATTCCCCAGGGGTTTTATCAGAAAAGAGCTGGTTTTCCACAAACCAATTCCTGTTAGAAGTCATTTTCCACAACAGGATGAAGAAGTATCAGTGCTTAACCAATAATTCATCGCTAGCCTCTGCAATTTTTGTGCCATTTTATGCCGGTCTAGATGCGAGTCAATTCCTTTGGACTCCTAACATATCGGTGAGAGACTCTTCCGGGCAGGACCTTTCTCAAGTGGCTAGCGAAAAAACCCGTGGAGGAGGAGCGGCGGAACCGACAGTGGAGTGGACGACGGCGGTGGCATGGGCAACGGCGATTCGCAGAGCTCCCCGTATGAGCGGCATGTCTGGGAACTGACGACTTGGGCGGAGGATTTTCTCAGAGCTCCCAGCGTGGGTGGCGGCGTTCGGCATGGGCGGAATTCCGGCTTGGGCTGCTCCTCCTCGCTGGTGCTGTGTGAGAGAGAGGTAGAGGATGGGTGAGTGAGGTAGAGATATGCCTAAGAGAGAGTACGAGAGAAATTGGGGGGCAGAAGATGGGTTTTTTTTTTTAAGAACAAGGTGAGATCCGGTGATTTGGTATCATTTGGCCTTTTTTTTTTTTTTAGGCGAAGGTGTCAAGCTCTCATTAGAGGTCACAAAAATCTTGATTTGTGCTAAGATTTTATAAAAATTATTTTTTATAAAATATTTTACAAAAAAAAATTATAACAAAGAGAGATAACATAATGATAGATAAAGATGAAGGGATAAATTCAAATTTTAAAAAATTTAATTATGTTGGACCTTATTATCTTATAAGAGTTATTTTAAAAAATATTTTATAAGCTTAATATTTTTTTTAATTTAATGAAAAAAAAATATATATTTTACTTTTTTGAAGAACAATCACTTTTGTGTTTTAATTTCTAAAGTTTAAAAAGTGACATTCAATCCCCACAATTTATTAAATTGTTAAAAATTAGCCCGTCCGTTAAATCTTTTGAGTTTTTTTAAACGGAATGTAAGTTACATGTATCACACATTTAACTCCTAAAATTTCAAAAATGCCCCTAAAAAAACACGCTTTACCTTCCTAAGCTAGGGCTGAGGAAAGGGTCAAGAGAAGTCAAATACTCCCCTCACCTCCCACAAATTTATCCTGAGTAGTGTTTTTTTTTTGTTTATTCTTCTAGTTTCAAACTTTCGGAAGCAGTCAAGTAGACTGCAACGCAAACAACGCTCTTGATTAGGTCAAAGTTACAAAAGAAAGAAGAAGGAAGAAGACAGCGTTTTTAGTGTTTCACAAACAAACCGTTTAAATAAAAGTAAAAAACGGTTCATTTTAAACCATGAAACAAAAAAAAATGGCTGAAAAGTGAAGAATGATGCTATCTTTATAAAAAATAAATAAATAAATTGCTAAAAGGACTCTATGGTGCCTTATTAAAAGCCTATCTAGTATTTCATTTTGTAATCTTTTGAAAGACAACTTTAAACTAAGCAGGTTTTTTTTTTAATAAAAAAAAAAAAACCACATAAACCTATCAGCCTTGTAGCTGACTACCTGCTTAGTAGTTAGTATATGAGAGCAACTTCTGTATGGTTATGGTACAAACCATGCATTTTGTGCCCACAAATAATGTAACACCCCCAACCCGAGAAGGGTTGGATTTGTCTACTTACTCTCGAGAGGCGTAAAGATTAATAAAGTCTACCAAAGCGATAACTAAATGAGATGATAAATGCATTAGTAAAAAAATAAATTAATAGGATCATATCAAAATGTGAATTTCTTAACGTGGAAACGATATATCAAACTGAAACAATACTTCTTATTGAAAAACTAGTAGTCGTGGAAATTATGCCAAAATACTTATTGCAAATAAATTAATAAAAAAAAAGATACATGAACTCCTAGCTAGCCCTACCCCCATTCCGACCTCCTAGAACATTCTGCTCAAAACCTGAAAACAAAACATAGTAAGGGTGAACAAGAAATGCTCAGTAAGAAAAATCCTCAATCATAAAACGGTTGAGTTAACTTCATTTTCTTTAAAATAATTATCCTCAAAATATTTTCCTCTTAAAATCACTACAAAGCATATTTAATACAAATCATATAATAAACACGAATAACCACTTATTCTATAAATAATCAATTCTCATTTGAGTAATCATAAAACACATTCATATTCCTTGTAAAACATACACATACATAGGTTATCACATTTATTCTTATAATTGTATAATGCCCCAAAGATTTATCAAGTTTTATGATTTATTTTTGAGCTTTGGATGCCATTGAACGTTTGAAGGATTATATGGAACGTTCGATGGTGAGGATCAATGTTTGATATATGTCCCAATGCACTGATCACGTGAAAACTTTCAATCAATGTACATGTCAGAAAATATCAAATATTCGATGTTTTTATTAGACGTTCGGTAGAAACCCTAGAACTATTGGATAATAGTGCATCAAACGTTCGATGTCGTACATAGAACTTTCGATACACCAAAAAATCCATCAGTTCTTAACCAGATGTTCCAGCTCTATAAATACTAACCTTACCACTCTTCCACACTGTTCACTTACGATTTGGATCGTAAGAGACTTGTGTGTGTGTGAGGAAGAGTGTTTGAAGGAGAATGAATGTGTTTTCGCTTGAAGAGGTATCCATCATTCCTTAGTTCGTTTTTTTGTTGTTTTTGGCTTGTTGTTATCTTGTTTAGTTATTATGATGTTTTAGTTACTATGTTGCTTAGTTTAAGATTGATAATTTTGGAGTTTTAGTTGGTTTATGTAGATTTTGGATGTTTTGAGGTGGTTTAGGAGTTTGATGCCTTAACACCCTGTTTTTGGAGTCTGAGACCTTTTATTTTCTCTGGTTAGATGTTTAAGAGACTCTAGGAGGAGTTAGAAACTAAAAGGGACCGAAATGTGGTCAAAATAAGTTTCTGGGTTTCATCAAACGTTCGATGTGCGGGTGTAGAACATTCGATGTCCCTCATCAAACATTCGATGCGTGGGTGTAGAACATTCGACCTTCTCGGTCAAACGTTTAATGCTCGGTCAGAATGACTTTTTGGGATATTAGAAGCGTAGGACTTGTTTAACTCAAGGCATAAAACTAATGGTAAGATAATTTCTCAGATACAAAGGTTGGAGACTGTGTGAAGGAATATTTGGTTAATCCATACGACACAAGTGAGTAAAAACTCAAATAAATACTTGTTATTGTTGTATTTTTTATGCATAGCATAACTACTTTGATGTATACAACATACACGTTTACAACTCTCATGAAATGCTTATTTTTTTTCAAATGTGAACTCCATTTGTAAAAACGATTGTGATTAAGAAAAATAATGAAATGATAAGTTGTGAAGAGCATACATATAAAAGACAGAAAGATTAATGTGCATCGCATGATATGGTTGTACCGTCTCGCAACGAAATAATGGATATGGGCTTATCATTATTACGGGTTGATTCTATGGTCAAATAGTGTTATTTTATGATAGGGCCTTGGATCCGATGGTTTAGTATGTGACAACGCACTATTCATTGGATAGGTCACCAGTTACGGCTTAACTAGTCAGTGTAAACTGATAAGTGCTGAATGTTACACATTCAAGCCCCTTAATTCACATATGTTAATCTCTTAGTTTCATTATAATATGATATTGTGTGTTGTTTTTGTGTTTTCCTTTATTTTTTTAGGTTTTATAAGAAAAGAAGTCAATTCCATCAACTCGGGCTTAAAACCCATGAACTGTGCAAAGTTGTTGAGCATTTGATCTTTGTGCACTATTTTGGCCATAACTTTTAGCTCAAAACTCGAATTAAGGCAAGGTCAAGTGCGTTGGAAAGAGGACTCAAAGATGAACAAATCATTAAGCCAAAGTTTTTACATTTAAGGTGCGCTCAAGTGCCCAAATGGGTAATCGAGTGTTAGCTACGATCGATCCCCTTTTCCTGGCTCTCAATCGCAATCATGCGCTGGAAAATTCTAAAGTCGACAAAACTGATATGGGAAGATGATAATTTGACCCCAACTCGATCTTGGACTTCCTAGGGTGCACGAAATTGATTAGGGTTGTTTCTAAACTCTATAAATACTCCCCTAAGTCCTCCAAAACAAAGACACAAGCTTGAGGAGAAGAATCAAAGGCTTCAAAGAATAGTTTTTCTTAGTTTTTCTTTAGTTTCAATTTTTCTTTAGTATTTTCTTATTATGATGATTTTCATTCGAATTATATGTAGCTAATACTTTAGTTAGGGCTCGATTGAAGCCCTAATCATGTCTTTTTAAGGTTTCAATTTGTCTTGTTATAATTCATATTTTGATGCTTAACTTGATTATTTTCAGTTTTCTTAAATTTCTCATATGTATGTGTTTGATCATCATATGCTTGTAGTATGAATATGTTATTTAGGTCAATTTGGATGGCCGAGTCCTGGGCCTAATAGAGTAACAAAAGAAACCCATCACAGGTTATTAGATTAATCAACATGGAAAACTGGAGTAGATGCCATGCTCTAGGCTTCATGTGTTTGTCGATCTCCATAATTTTATGCTTTTTTGAAGTACAACTTAGTAGATGTCATGCTAAATCCTTTGAGAAAGAAAAGAATTAGAGTAGATGCCATGACAAATTCGTTGCTTAGGGAGATCAATAACTTAAGGAGTAGATGTCATGCCCTTAGATTAGCAAACATTGAGTATTGTGATAAGATTGTAGTATTGTGCATTTTGTTTATCTTAATTGAGTATGATTAGAGGTGGATATCAAAGTCCTACATTTTCTTCTTATTATTTTAATTCAATATTTTATCTCGTTTCATTCACAATATCTTTTTAGGGAATTCTTTTTAAGCATAATTTACACCAATCCTCGTGGGAATGATTTCGTATTTGCCATCTATACTATCGTTTTGATCTTGTGCACTTGTGAGTAAAACGTGCATTTATTCGCCTATTTATTTAGGTGGATATTTGTATAACAAGTTTTTGGCGCCGTTGTCGGAGATTGCGTTAAATTGTGTTTTTAAAGTTTTTCCTTTTATTTTAAGCTATTTTGTTTCTACTCCTCCAAAAAAAAAAAAAAAAAATTAGAATCTATTTTTTTGAAGTTTTTGCAGAATTCAGTTCTGTTCTGCTGTAGGGGGATCGAGCGCCATAGACAAGGGATCGATCCACTTCTGTGATCAAGCGCCCAATCCTAGCGATTAAGCGCCACTCCAGACAACTATGATCGAGCGCCCTCTTCCAGACAACAACATTGAAGCTGTTGTCCACTGCAAAATTTAACTTTTTCACATGCAAGGTCATCGATCTTAGAATTTATAAGTTATTCCATACAATCTAGAGATTGAACTATTCGCCAACCTCAAGAGCAAAGAGGCAATTCCGAAACAAAAGAAGAATTCGAAGTTGAGGAAGAGATGGCAGAAGCACGTGTAGAAAATCAGCCCAAGTGAAAGCCGATGAAGAGTTCCTTCATTCCACAGAATCTCAATCAACCTTCATGCATTGCTTTCCAGCTGAATGTGAAGAGCAATTTTAATTTATCTCCTCACTAGCTCAATATGGTTTCACACTATAGAGGCACACCTACGGATGATCCTTATCTACATATTCAGGACTTCTTTGACCTGTGCAAAACACAGACCATCCATGGCTTAAATGCGGAAGGAATCAGGTTAATTCTATTTCCATTTTCCTTGAAAGATAATGCTAAGCTTTGGTTGAATTCTTTGGTTGCAGGATCTATTTACAACTAGAAGGAGTTGGCAACAAAGTTCTTGAAAAAGTTCTTCCCAGCCTAAAGGACAAGACAATTGAGGAGGGAGATTCAGACCTTTTAACAAAAAGACGGAGACCTTTTCTTTGAGGCGTGGGAGCACTTCAACGAGCTACTTCTCAAATGCCCACATCACAACTTGTCTCAAGAAGATCAGGTACAAGCATTCTTTGAGGGTTTAGATAATCCTAACAAAAGTCTTGTAGAGTCAGCTTGTGGAGGTGTGTTGATGGAGAAAAGTAGCGAAGAAGCCATAGAGCTCTTTGAGACTTTAAGCGAGAATTCCCAACAATTCTCATCCAGAGGGAGGCAAGGACTCAAAGGAAAAGGTGTATATGAAGTGAGCATAAACAACGGAGTACAAACTCAAATGACTACCATGAAAGCTAGACATGCTCGTAAAAGCCATGACTTTTCAAAATATCTCTCCAGTTGCACAAATTGAGGTATGTGCCATATGTTTTCATTCTAACCACACCATTGAAACTTGCCCCATGTCTTTATTTACAGATCAAGAGCAAGTCAACTATGTGGGACATAACAATTTCCCTCTGAAGAACAATCCGTACTCCAACACTTGCAATGCCCACCCTAATTTTTCATGGAGTAATAATCAGAATGTGCAGAATCCACAAAGGCAGCAAAGAAATTTTCAGCAGGGGAATAATTATCAAGCTCCACCACAAGTGATGCAACCCAATTCGGAGCAGAAAAATAATGATCTTGAAGGGGTCATACTCTAGTTTATAACCGCACAACAACATAGTAATGCTTAGACTAGTCTGTCTATTCAAAAGTTGGAAGCAACAACTAGCCAGGCCATTCAGAAATTGGAAACACAAGTAGGGTAGATGGCTAAGGAGATGAGCGAGAGGAAAAGGGACGAATTTCCATCCCAAACAATACCCAATCCAAGAGGACATGAGCAGGTCAATGCTGTAACATCTCTTAGGAGTGGTAAGATCATTGATAATAAGGTGAGAACTGAAAAGGAAGTGGAAGCACCTCCAACAAAAGCCACAACCTCCAAAAAGATAATTGAGAAGGAGTATGTGATATTGCCACCCTTCCCTCAAAGGTTAGTGAAGCCCAAGAAAGAAAAACAATTAATGGATGTTTTTGAAACTTTAAAGAAAGTTGAAATCAATATTCATTTACTTGATGCAATTAAACAGATTCCATCTTATGCCAAGTTCTTAAGGATTGTTATACTAACAAGAGAAAGTTTTAGGAGAATGAGCAAGTTGCATTAACCGAAGAGGTAAGTGCGGTTTTGTTAAGAAAGTTACCACCTAAGCTGAAAGATCCAGGTAGTATACTATCCCATGCAGAATTGGTGACAAAATCTTTGACTGTGCTTTGTAGACTTGGGGCAGGTATCAATTTACTACCTTATGAGGTTTATGAGAAATTGAGTTTGGGAGAACTTCAACCAACCTCAATTACATTGCAATTGGTCGATAGAAGCATCAAACGACTAAGAGATATTTTAGAAAATGTCTTGGTCAAGGTAGATAAATTTACTGTGCCTGTTGATTTTGTTGTCTTGGATATGGAAGAAGCACCCATACCATCGCCTTTACCCATCATTTTAGGTAGATCCTTTATAAGCACTGTTGATACTAATATATGTGTTAAAAATGGTATTATAAGCATAGAAGTAAATGGGAAAAAGGTCGAATGTAAAGTGTTTGATACAATGAAGTTACCACCAAATAATCATGAGTGTTTCAGTATTAGTGTGGTACAAAGTACGTTAAAGAAATTTTGCAAGCACACAACATTGATCCCTTGGAGGTTGCCATGAATCATAACCTCACAAAGCCGGAGCATGAACGTGTTATCGACATCATTGATGCTACACACTCCCTTGAGACTTTGTGCAACACCCAAGGATTTAATTAAGATGACTAAGAATACTTTGGTGTCAATTTTAATATTAAGATAGATAAAATCTATTTGATATTTAATTTTATGTTCTTAGTGTGACTTGAGAAGTGATTAGTTTGAATTAGGCTCTAAGAGAAATAAGAGTGTTTGGAACTTTGAAAGTTTTTAAGAGTTATAAATAAATGAATCATATATATAATATTCTTTAAGATTTAACTCTAGCACTCACGTGAGCACTAGAGCATTGAAGCAAAATTAAATGAGGTGCTATCTAAAGTCTACTAGTATTTTCGTGAGAATTTGAATTTTGGAGTGCAAGACCCATCAAGAAAAATCTAGAAAATAAATCCACCGCTTCAGTTTTGTGGTTGTCTGAATTTAATAAAATATATATATATTATGGTGAAATTAGTGGGTTGCACGCTTGCTATGATGTACAACCTGCTGGGTTGTTTTCTTAAAGTGTTCTACAATATTCTACAATAGCCTATTAGTGTACATGAACTGCAGTAAAGCTTCTAGTGAATTCAAGAGTGTATGAGCTATTGTACAAATATCCACTTAAATAAATAGGCGAATAAATGCACATTTTACTCGCAAGTGCACAAGATCAAAACGATAGTATAGACGGCAAATATGAGATCATTCCTATGAGGATTGGTAAAATATGTTTAAAAAGCAATTTCTAAGAAGATATTTTGAATGGAACGATATTAAAGATTGAATTGAAATAATAAGAAGATAAGATAGAGCTTCGATATCCACCACTAATCATACTCAATTAAGGTAAACAATATGCATAATGCTACAATTACATCACGATACTCAATGTTTGCTAACTTAAGGGCATGACATTTTCTCCTTAGGCTATTGATCTCCCTAAGCAATGAATTAGGCATGACATCTACTCTAATTCTTTTCTTTCTCAAAGGATTTAGCATGGCATTTGCTAAGTTGTTTTTCAAGAAAGTATAAAACTATGGAGATCGACAAACACATGAAGCCTAGAGCATGACATCTACTCCGGTTTTCCATGTTGATTAATTCAAAAACTTGTGATGGGGTTCTTTTGTTACTCTATTAGGCCTAGGACTCGGCCATCTAAATTGACCTAAATAATATATCCATACCACAAGCATATGATGATCAAACACATAGATGTGATGAATTCAAGAAAACCGGAAATAATCAAGTTAAGCATCAAAATATAGAGTTTAGGAACAACCTTAGTCAATTTCATGCACCCTAGGAAGTCCAAAATCTAGTTGGAGTTAGATTTGAGTCTTTCCAAAACAAGTTGCTGACGTTATTGTTCCTCAGCGTGCGATTGTGCTCGAGCACACCTGAAAAGTCGCTCGAGCACACCTTATCTGTTTCAGATTTTGCTTAATGATTTATTCTTCTCTAAGTCCTTTTTCCAACGTCCTTGACCTTGCCTTAATCCGAGTTTGGAGCTAAAAGTTATGGCCAAAATAGTGCACAAATGTCAAATGCTCAACAGCTTTGCAACAGTTAATGTGTTTTAAGCCCGAGTTGATATAATTGACTTTTATTCTTCTAAAACCTACAAAATACAAGAAAAACATAAAAACAAGACAAAACATCATATTATAATGAAACTAATGGATTATCATATGTGAATTAAAGGGCTTGAATGTATAATATTCAGTACTTATCACACCCCCAAACTTGCATATTGCTAGTCCTTTAGCAATATAAAATTGAAAATAAAATAACAACTACTCTACCTCCTCTATTGTGGAAAACACGATTGCATTTAGCGTATGCAATAAGCCTTTTAAACTCCTAGGCATCCTTAGTAGGACGAGTGAATTTTCGTGAGGGTTTAACAGGAATGATACCCACAAACATTATGAACAATTCATGTTATCCCCAAGATTAAAGTGTCACCAAAATTTATGTTTCTCATTCATTAGCAAACTTAAAAGGGTAAACTCCATATTCAAAATGAATTGGAGTAAACCAACACATAATCATGAGGCTTCAAATTAATTCTGATGTACAATGACTCAATGTCTTAAAGATCACTGGGGTCTTCATCGAATTGAACAACCATGGCATATTAAGAGTCTCTTTTTCTCT
>FXXK01000752.1:0-5000 GCA_900184695.1 Betula pendula | reverse complement strand
TCACAGCATTTTGTTTCTTGCAAAACGCGCCTTAGTGTGTTCAACTGTTAGCAATGCAAATAATTCAACGTCCTCATAGTTATTACAGCCAAAAAGATATAAAACTTCAAACTAAACTCGGTATCCCAAAATGTTATATAAAAATTAATTGGGCCGAGCTAAAAACGTGAATAGAGGTAGCCATTGGAAGACGCCTTAACCTGACCGATAGGCAGACCGTAATGTCGGCAAGCAGCTTCGCTTCTGCTCTGCGAACATCGGCCGCCATATGCTTGCCGCGCGACGGCTTGCGCTGGCGCTATATTGAAGGTTGCCATGGGTACGCACGTAGGCACAACTATGGCGCGAGCGTGTTATGGCCTTTTGTACGGCGGTGGTTGACCAGCGTAGAGGCGTCGCACTTTAGCCGCGCGTGCCCATTAGAGAAAGTATTGGTTGTTTTAATGACAGTTGGGCCATATAGCCTTCCCCAAACTGGAACATTGAATTCTAAGCTGAGATGAAGGTACTCATAAGATTAATGAACGAGGATGGGTGTCAATGATTGTCTTCCAGTGAAGTCAAATACACACAAACTTTACATTAAAAAATAAAAAATAACTTGTTTTATTACAATATATTTCTTTTATTTGAATAGATTATTATTTTTTAATGAGTTTAAATGCGTGCCTAGTTTATATTTTCAATTATACAAATTTAAAAATATCTTTTCCAAAAGCGTATAACTAAACAATCAAATGAGCCAAAACATGCGAGTAATCTTGTTATTTTCTAGCCTTATATTTGGAGGGGGATGTTTTTTTGTAAAAATACACGATGCTGCTAAATTTTTCTCCTTTTGATACCTCGAACTTAGAACGTCATAGTTATTTGTCAATAAATGAAAATGATGTTCCTTTTCAATAAATAAAACTGTCTTTACTCCATGATTCGACTAACTTGGTTGGGATTGTTTGTACCAAATTCTGCGATCCACATGCCCACAAGAGTGAAAATTTGGCTAAGGTTGAATTGATATTTAACCGTTTACCTTTAGGAGTCTTATCGAATCTTGAGAGCTGGAGAGACGCGGGCTTTCTGGATTTAAAAGGAGCCGAGAGAGGACGGGAATCTAATAGTATGACTTTACATTGATATCGCTGCAATAAAACACACTACAAAGGCAAGACCACAAAAAGCAAACATCATTATTGGTATCCAAGCATATTGTGACAATAGATATTTCTAGGCTCACGGTTTAGCAGCGAGCTAGGTGCGAAATATGGGAGTGGTTGGTGTGGAAGCCCCCTTTAGTAAAAGCTTGATTTTTTTCTAAATTTGATGCTTTGACATGTGATACGCACATCTCGAAGGCGGCCCGCCGCCCACATTCGCTCCCGGCGGATTTTCGAGGAATTGTCGACAACTGATTGATGATTGGTTCTTCGTGGAGCTTCCTTGCAGCAGTGTTGCAAGGTGGCGGTTTTTTAGGCACCCATGGCTGCGTTATGGGCCATCGGCGATAGCAACTCCTGCGTGGGGCTAGTCTTCATGGTGAACCTTGACCCGTGGTGTGGGCGTGGCTGTGGTTTGTTTGGTGTGTTAAAACAGTTATATTATTGCAACAAATGGCTCATGGTGGCCATTTAAAGCTCATCTGCGTTTCTTATTCAATACTATTTTGTGTACGATGGCTTGACGTGCCTACTATTCTAAAAATGACTTTTAAATGTCTTCTCAGTCTGAATCCAAAAAAAAATAAGAGCAAAATCCATTCTAAAACACGAAAGTGTGATCTACATGCAAAGGAAGAGCCAGAGGATTCTGATGTATGCACCGCCTCAACTCTAGACAAGAGCTCCTTGACACATCTTTCCTTCAAGACGAACATGCCAAACATTTAGGCCTTCTTGAAAACAAAATAGGGAGCTAACATCAAGTGCTGTTGCGAATTATTAGTCTCACATGTGTTATAATATTTTGCTACATTGTCAAGCATGAGAAAATTGGTGGTACACTCAATGGTGAGGGTACTCGGAGCATTACTGAGTTTCAAGAACGTACCAGCACAACATGATCCTAAAGTTTACAACTTATAATTATCATTATGCTATTTTGTATCCCAAAAGCAACTCCCTTAAAATAAAAAGCGAGAAAATGAAAAGGGGGATATATGCATGGGGCAGCATAGAGCATTTCCTATATTTAGTGCCGGCTTGGGCAAATAAGTTCATGCTCGATTGCCTCATATGGGGGCTACATTCGGAAAGGAATTTTTCAGTTTCCCCTTTGGCCACGACGATACCAATCTGGCGATGCTTCGCCTAGTCCACCGACATATGTTTGTCTTGCGTCATTGGGGAGGCAGGCTTTGGCGCCGGACAATCCTTCACGAGACATGGTGATCGCTCGTTTAGCCCCCTTTCATTATACCCAGTCGTCCAAACATGCGCGAAGTTCACGAAGATAGAGAATAAGGAGGGGTGCTCATAGGAATATCCACAGTAGGAGCAGGCTGATGGGACGAGCGCCATATAGGGGAATCAGAGACTGCGCTCTCTGGAGGAGAGTTGTTCACCAGCTTCCAAATAAATCAGCCCGTGAGCGCATATTATTTTCCTGCAACGTGGATTTTGGTGAGCTCGGCTTAGATAAGTTTAATCGATTGAGTCCGACGATAAACTATGAGATTGCTGTCCCTCTGAATCCATGGATAGGCGGATTTGAGCGTTATAACACTTAACGCGTTCTCTTGCTCAGAACTTCAACCTGAAAGTTGTGTTCCAAGATTGTACCACATGGTAATTTGCTTGTCCCCAATATACAACGGCAGAAGTAGAACAAATGTAAGGTGTAAAATTTAAATATGAAGCATGGGGCCAGCTTGGATGGGTGTCTTTGATTGTCCTCAGCGGTTTCTGAAAGAATTTGGTATTTTTATAATGATTGAAATGGGTTGTAGTGCTCAATCATCATATGGGGGCCCTAATCCGGTTTTTGCTCAATAAAATGATAGTTTATTTTTTATTCAATCTGAAATTGTGGGCCTAAAGGGGCTGAATCTGTTAATCAATCGATTACACAAGAAACATAGGCATCACCAAGGCAAATTGGTTATTAAAAAAAAATAAAAAAAAAAAAAAATGTACATGCTATATGGACACCCCTATCTCTGGGGTATATGAGATACAACAACGACTAATTGTGCGATCTGAGTGAAACACAATTATATGTTTAAAATTGAAATAAATAAATGAAAATGCGGGTTAATATTCAGCATTCGAATGAGGCGTAATTGAACATACCGGACTCTCGAATCGTAGACTGAGACCCAAAATTGTTATTGCCAATCAAAATGCAAAAATTGACAGCCCTTCTTCGAGAGACGGAGAATTAATGAAGGATAATAACCCCACCAGAGAGAGAGTAGTTTCTGGTAGGGATACTATCATAAGATTAAACCGAAATTTTGATAAGTAACATCAAGCGAGAGAATGGATAACTATTTGAGACCAAACACGCGCAGAGTAATCATTTCAAAATACAGGTAGGGTATTTGATAGGCAAATGAAGACAATGAATTATCATCCGCCGCCCAAGACAGAGCCTAATACCTATTTTGTATTATACCATATTTCTCAGGTGAGAGAGAGAAACCGAATGAATCGCCCCCTCTAAGAAGCCCCGCGAAACACATTTAGTCAACAGTGAAACACATCAGCAATTTTAACACCGTAAACCTAAGGTATATTAGACCCAATCGTACGAAACTTAAATATGTTACCCAAGGCCGCCCAACATTCACATGGCCTGCACCCCCGAGTGAAACTCCACAGGCCACTTATCCAACTTGAGTGCCAGCGACCGAACGCACAACTTAAAGATGTACGACAACAAGAGCTCGTCACCCAGGGCTTAATCTAGACGCCTAAATCGAAATCATTCTTCAAAGTGAAAAACACACTTTTTTGCACAAGCACGGTCACTCAGCCCATGATTAGCCAATCGATGGCTCTAGAACCTTTCTATAGGCAAGGCAGAATAAGAATCAAGCTGAACACAAAAAGCAATCATGAAACGCCATAGTGCAATACATCTTCAAGCTGGGGTCACTGGCATAATGGAAAGATAAATGTCAAATACCACCACATGGAGGCATTATTTTCGAATACATCTAAATGCGGATACCCAAAATACATAAGAGGAGAGAAAAAGAGCGATATAAAAATTACCCTGCATCAACAAGAGACAATAATCAAACGTATTCCACCGACGAATTCGAGCTCTACGGACATAAGTGCACCATTACGCATAGCAAAAAGAAATCCACCATTTAATTTATTGAGATCAGACACTCGCATTAGCCCCCATGAAGAGCCAGCCGAGTTACCAGCTAATACCAAAGGAATGCCCTTACATTATTGATATTTCTTGTATTTGGTAAAAGAGAGGCCCCCTAAGAAGAATCAACAGTGTTTATAGCCCCACAAAGCATTACACACCAGATCGAGGTCGACCAATAATATGGGTACAACCATCGACGCAATCATCTACCTGTAGACCGCGAACGCAGCCACAAACAAATGGAACGAATGCTAATCATGAAAATCAGATCCACCCTCATTATACCAAAGACCCAGTACAAAGTATGGAAGAGAAATGAAATACTCTAAGGTTTACATGTATTGGAACACCTTTTTTAAGCCATGAGAAACCCCGGAACACAACTTATGGCCACTCGCGTGGCCGCAAGAACAGCAACCAGCAAACGATAGATTTCCTGGGATACGCAAAGCAGTTTTTTTTTTGGGGGAGGGGGGAGGCAAAGCATACGACAACCAACATAAGCACAAGAATATGCCATATCCATTAGGACAGTGGCACCCTGTGCCAAGCATCAATCTTCATTCACATAAAGTTGCCTCATTACAGAGTTCCAACAGTCCACCCGCAAGAACCCACAGGTTATCTTTCCTTAACATGGCCACACTTTCCCTGGGATGGAGAAATGTTTCATCAAC
>FXXK01000751.1:44905-64028 GCA_900184695.1 Betula pendula | reverse complement strand
GAAAAAAACAAGGTTTTCAATTGGCCAGTTACCTCGGTTGCAGGCATTGGTACTTGTGTAGGCTGTGATTCACATGCACTTGGTTGGAAAGGAATCTATAAAACAATGCACCATAAAACAGTGAATACTGTATTATATAAAAGCAGTTGTGAATATTTTAGTGATATATTGGGGATTTACTTACATCACTAAAGCTCAGCTTAGTTGTAGTAGCAGGTACACTTCTCCGTGGTCTTTTTGAAGTGGACACATTCTTCCTCCTAGGGCAAGTCCTATTGTTATGGCCAACCTCCCTGCACCTTGAACATCTCATCATCACCCCGCCCTTTTTGATACAATATGGATTCCTTAGCTCATCAGGACCCCTTCTCCTTAATTTCTTAGGCCTTACCGGGGCAGGTCTGTAAACTGGTGGCTCAACCTTGTCTTCATTGGTCCTCACCCATTGTTCTTCACTAGGCATTGGGTAAATCATGGGATCGTAAGCCTTATTGTACATGTCAACACTAAAATATGGATTCAAGTAGTCTTTACGTTTTGACGAATCGTACAATATAGCAGATATTGCATGTGGGCATGGAATGCCAGACAAGTCCCACTGCCTACACCCACATGAACTATGCGACAAATCAACCACAAACTGTTTACCCTTACACTCCACCTCAAATAGTCCTTCTCCAGCATAGGTCGCAATGCAATGTGCAGCATCTTTTCCACATTCTCCCAACTTCTCTAATATTTTTGGGCACTAGTTCCCGACATATGTCCTTATTCCTTGCCTCTTCATTTGATGCCACTTCATTAGTTTTTTCCTGATCATCTCCAACATTGTAATGATTGGTTTGTCTCGGGCCTTGACAATGTATGCATTAAAGCACTCACAAATGTTGTTCATAAGCATGTTACACTTGGGGGCGGTGTTGAAAAATGCCCTAGCCCAGCCACGCGGGTCCACCTTTTCCAAGTAAGCATGAGTAGGTTCATTCATCTGTTTCAACTCCTCCATTTCCCTTAGAAATCCATGAACCGTGTAGGTTGAAGCTATCTTCCACAACTTGTCCTTCAACAGCAAACCCTTATGGCCTTCATTTCTAAAGTTGGCTTAAAGATGTCTCACACATATGCGATGGTCAATGATGTGGATTTTACGGATCAATAATAAATTTATACCACTTGCAATAGAACGAATCCTTATAGGATAGGGCTATGTGGAGGGTGTCGAACCTCAAGGACTATTTCTTTGATCAGATGCTTATCAAATAATTTAAAACCTCCTCTAATCTAACTCAGAAAAATATTTGGTTGTTTTGAAAACTAAATTAAGCAAAAAAAATTAATGAGATCAAAGGGAAGAAACATAGGAATATGACTTCACCACAAATCTCGTACCAATGACAGATTGTATTCATATGGGATTCTCACTATGTGCGTGATATGATGCGCATAATGGGTGTCAACCATATGACAGCATCGACAAGAAAATACTCTAGTTAGAAGGTGATGATAACCCATCTTCGGTTGGCACGGATCGTCCACCTAAACACTAGTTGTGGTACGATCCGTCTTCCCTAAGTATGACCTATAAAACCTTTTAATGAGCATACACATTATCAAGAAATAAGTATAACCCATCTTCGTTTTGCATGATCCGTCTACCTACATTACACTAATCTAAGATGTAGTACAGATCATCTTCCCTAGGCATGGCCGATCTAATCTCTTGATTTTATGTCAAAAAGTATCATTGCATAACTATCATTTCTATAATCACAGAAAATAGGAATGTCGATTTCATTCAAGACAAATAAACTTCTTATAGATAAGATGGAGTTTTTATCAAGAACAAGTATGAGCATTGAATTGATTACAAAGATTTTGTAAAACTCTAAGCTAAGCAATCATCATTCACATGTTGAAAATCCCAAAATTAAATACAATCAAACCATGGACTTGGAAAAGGCTACATCAGTTCCTATGAATAAGAAATTAGCTACTCATGAAGGATATGGAATTCTCTATTAATGAAGAGAAATCCATTCCTTGATTGCTGTGAGCTGCTGGCCAGAATTTCCTAGAACCAAGAACCCTAAATCGTGCTTGGTACTCAGAAGAATCGACCCCTTGGATTGAAGATCCACCTCCTATTTGAATCCCCCTTCAATCCTTAAAAATCACCATCCAATCGCTTAAACTAAGGGATTTAGTCTTCCCAATCCCTCATTGCAGGGATATGGAGTCAAAACGACTCTTTGAAGGATCTCAGAGGTGAATCTGCACTTGACCCAATCTTTAGGAACATTTCTCTCCCCAAATCAAGTGCAGATCTCAAATCGAATTCTGGTACGACTGAGTTCGCTCGAGCTAAATGATGAGTTCGCTGCTCGAGCTTTAGTGATGTAAGTAAATCTCCCCATATATCACTAAAATATTCACAACTGCTTTTATATAATACAGTATTCACTGTTTTATGGTGCATTGTTTTATAGATTCCTTTTCCAACCAAGTGCATGTGAATCACAGGCCTACACAAGTACCAATGCCTGCAACCGAGGGTAACTGGCCAATTGAAACCTTGTTTTTTCATGCATGAGACTAACTTGGATGCTGATTTTGTCACTGTGTGGCCAGGAGTGTACAACCTACCCAAGAGAGCATTTCAAGGCTTTGGTAAAGAGACAAGTAGGGGCTGTAAGTGAGCCCATCCGTCCGACAGCCCGCTCGATACCCGCCCAGTTAAACTCCGATCCGAACTCGAGCCTCGGCACTGTAGAAACCCGCTCGATTAATAAATGATACATACCCGACTCGCCCGACAAAACTCGATAGGGCCTCGTGAGTTCGGCTCGTTTAAGCGCTCGACAAAGCCCGCTCACCCAACTTATTTTTAGGCTCACGAGCTCAGTCAATTTATGGATCATATAATAATATTTATTATGTGATCACAAATCATTATATAATTTATATGACATGCTAAGTATATAATGAGCTCACAAATCATGCTAAATTGCCTAAGTATGTAATGATAAAAAATTATTATTACACAAATTATGCCAAGTATATAATGATGTAATTGATCATAAAATACTTAGCATGAATTGTGATCTCACCTAACTCCCTCAAGTATTATCATTTATCATTAAATATTTTATCATACTTGTGACTTATGGATTATTAATTTATTATCATTGATTCATTATTATTTTATATTTATCATTATCATAATGATATCAATTATCTAACATTGTACTTATGCTATAAATTATATAAACACTAAATCAAAAATAATAGGAATAAATAAAACTTTGTTAGGTTTAATCATTTATAATTGAATATCATTGATTCATTATTTTATCATAATTATATGATCTCAAAGTTATCTAACATTATACTTATGTCATATAATTATATAAATATTAGATCAAATGATAATATGAATAAAATAAAAATTTTGTTAGGTTTAATCATTATAATTTATATCATTGATTCATTATCATTAGATACTTGGCAATATCTTATTATATGATCTAAATTATCTAAACATTGTGCTTATACCATATAATTATATAAACTAGATTAAATGATAATAGGAATAAGATAAAACTTTGTTAAGTTTAATCATTGATTCATTATCATTATATACTTATCATTATCATATGATCTAAGTTATCTAACATTGTGCTTATGCCATATAATTATATAAACACTAAATCAAATAATAATAGGAATAAGATAAAACTTTGTTAGGTTTTGATCATTATAAATTGATATCATTGATTCATTATTATTATATACTTATCATCTATCATATGATCTAAGTTATATAACAATTGTACTATGCCATAATAGATTATATAAACACTATATCAAATGATACTAGAAATAAGTAAAAACTTTGTTAGGTTTAATCATTATATTGATATCATTGATTCATTATCATTATCATATGATCTAAGTTATTAACATTGTACTTATGCGCATATAATTATATAAACACTAGATCAAATGATAACAGAAATAAGATAAAACTTTGTTAGATTTAATCATTATAATTTATAATCATTTATTCAACATCATTAGACACTTAACAATCATCATTATCATAGATATAAGTATCTAACATTGTACTTATGCCCATATAATTGTATAAACACTAGATCAAATGATATAACAAATAAGATAAAACTTTGTAGGTTTTATCATTTATAATTTATAATAATTGATTCATTATTATTATATACTTATTATAGACTATTAACTAATATATTAATGTCAGTTAGTTACATAGATATTTAGCATAATAACATGCGTAATCATATATATTAATTAATATTCTTATATATATATTAATAAAAATATGTATCTATCTATATTGATCATTCAATTAATATATAATAACTTAGTATTATTAAATTAATAAGCAACTTAATTAATATAAGTTAAAAGTATTTTGAAAGTTAGTCATTAATCATTATGTACATATGTTACTATATTAGTATGTAACATATATAGGGCCAAGTTGCTATATTAGGTGACTAGTTGTGTAACAGTTAATATGAATAACTTTTACTTACTCCCCTTCGAAAATATCACGACTTCTTGCAACTGTACTTTTTAAAGTTCAAATTTTTCTCAATTTAGTGTATCAAAGTTTTTGAATTTTTATGCAATGTCTCTTTCTCCATTAGGATTTTACCCTTAATTTTTTATTCTTCTTTTTAGTTTTTCATTTTAATTTTTTTAGGTGACTCAACGGTTGGGTCACCGGTGAACCAGCGTGGTCTGGTGATCGCACTGGCTGGGTCACCTGTGAACCCACGATGGTCACAAGGTACCAAACGTGGGTCACCGTGGACCATCATCGTGTGTCACCTTGTGACCCAATGTTTGCTACACAAGTCGACCATTTTGCTACACAGTCAACTCTGTCTTTGCTTTGTGACTTTTGTCCAATTGAAAACATTACAAAGAATTCTCAATATTTACACTTATAAAAGGAGGGTGCTGGTGAGTGAGTATGTAGCTCTCTGATGATTCGTTACGTCGAGTCATCTAAAAAGAATGGAGAAGAAAAAAAATTTTGAGGCTATCTTTTGGGCCAATTTAACGGCTGAGCCCATTTGAGGCGAAAAAGCCTTTTGAATGATAACGAAAGTAGAGACTCGGCTCGGCTCGCTAAATTTTTTAAACGGCCCCGAGCTTAAACCGAGCTCGAGTTCGAGTTACAATATTTTTTAGCGAGTCGAGTTTGAGCCTGGAGGTTTTAAGCTCGCTCTAACTTGAGCTCGACTCGTTTTAATAGATTTATTAAATGAGCCGAGTCGGGAAATGGTAGAAGCTCGGTCCGGCTCGGCTCGTTTTACAGGCCTAGAGACAGCATCAGCTCTGAAGAGGTAATTGTATTGACTTAATTAATTTGTTCTTCTTACCAATTATTGACATTTAATGGTGATTTTCATATGCATGCAGACCTCCGTATTACCAAAAGACAAAGACAACATCTGGAGGAAATAAAAAACTCTGAATCATCAAAGGTACCCTCAGCCCTCCACGGGGTGATTTGCCATTGTACTTGTTCACAATTATTTTGTTCCATTGTTTAATGACAAGTTGACCAAGCAGTTGTTTAATTATTCCAGAAAGGAAATTCCACATCAGTGAAGGGAAAGGTCAGATACAAGAGTAAAGGGTAAAGATCCAAATGATGCGATACTCAGGCTCCACAGGCTTTCCAAATGGCCACACTGCCATTCAACTGCTATTGGTGTAAGAAAGAAAACTTTGGGAGTGAAAAGTCCAAATTTAACAACATCGAAGTCAAGTAGATTGTTGGGTAAAGGTGTTCTTAGTCCTTGTAGTGACAGAACCTAACAAAAAGTCATCAGCCCTCTAATGATCTGACTAGTGTATTGAGAATGCACCAAGAACATCAAAAAAGGCTGGTTGTGCCCACAATTGAAAAAGGAATCGAGCAAAGAGGCAAAGAGGAGAAAGAAAGACCTGTCATGGCAATATTGACTTTTGTTGTGTAACCTGTTTGTTGATATTCTAAGGTTTATGGTTTTTGGCTTTATGAACAATGATTTTGGTCATGAGATGGCATCGTTGGTTGTAATATTAACATTATTAGTGTTATTGGTGTTTTGCTTATGACAATGATGTTTGAGTAAGGGATGGACATGTTTGGTTGTAACTTATTAGTTTATGTGGTTTGGCTATGACATTATTTTGGAAGGCCATAATGACGCAGGTAACAAATGAATTGTATTTGAAACCACAACATTACATGCACCGACGTATTGCAACTTGGTACATGGCAAGTTAGTGGTAACATCATCATATACATGCACACAATAATTTTCAAATATGTAACATAAATAGGTATAAATTGAAAATGCTATTTGCCCTTTTAATGATTTTTATTTTTTTTTAAAAAAAAATACTAGAGCCAACTTAATGGATTGAATCCATTGTTTTCATTTAGTCCAAGTAGAGATCAGACCTTGTTTGTGGGATGGACTAACTTAAATCTAGATCCCTAAATTTTAAAAGTTTCATGCAGTTATATATTGCGATGTTTTGAGCATTTGGAGTTTGTACCTAAGTGAAAACATGGTAAAACATTGAATTTTTTCACATAACGAATATAATATTTTAACGGGAAAACAAAAATAAAGAACAACATAAACACGTTGTTATCTAATAAAAAAGGATCCCAAAGGTAAAAAGTTAGTTTACTTTGTGGGAGCCTAACAAGATAATTTTAGTTAATTAATGCTCTTTTCATCCAGGCTCTCCGACGTGTTCATGGAGGCTGCACTACATCAAGATTAGGTTTCAAAAAACTGTTTGAGTTCTCAAAGGGGTCCCTCCTTCTTGCCCTCCCACCTGTTAACCTTTTGGTAGCTTCTTTCCACCTGCAACTCTTCTTTTTTTTGTAAGGACTGTTAGAGAAACATAAAAAAGAAATGACCATTATAAAACAAATGATTTTTTAATAAAATATGACAGTTAAATTACAAATTTTAAAAATGTGATGTGTTATTGAATGATAAGATTTCAAAATATGATCTGTTAGTAGAAATAATAAGAATAAAAAAGAATAGATAATGAATATTTAAATAGAAATATGAAAGTTTATAAGCTATAAATACTGAGCCGAATAAAGGTTCTTTTGAAAGTTGTTAGCTAAAATGAAAAGTGAATGTTTTAGTTAAATATTTAGCAAACATTTGTTTAGCTCAATGTGAATGCTCTTATAATAAAAGTTTAACAGTGAGGCAAACATCACAAAATACCCCAAACAAATTAAGCTAATACATTAGTCATTGGATTGAAAAAACATTGTCCAACACGTACAACTAAAGAGTTTGGACAGTGAGGCAAAACATCACAAAATTAACCCCAAACACATTAGCTAATACATTAGTCATTGATTAAACCATGTGTCAACTCTTGACAATAAAAAGTTGACAGTTGAGAAACACCACAGGGAAATTGACCTAAAAACATTAAGCTAATACAATTAAGTCCTTAAAAACATTGTCAATATTAAAAGAAAATAAAACAACAAATTCATGGTGCTGTTTAATAAAAGGCGAAATTTCCATTACATGGCACCAAATATTTGCCCCCAAACAAGATACAAAAATAACAAAAAAAAAAAACCACGAAAAGTCAAGAGTAAAGAATGTGCTTTTGTCAGTTTGATTGATTCTCATTCTTTAGATGCTAAATCTCAACTTTTTGCTTAATTCTGTAACGGTCACTATTCAGCTTCTCGTCCTGTGTTGCAAACGGTCCAACACTCGCCTTAACATGAGTCACACATGTCAGTATCGTCCATTGGAAAAATCAATGACCGCCAACCCTATTCAATTTAGAGCCGTATCAGAGGATTAGTTCATCTACAATGTACATTTTAATAAAAAAATTCTCGGCTTAAGAAGTTAAACCCTAAGATCGTGATCTAATTTTTTTTAAAAAAAAAAAAAAAACCTAACAAAAAAATTAACCTATTATGCTCCGAATCACATTGTATAAGGTTCATGAGAGAAAAAATATGTCCCATTATGGTCTTGGATCTAGATTTAAAAGTTCATGGAAAACAAAAATTGACCCTTTTTAACTATCATTTACGAAATGGTTGAACGACCAGATGAAATTTCCCCAACGGGGAAGTAAAGACCAGAGAAATCCCAAACAACCAAACAAAAAAAGAACAAAAACTTACATCATAATAACGCATCCGTAAAAACCTCCCGTCCGAAATTTTCCTTAGTAAAGAAGTCCCTTCAAGACATGCAGGTACTCCACAATGACACATGGCTCCTAGACGTTACTTCCTCTTTAGTGAACAGGACATTTTTGCAAAGCTACACAGGTAAGAGAAACTTTGGGACTGAATGTTGAAGAAGAAAGACTCTGGCAAGCTCCTTCTCATTTATTGTCTTCTTCTCCTTTTTCGATTATTACGTTCATAAAAAAAAAAACACCCAACATATGTTGCTATCACTCTGACAACAAGTTAAACAAAATAAACAAAAAAGATGGAACAATACTTACAGTGGTGCAGATCTGGGGTTTCAAGTGCAAGCCCTTCGAAAGTAACTGTATTTCTCTTCCTTCACACGTGAGTTTGTAGCAGATCTAGGGTTCCACTTCTAGAAGACGAAAAGTGAATGTTTGGAATGAACTAAATTTTCTAAGTGTTGTATACGGCTGCCTTTACTAAAGAACACGAGTGAGAATACTCCCTTTTACCGGGGTAGATCAGACTTTCAACCACATAGATAAGGGTCAAAATGGTACGATATCACTCATATAAGGGTATAAGAGTAATTACCATGTCAAGATATTTATGCAGTTGTTGGAACTCGTAATTGAAGGGCAAAGTCGTCAATCAAAAAGGCAAAGCGAGGGTAAAATGGGAAGTAAAACTCATAAGACGGCATGTGACGTGCACGTGAAGGGTTGACCGTCTGATTTAACGCGGTTGACTGACAGAAGGGGGCAAAAGGTAACTAAATGGTAGCCCAAGAGGGCAATATGGTCCAATTGTCAGTTAATGGGGGCAAGTGGAAAATGGCTGGTAGTTTATGGGGGGAAACGATAATTAACCCTTAAAATAAATCCCATACTGTCAGTCTACTTTAGAGAAGTGAGATGTTTTTTCTTTTTATTTCTTCGAAGCCCCTCACGTTCAGTTCTAACGTCAACATTCTGTTAACTAACTCTTCCTTAAGTGGTCTGAGTGATGTGGCCTATTATTGGGGCTTGGATTTCTTAAAAGAAATCCAAGCCATGAACTGGATATGAGCCAGTTGGGATGGACTAGAGAGGATCCTTTTCCTATTACACCCAAGCTCACTCACTTATAAAAGAGAATTAAATACAAAAGAGAAATGCTCTCTTAATTCTCTAAAAGCTTCTGCAACTCTCTCTCTCTGCTCTACCTCACGGAGGTACTGCTTGCTGCCTCTCTTCCTTTGTTCTTCTTCTCTGCATTCCTTTTATCAATGGAATGACCTTTCAATAAGTGAAAGGGTGGCCTTCAATAAGTGAAAGAAGGTTGGGGAGTAATAAATGAAGTCATAAAAGCTAGGGCTCACTACAATAAATTCGATATATAGGGATGTGGTGCGTTGAGCGTTCATCCTGAAATATATATCTCTACCCCTTGATCATCGCCTTACCTAGATTCTGTTTTAGCCCCACGAAAACATAAGCACCAAGGCCTACAAGGAAGGATTTAAACTCAAAGTACCATCAATTTTGTTAATTAGGCTTGAAAATGGATGAACAGGTCGAACTTAAAGGCAAAGTTTGCTTGATAGGAGCTTCCGATTTCCTCGCGTCTTGGCTAGTTAAGCGGCTTCTCTTAACTAGATATTGTGTCATTGGAACTGTTAGAGATGCAGGTTTTTCTGCTTCCCTCTTCTCCCCTCCCCCAATTTTTTATTTTTATATTTTTTTAAAAAAAAAGTAATGGAACTATATATATATCATTCTTGGTTTATGCATGGCAGGAAATGAGAAGAAGTTGGCACATCTGTTGAGGCTGGAAGGAGCAAGGGAGAGGCTTCAATTGGTGAAAGCTGATTTAATGGAAGAGGGCAGCTTTGACGACGCAATCATGGGATGCCATGGTGTCTTCCACACTGCATCTCCTGTATAGAAACCTTCATTTGATCCAAAGGCATGTTCTTCTCTGACATTCTAAAGAACTTGTGTGTTTGTCCAAAATGATCAGGAGACAAACAGGCCCTGATGGTAGTTAATTAGTATCAAATTAAAAACTGATCACGCGCGTGTTTTATGCATGGCCTTATCGTACCTGGAAATATTCATAACCTTTTTCTGTTTTTCGCACTCGTGCTCTGCAACAGACAGAAATCTTAGAACCGGCTATTGAGGGTACATTGAACGTGCTACGTTCATGCAAGAAGAATCCATCCTTGAGGCGAGTAGTTCTCACCTCATCTTCTTCAACTGTAAGGGCAAGAGATGATTTTGACCCTAATGAACCTTTCAACGAAACATCTTGGAGCTCTGTTGAACTCTGTGAGAGACTCTAGGTAACATTATTATTAATTACTATAATTCTTATTAGAATTTACACAACATGTGAAAGTAGGCTTAACTCAAATCCAAAAGATGCTTTAAAGAGTGACGGATGCCACAACCTTATAAAGAACACATTAACTAGTTTCTATAGCAATGTGGGACTTCCAATAATTCTTTTGGTTGATTTTTCACACCAGATTCGCATGCCTTCTTCTTCTTGGCCTGCGTGCTCTTATATTATGTTATAAAGTATATAGTGCAATGCAATGAACATTTGTCTCTGATCATCACCCAGTCATCTCAACCTCTTAATTAATTAACCTGTATCTCATCATCTTTTGGCATTGGCCATTGGTGCATTGCGAAAGATGTGGTATGCTTTATCAAAAACACTCACTGAGAGGGCAGCATGGGAGTTCTGCAACAAAAATGGGATTGATCTAGTGACCATTCTACCCTCATTCATTGTTGGACCAAGTTTGTCACTAGATTTGTGTTCTACTGCATTTGATGTCCTTGGCTTGCTTAAAGGTGTTTTCTATTCTCCTTTGATCAAACTCATGGCTGTAGCTGTAGTTCGTTTGTACTAGTCCCTGAAATCAAATTGAAGTATGGATCGATGCAAAGTTACTTATTACTCCATCAATTGGTACTTTTGCTAATTTACTTCATTATCATTAGATCTTTTTTATGACTAAGTAGGGGAAACAGAGAAATTCTAGTGGCATGGAAGGATGGGATATATCTATATAGATGATGTTGCACTTTCCCACATCCTTGTTTACGAGCACGAAACTGCTAACGGGCGATACCTCTGTAGCTCAACTGTGGTGGATAATGATGAGTTAGCATCGTGTTACAAGCACGATATCCTTCCCTACCTATCCCAAAAAGGTAGGCTGCTATTTTCACCATAAATACACAACACAGATGCATCTAGTGGGTTGTGGCTGTTAATTTTGATAGGTTTTTCAGGTTTGAGCAACTAAACATACCATATTAAGAGTTCAACACCTTCAAGTTGAAGAGTATAGGATTCAAGTTCAAGTCTATCCAAAAGATGTTTGATGATTGCATTGCATCCCTGCTGAAGCAAGCTCATCTTCCGTCTGTCTAGCGATGCTCTGTGGTGACTTCCAACAGCTACTCGATGCCCGTCAACTATAATATTGTATTGTGGATTTTACCTTCGAATGAATGAACTTCTTATAAACGTCATCTTTTCTGTTGTGGTCTCTCTTCTCTCTCTCTTCTCTCTCTCTCTCTCTCTCTCTCTCTACTATATTATATATATATATATATATATATATATTATATATAACTTTGCATCTTCAATCAATTGCCCATTCATGGTCAACAACAACCTTCTTTCTGCAACGCTTGAACAATTTCTTTTTCTTTTTTTTTTTGATGAATAAGCAATCTTTTCATTCAAACCAAACAAAAAAACAGCCAAACAGCCCCAGCTGTTACAAACTGATAACACTCAGCTGGAGGAACAGAGCTCCAGAAACCAGAAACAAGAAACACGGAAACCTCAAAAAACAACCAAGTCCAGCTCCAAGAATCAAACGAGGAGATTAGTGGGAAGATTCCAGGCTTGACAAAGGAGAAGATTCTCCCTAGTTCTTCAGAATTTCCCCCTCCCCATAATTCTGGTACGCACTTCCCAAATAACGTTTTTCAAAACCTGTTCCTCTGTTTTTGGATGGCCTTTATGCTTGATCTCATTACGAGTACGCCACAAATTATAGACTGTAGAACTCAGCACAAGACGACACAGGATATCAGGAAGAGACATTTTCTTCCAAGAATTACACCCAATCCGTAGGACTTTAGCCCTGACAGAGGGAGGATCATCCACGAGACAGCGACCCAACACAGCCTTCCAAATACGGGAGCTAAAACCGCACTAAAAAAAGAGATGATCTCAACTCTCCAAGCAATTTCTGCAGAAAAGACATAGAACATCACCTATAAACCCCCAACCTGCCAAGCGTTCCCCTGTAGTGAGGCTATCTCTCATAGCAAGCCACAACATGAAAGCCTGCTTAAGAATGGCATAGGCAAACCAAACAAGTGGACACCAATCCACCACAGCATGCTTGTTTCTAAGAGCTTCCCATGTGTCAGAACTTACAAAAGATCCTGAATTGGAGGCAGTTCAAATAGGTTTATCACACTTACCAATAAGGACCTCAGGGAGCCTACTCTGAATTTCTACAAGAGAGTCAGACCTTGCAGGTCTCCAAGCCTAGCAACCATTTGATAGCACCGTTGAGAGCCTAGCATCTTTATTGCTTTGAGCATCATAGACTGCCCGGAAACCATATTTATCAAGAAGGATCCCTGCAGGATGCCAATTGTCAACCCACATATGAATATGATGACCATTCCCAACCTCAAATTTAAGGAATAGTTTGGCAAGAGGTTTCAGCTTGAGATTCTTCCGCCAACTCCAGGAGCAAGTTTGGGGAATACTGACATTCCAGAAACTCCTACCCTTCAACAGATACTCATGGATCCAGGCAACCCAAAGAGATCCTGATCTAGCAAAAATACTCCACACATGCCTCAGCATGGAGGAGTTATTCCACACCTCCAAACGCTTTAGACCCAAACCCCCCCTCTTTTTTGGGAAAACAAACCTCACTCCAAGCCACTTTTGCCTTAGCAGCATAGTCATTAGTACCATTCCACAGAAATCTGTTAAATTTCTGTGATAGTCGCGCAAGCGTTACCGATTTTAAATTTATAATTAACCGCTCGCGATAGATCATACCCTTGCAGGATAGTTTTAAAAAAGGGTATCGTCCACAGGTATTGTGTTGGTTGTTTTTGCTACAAAGTTCCTAATATTCCTTCTAATTCAACTCATGAAAATAGTTGTTTTTGGATTTTTAAACTTAAATGACATAAATGTAAATGACATAAATGTAAATGACTTAAATGTAAATGACTTAAACATAAATGACATAAATATAAATGACTTAAATGTAAATGACTTATAAAATAAAGATAAAGGTAGAAAGCAAATTATATCTAGCATGGATCTTTAACATAAGCATAATGAGTGTGCAAAGATTGTCAATCCTTACAACATACTCAACATGAAAATACTACTAAGAGAGAATAATAGAACATCATAGTTTTGCACTAGTCACTCACCTAACACCCTACATGTGATATAACTCGTGTTCCCTAGCATACAATATAAAATCTCCTAATAGCCTACACAACTCAATGAAGAAAGCATAAAATATCATAGGTTTCCACTCCGCTTTTTACCTATTCTAAATTAATCTAAGTGTGGATTGAGTCGTGGTCTCTAGCATATCCTATCAAACTCACATAAAATCATGTCAAAAGCACCAATGCAAAGCCTATGTTTCCTCAATCAAAGACAATGGAAACATAGAATTCATTCAAGACTTCAAAGAATTCTCATAGACAAGAAAAAGGTTTTCATCTCAAAGGTAAATCAGGATATCAATCCTTAAGCTTATACAATCATTATACAAATGCATAAATCTAGCTAAAATACAAACAACCCATAACCCCATGGAAAGAATTACATCAAATCCTATAAAGGGTTTAGTTTCTCATGAAGGATTTAAGAATCCCATGGAAGAGGAGAAAACCATTTCCTAGAGTTTAAAGAGCTATGGTTGAGCTTCTACCTACTACCTAAGGAAGAAACAATAAATAAACTAAGCTAAACAATACAAAGGAAATGAGAAATCAGAACTGAGGAACCCCCCAAAACCCTCCTCGCCCTCTTCTCTCGGATGAGTTCCATTTTATAAAGAGAGAGAGGCTTGTAGATATTATTTACAAGATAAGGGAAAATATCTTGAGTCAAGTGACTAGGACTTTGGTGCCTACAATTGACTACCAGCCACAATTGTTGATAATTTTTCCGAGATCTTTTCATTTCTGCAGATATTTTCGTTTCTAGAAAGTTCTTGAACTTCACATGCATTTTTGACCCTCAAGACTTTAGAATATGATCTTTCACATAAAATAG
This sequence comes from Betula pendula, assembly GCA_900184695.1. Lineage (NCBI taxonomy): Eukaryota > Viridiplantae > Streptophyta > Magnoliopsida > Fagales > Betulaceae > Betula > Betula pendula. Next base: position 49,438 of record FXXK01000751.1, on the reverse strand, counting down.
CATTTGTTCTTCTTGAAGTCTTCTTTCCAACGCCCTTGACCTTGCCTCAATCTGAGTTTTTTACTGAGAGTTATATCCAAAACAGTACACAAAGGTCAGTTGCGGAACTGATCTGCAGTGCTTCTGGATGCGATTGTGATCGATCCAAGCTTTTTGTGGATCGATCCAAGGCTGCAATCAATCCAAGCTTTTTGTGGATCGATCCAAGCTTTCTGTGGATCGATCCAAGCTTTCTGTGGATCAATCCAAGGGCATTCTTGAGCTCTTTCAGCTGTCCCTTGATGCATTTTGAGCCTATTTTGATGATTTTGCTTGTGTTTTCTAATAGGTCATACAAAATAAGATAAATACTAAACACAACAAAAGATTAGATTTACAACACAAACTAAGGTTTAACATATGCGAGTTAAGGGACTTGAATGTATAACATTCAATGTTTATCATTCTGCTCCATAGCTTTGAGGATCTTCTTGGGGAGGATGAAAATCCCAATCCAAAAGACTTGAAAACTATAGAGGATGGATGCCAATAGTTGCAGCCTACCTGCATAAGATAGATGCTTTGGAAGCCAAGAGTCAATACGACTAGTGATCTTGGTTAACAAAACAAGGCAATCAGTAGAGGAAAGCTTTGAAGAGATCAAAGGTACACCCAAATAGCGTACAGGGAAGTGGCCTTCCTTCATTTGAAGCTCGTCTAACAACATAATCTTCACACGGTTTGAGATACCAGAAAAGAAAGCAGAGCTTTTAAAGGGATTGATTTTTAGACCCGATAGATCTTCAAACTCCAAAAAGCTTCCTTAACCACAATAATGGAAGGAAGACTTGCCTCAGAGAAAATAAGAAGATCATTCGCAAAGCAAAGATGAGTTATCTTTAGCCTAGAGCATCTATAGTGAAACTTGAAATCAGAACTCTCCCCAATACGAGCAGCCATGATTCTAGAGAAAATTTTCATAGCCAAAACAAAGAGGTAGGGAGAGAGAGGGTCTCCTTGCCTCAACCCTTTCTGACCTTCAAAGTAGCCTACTAGAGTTCCATTGAGACATATAGAGAATCTAGGAGAAGTAATACACTCCTTGATCCATTTGATAAACTTCATAGGAAGACCAAAACAATGGAGACAGTGAAGTAGGAACTCCCAATTGAGAGAATCATAAGCCTTTATAATATCAATCTTGAGAGTGCATCTCGGCTTTCCCTCATTCTTATGCTGTGATTAGGAATGAATGCAGATTGGTTTGTGCTCACCACCTCACTTAAGATAGGCAGTAACCGATTAGCAAGAATCTTAGTAATACATTTGTAAAGTGCATTGCAACAAGCAAGTAGCCTGAAATCCCTCATGGCAGCAGGATTAATCTTTTTAGGAACCAAATTTTGTAGCATTTACCTCTTTAAGGAGCATGCCGGAATAAAAAAAAAACCTTTCATAGCAGCCACTACGTCATCCCCAACAACAGACCAGGCAGACTTATAAAAGTCAGATGTAAAGCCATTAGGGCCAGGAGCCTTGTTAGCTTTCATACTAAACATGGTAGACCTGATTTCCTCTGTTGTTATGTCCTTTATCAACATAGCAGCCTTTTCTTCCGAAAGAGAATTGGAAACAAGCTGACTAACTCGGTTAGCATTCCTTTCATGAAAGAGGGACTGATTAGTTCCTAAGAGATTTTTGTAGAAAGCCACAGCAACTTCCTTGATTATCTTTATATCCTCCACCTTTGTACCATGCTCATCCCATAGATGAGTAATTGTATTGCGAGCATGTCTAGCTTTCATAAGGCGATGGAAGAAAGCATTATTCTGATCCCCCAACTACAGCCATTGATTCCTAGCCTTTTGCTTTAAAAAAGCTTCCTCTGCCTTAGTAATGGAGACATAAGCATGAAGACTCTCCTTCTCTCTTAGTAAGCATTCAGCACTACCATGGGAAAGGAGAACATCTTTTTGAGCCATATCAAGTCTCTCCCGAGCCTGCAAAACTATATGCTTTAAGTGGCCAAAACAGTCAAAGTTCTGCCTCTTTAACAAAACTTTGACAGCTCGAAGCTTTGTACACAAACAATACATAGGCACTCCAACTACCTGCTTACTCCAACCCTCCCTAATCCAATTAAGATAATCATTATGCTCAATCCAATAGTTGTAGAATTTTAAGGGCTTAGGGCCAAAACTCTTTAAAGTCCCAATAAAGATGATGGCAGGAGAATGATCTGAGATGCCTCCATTAGGAAAATCCACCTTAGTATCACCAAACCTGCAAGTCCATTCTTCATTTACTAGCACTCTGTCAAGCTTGTGGGCTACAAACCCAGCACCTTCACTCTTGTTAGTCCAAGTAAACAAACAACCACTGAAATTAAGGTAAAAAACCTCAAGATCATTCAAACACTTCCCAAAATCTGCCTCATAGGAATTCAGCTTATTGAATCCCCATTTTTCTTCCAAGGACTTCACCACATTAAAATCCCCACAAAGTAGCCACAGGTTTGAATCCACCCGCAACCTCAGAGAAAGGAGATGCTGGCATAGATCCCTTCCAGAAAGCCCTTGGTTAGCTCCATAAACAAAAGACTAGAACCAACTATGGTTTTCCTTGAGGTTGGTAACCACACAGCTAATGCATTGGTCACTTTTGGCAAAAATATTCACATCAAACCTGTCCTTATTCCAGCACACCCAAATTCTCCCCAGGAAGTGTTTCTCATAGTTATAAACATACCCCCAATCCGGAACAATCGAAGTTCTAATTGAATCAGCTTTTGCTTCCTTAACTCTTGTCTCAATCAAGCATATTAATCCAACTCTATTCAGTTTTATCATGCTTTTTACCTCTCTATGTTTTGAAGGGTGCTTTAAACCCCTCACATTCCAAATAAGGAGGTTCACGAAGTTGGAGAGAAACCCCTCATCAGCACCTCCACCTCCTCAACCATGACACTTTTCCCTTTATCCAAAGTCTTAAGGGCAGGAGAGATTAGATCCTTCACTACACTGGCAGTTATAACCTCTCCCTCCTCATATTCATTGTGAGCAGCCCGAGATAAAAGTTGAAAAGAATTAGACCACTTACTATTGTCACCAGCCAGAGGTTTTACTGTCGGAGTCTTTTTAGAGGATCTCACAACAGTCCAAAGTTGCTGCACTTTTCCTGGACCTCGCGAACCCTGAGGGCTCATCCACTCTCTCAGGTTTCTTCACATTAGGTGCCTTTTGGTTAGGATCCTTCTTCACCTAAACAGGTTTAGGAATCCAAACAGAATTCTCAACTCTAGTACAAGTATGTGAAGCATGACCAAATGACTTACATTTCTTGCATTTGATCGGAATCCAGGGGTATTCAATGCCAACTACAACCGGTAGGCCATTAACTCCCACAATTTCGACCTACTTAGGAAGATCTAAGTCAATATTAACCTCAACTAGAACACGAGCAAAACCTAGTCAAAGTTGTTCCTCAGTAATAGTATCAGCACACACAGGTTTTCCAACACCACTTGCAACATAGCTCAAACAGGTAGCAGTCCAAAACTCCATGGGTAGATTATGTAACTTGATCCAGATTGGAACAGAGGAAACAGATAGTTTGAGTAACTGCATACCTAGAGTCCATCTCCTCAAAATCAATGGCTTGTTCACCACATGCCATAATTTGGCCTCCAGAACTTCATCTCTAGTCTTCTCATCTGCAAATCGAAACAGGAAAAGGCCATTTTCTAGCAGGAACACATCCACCTTTCCATAGCTGGCCCACGGATTGTCTACAAAGTGCTTCACAATATAGAACGGCAAAGGTTTGTCAAAAAATTGACCTACTAAGGAGGGAGACCATTTCATGATCCCTTCCTCAATAGCTGCCTTAGGAGGATTCACAATAGTCTTCCCGTTTACCTTTGTAGGTTCAAAGTATTGGAGAGCACCGAAAGGCTTCTCAGTTTGAAAAAAATTTCTCCAATCAAGAGTCTCATTCTGAACTAAGGTTTGTGGAATGGCAGACTCTGCTACATCCTTCTCCCCTTTTTCCCTATCAGACAAAATTGGCACAGGAGAGATAGGACGTTCCAAATTTGAAGAAGGCGGAGACCTATTCAAAATAGGATTAGATCTCGGATCCAAGTTCTCAGATGGAGTATTTTGTGAAACTGGAGGGACCAAAATCTGGTTTCCCGCGCTTTCACAAAATATCTTTTCTGAACCTTCAAGAGAATCACCATGTGCAAAATCCTCCGGCATATCATCTTGATCCACAGGAAGTGAAACATCATCGGTAGATTCAAACATTACCTTCTCAACCAACTTTGTGTTATTCTTCACTCCACGGCTTCTTGTCGTTCTACGCACCATGACAGAACCCAAAATTGAGAACAAATACAGATAGAAACGTAATCGCTTGAGCTCCGGTGAGTATTCACCAGAAAAACGGGGTCTACGTCGGAGACACGCGCCCTCACGCACCAAGAACATAGAGGCAGTGGACCAAAACTCAAAAGAACCAAACTCCCGCCAAGATTCTCTCTCGATGCCCAAA
>FXXK01000751.1:29186-40550 GCA_900184695.1 Betula pendula | reverse complement strand
AACCGCAGCTCTCCATCTCTTTCTCTCTCTCTCTCTCACCCTCTCTCTGTCTCTGAGATCTCTCTCTATCCCCCGGCGAGCTCAGCTCCGGCGACTTAGCAATCAAACTCCATGACGATGCTCTCATTCAACAGTAGGCCCAGCTTCCCACGGTCTCCTCTTCCAGCATCAGAAGACTAAAATTTTGTTGATAATTACCTATATTCCCGCCTGTTCCTTTCCTTTCCCTTCCCTTTCTAAAACCATTACTCTCTTTCTCGTTCTTAATTTCTAACTAATTATCTGAATTTTTGGGTTTTAGGGCAGTGAAGGTCTTTTAGATGATCCTCGCAATTGGAGCCGTTCGATCGTGTCTGCGTTCGACGATGACGAAGATAGGAGTTTGGATCTGCTGGCTTGGTTTGTTTAGAACGTCTTCAAGAAGATCTCGAGGCGAGCTCGCAGGGCCGTACGATCACTTTTGCCCATTTCTATTTCTACCAAACTGGTAAAACTCACTCGCTTGTCCCTTCAGCTTCGATTCTGCTCTAGAAGACAAACAAAAAGAAATCTAAAGTAGCGATTTGCTTTTTTGTTTACGCAGGTCGGATTTTCTGTCAATGGAGTCTTAGTTCTGGCATTTCTTTGGGTTTTGAAGGCATTTCTTGAGGTAATGATATATAAATATATATGTTTGTATGTATTGATTGGTTTTGTTGATTTTACTTCAGAAGTGGAAATCATTGGTGCTTGTGATTTGATTACAAGTGCTTCTATAGTCTACATTAGGCAATGGTTCTTCTTGGTGTCAAGCTACTTGTGAAAATTTTACTGGTTGTAACTTAAGTAGTAATTGCCAATTCTAATATATACTTAACAATTGTCGTATGTTTATGGATCAAAAAAGCAATGAGGGGAGAAATCTAACAGAGTGAATAACAGAGTAATTGCCAATTCTAATAAAATTGGAATTACAGTCATATAAGTGAGATTGTAGCTGTCACCCGTGAGAAGAACAAGATCACTGTTCCTTCTGATAGTAACTTCTCGAAGCAGTAATTTTGTTTTGTTTGATATCAAATCTGTGTTAATGTATACTTCACTATATTTTCTTAATTGTTGTGTATGGGGCTAATGGTATGGTATCATTTGGTATCTGAAATTTGTACACTTATATGATTTATTTGTTTTAAAATTTACCAATTTGATGACACCTAGTTAATAGTTTGGTGATTTGTAATTAGCTTGCAACTTGTAATTTTTTTGCAAGATTGAAAAAAATGAGACCTTTTATATTGTTGATTGTTTGGTGCATCTCTTAGGTAAATTATATACTTTTTACATTTTGTACAATATTATTTGGATTTAGAAATGTGAAGAGTTGCCATTCGGGTGGTAATTTTTGTGTATCACTCTGTAATGTAATACAGTAATAGTGCAAGGAAATGAATCAATGTAGCCCACACTCCAAGTATTTGGGGTTAAGGCTTTATTCAGTTGACTTTAATTATATCTCAGAGCTTCGGTGAAGTGCATAAAGTGATAGACTGTCTCTGCTGGTACCAGTGACAGAAAGCAGATTTAGATTAGTTGATCTCTTTTCTTGTGTTGCAAAATACTTAATAATTATTACTCTTTCAGAAACCAAAATTTGTTATATAACAGTGAACAACCAACATCAAATTTGGATGTATCTATAAAGTTGAATTTTGATGTTTTTTCACATCATTCTACATCATTGCACTCTTTCTCATGAGCAACATTACCATTAACACCAAAAACAAGCTCAGCTTCGACTGATTGGGAAGGCAATCGCTCATACATTCTGGACCCCAATGGAAGAAGCTTAATATGCCCCAAAGTAAGAGTGTGGCTAAGCTTCTCATAAGTCCATCTCTGCTGAACATACACTCCAATGTGAGCTCACTTTTACCTCATAGTTCTAGCATTATCCATATTGGTTTCCCTTCTTGATCCAATGCTCCAAGGTACAATTTACCTTGTTCAATTGTTTTCTGCCATGATTATCTATGAAACTTGGACTGTATTAGAGATTTGTCAATTAGTACGTAACGTTACCTTTCGTTTGGACCTGCTCGTCATTTTGTTATTCTTGTGAATTTTGGTACTTGATGGCTTTTGTTTCAGTACAGATGTCTTTCTAGATTACTTTGGTTTTCTCATATAAGAATAGAAATATGTGACTTTTCCTCTATGGTTTACTAACGTGGTAATTATTGGTTGTAAAGTTTTATAGTACATGCTATTAACACAGAATATATCATGTAATTTAGTCACAGGAAAATCATGCACACAGTTGTGTTGGTTCATCATGCAGTGTGTTTCGCACATGAAGTGATGTTTAAACATAAAAAATGGGCTTTAGCAGTATATGGCAATTCCATTTCGTGTAGAATTTGGCACACCCATCTTTACTTATTTGGATATTGTCCATGCATTATAGATTACCATATATATTATATACTGTGTGTGTGTTGTGTGTAAATAACTGCATTTGCAAAAACCTAAAGAGGTTTATAATTTAATGTTTGATACAAATGATTCAAGTTTATATTAATAAGCAATAAAACCCATCATCTTGATGAATCTTCAATTTGGATTCACATATGGTTTCAGCAAGGACTTGAAAATATAGCTCTTTGGTTGTCATTATCTTGAAAAAAAGAATGTTTTTGCTGCTGGAAGATGCGAATTTTTTTTTGAGATCAGGAAAACACTGTAAGCCATTTCCCATTACTTTCTACCTCTATTTCATTAGCATTTTTTTTCACCTTCTTAAGTATTCAAGGTAAGGATTATAAGTTCTTTGGTGTTCCATTTTTTGCTTATCCCTCAGGTTTGTAGCAAATGTGTCCTAAAACAATCAATGCAAGTTTGGTGATCAGAGTGTGTGGAAAGGGTGAACACCAAGAATTTAAATTTGGGCTGTTGTTATGAGGTTTCATTTTTGTATGCTTTGGAATGTGTGCTTCTAGAGCTAGCAGTGCCCATTGGATATAAAGGCTTTTGTCAGTTGTACTACTGAAGGAGGTTTTAAGTTAAGTTTATGATTTGTAGTCGGGTATGTAATAGGTTAGTTGAAGGGAGTTGACTCCTGGGGAATGTTTGTTGCTTATAATATACTAACAATTCTGACTCAGAATTAATACTTGCGGTAAATTTTTCTATGTGGAAAGAATGAGTACTTTTGCTGCTTAGTTGGTTTCTCTGTGTATGTCTTAACTGATTAATTCTATATTGGTGTTTCCTTCTTGGAATCTGGGTTTTAGATAATAAATTGGCATTTGTGCATCAATTACACAAATTTTTTTTCTCTAAACATATTGGCTGAAGTTTATCATTAGAGCGATTAAAGATGAAATTTTTCCACTTATATTTGTGATTAATGCAGGTACCATGGAAGATGGTTCTTCAGTATATTAAGTGGGAAATAAGATCAAGGGTCATTGCTAATTGGACATTTCGAAAAACAAGTGAGAATGTTGTGTTGTGCAACAATTGAGATGTTGATCATATAATTGTATAGATTTAGTTGTTTGTTTATATAATTTGGGTTTGTTGTATTCTTAGTAGTTATGAGATTTGGTGTATTTGTTGGTTTTTAAAAAATGTGTCTTTGTGGTTGTTTTGAGTTTTGGTGTAGGATTCTTGTGCTCTGTAGTGTATTTGGTGTATACACTTTTTGAATGAGTTTTTGTAAAATGATTAATATTTTATTTAATTGGAATACATGTTTTAGCAGTATACTGTTTTTGAGTGAGTTTTTATAAAATGATTAATATTTTATTTGATTGGAATACATGTTTTAGCAAATGGTATATTATGTTTCTTTAATGTGTCATACTTAATTAGTACAANAAATGTGTCTTTGTGGTTGTTTTGAGTTTTGGTGTAGGATTCTTGTGCTCTGTAGTGTATTTGGTGTATACACTTTTTGAATGAGTTTTTGTAAAATGATTAATATTTTATTTAATTGGAATACATGTTTTAGCAGTATACTGTTTTTGAGTGAGTTTTTATAAAATGATTAATATTTTATTTGATTGGAATACATGTTTTAGCAAATGGTATATTATGTTTCTTTAATGTGTCATACTTAATTAGTACAAATTAAAACAATTGCAAAAAATAATATTAAAAAAAAAATTAAATAAAATCAACATTCTGATAACTTATTATCAGCAACGACTTTTGTTGTTGCTGATAATGGGTTGTCGTTGCTAATAATCGATTATCAGCAACGACAAAAGTCGTTGCTGATAACCCATTATTAGCAACGACATTTGCATGAGAATTTTTTCCTTGTTAGCAACGACATTGATCTTTATTAGCAACAACTTTTGTCGTTGTTGAAAATTCATTATGTCATTGTTGATAATCCATTATCAGCAACGACATATGAGCATTTGAGTCCAACTTACAGCAACGACTTTTTAGCAACGACATGTCGATGCTAAAAGTTATCAGCAACGACTTTTGCATTTTTAGCAATGACAAAATGTCGCTGCTAAAAACCAAATTTTTTGTAGTGTCACAAATGAATAGAAACCTTAATTCCTAGTAAAATTAATTTCCTCGTCACTTTATAACGTACGCAATGATACTAAAGTTTACTATTCGGACAGTATACATTAAATTTAAAGGATTAAGGATTAGTATACATTAATTATCCACTCAAAGTCGATGGTAGCAGTAATGAGAGCCTCCCACACTAAACAACGTACGCCTTCTGCTTTCTCTTTTTCTTCACATGCAATTCTCTTATATTCATAATCAACCTTATCCACCCAATGACCCAAAGAACTCCCTTTCTCCTTTTTTTAAAAAAAAAAAAAAATTACTAAAGCAGATCTCCTATATATGATTTGGAATTGGCAAAAAAAAAAAAAGCAAATACGTGATGATGAGAACAGCCGTGAACGTTCCATACAAATAGAAGATGCTTATATCATATCAGAATTATGTAAAAACAATCTGACATCTTCGATTCATGGAAAGCTTTGCCAAAAGTCTCCAATACCCTCTACATGTTCTATATTTAGAGTCCCGGATAGACTGTGCAGGAAAAAACAATGGGGTTATGAGCCGGAGATAGTTTCAATTGGCCCATTTCACCATGGAAAGAATAAGCTACAAGCAATGGAAAAAATAAAGTTATGGTATTTGCATTGCCTCCTCCATCAAGCACCAACTAGGGAAACTACTTTGAAGTGCTTTATAAAAGCCATTGGAAGTATTGAGCAAGAATGTCGTGCATGTTACGCAGGAGATCATTATGCTAAAAATGAATTCATAGAAATGACGGTGATTGATGGTTGTTTTATCATTGAATTCTTTCGCAAAGCTTCGGTGAAGGAGCGAAGTGCTATGGAAGATCCTGTCTTCAATATGCCATGGATGGCTTAGGAAATAACACACAACTTGTTTTCACTTGAGAATCAGCTTCCTTGGTGCGTGCTCGACTGTTTGTTCAACCTGACCAACACATATGTGGAAGGAATTAGGTCCCTATCTCATCTTCTTAATATGTTTCTCCTATATTTGCTACGCACTCGTGATGACCCCCAAATCCAATACAAGCATTCACTTGACTACCTCCATCACACAGTCGCTATAACATTCACAAAAACACATGCTAGTTACTTTTCATTCTTGGTGGATTCCATTCCGTCCATTCCGTCTATGACAGAGCTTGTGCAACCTGGAGTTCAATTTGAAGCTAGAAATAAGCATAACTTGCTTGATATAACTTTAAGAGATGGAGTGATGACAATTCCACCAATAAAAGTTTAGGAGATCACAATATCTAGCACTGGAAACCTCATCGCTTTTGAACATTGTAATCCAAGCAAAGATCATAAAATCACCTCTTATGTTAAGCTCTTGAAGGACCTTATTGACACTAGCAAAGATGTCGATTTTCTTAAACAGCGAAAAATTCTACAAATGCATTTGAGCTCTGAGGACATAGCAAGTTTCTTCAACCGGGTTTATAATGATGCTTATGACTATGCTTTCATCTACTCAGACCTCTATGATGACATGAATGCATATTGTAAGCATCCTTGTAACAAATGGAAAGCAATTTTGAAGCGCAGATATTTTAGCAACCCATGGAGGGGCTCATTTGCCATAGCTACAATCTTGATTCTAGGTTTTACCTTTTTTCGAACCCTTTATACTATCCTCATGAGGTGCTCATTTGAACCCTTTACAATCTTGATAGTAAGTGATCACTTACTATCAACACACCTGTTAGATCAATTAAGCAATTGTGCTTGTCTAAGTGTGTGTTTCTCTCCGTAAATAAATCAGATTAAGTGTGAAAGTTTTATTGGAGTAATTGTGAAGTGAGATATGGAGTGAAAGAGTGTGTTGTAATTGAGTAGAACTTTGTAACCACATGGGTTACTGTGTGAGAACTAAGCTTTTTTTTTTTGGGGGGGGGGAGGGTATTTTGGTGAGTTATTATTTTGTGTTATTACTGAATGTGTATTTGTGTTCAAAATGGTTGTCTTTGTTTCAAGTCTTTTCCTACAACAATCTTGCTAATATTGCATGTTCTTTAAGCAAACTCCAAAGTACTACGTTTTAGATTGATGCCACTAGCAACGACATGTGCATGGACTATAATGGGTATATCATGACATGATAATAATTTTCCTAAACATAAATATTAATTTTGCTTGCCTACGTACTACTTAACTTGCCACTCAACCAGAGAATAGCAACATATTGAATTATACCCTAGCATTCAAACAAGCATAAAAAAATTATAAGAATTTTATTACAATAAGTTATTACAGCTAGCATTAATTAAACAGGCATAAAGAAATAATAAATAAAAAAATAGCTAGTTTTTTTCTTACGATCTGGTTTTTTTTTTTTTTTGTTCATTGAAGGTCCATCTTATAATCTCAATCTCCTTATTCTTGATCTATTTTGGGCAAGATTCAATTCAAATCTCCTATTTTTTGTAGAAGATTTTAGAATTGTTTAATTTTGCTCTTTTCCATTTGTTAAATAATTTAAATTTCTAACTATAACTATAACTATATATACATAACTCAGTCCAGTACTCTAGTCAATTTTCTAAGTACAAAATGTCAATATCTATGAACCAAATCTCTATTAATTGTAACAACTTCCCTGATGTGTGGTCAACCGTATATTCAACCTGTTGTAATAGTTTCCGGTCCGGGACTCCGAGATCCTGAAAGGGATAAGATCAGAGAAAAAAGGCTCAGAGCTTGCCGAAATGGGCCAGCGGGGGATAGCTCCAATGCCTAAGTTAGTGTTTAGCTTCTTTTCTGAGGCATTCACTCTTTTTATATTCTATTCTATCAAGCTGGGGGCATCTTCTTGTGGGTCCCCAATTTGACCCTTACTGCCTGATGTGGATCTCTTTCTTCTTTTTGGGATTACCTTTTTCCCATGCCTATTACTATAGCAAGTCACATCAGTGTGACTTAATTACTTAACTCTTACGAAAACTTAGCCAAAAAGAATCTTTATGACGGCTTTCTACACCTTACAAGGTTGAGTGGCCCGTCATGAATCCGTCATTGGCATAGTACGAACATGCTTTTATTAAATGCCAATCTCTTCCAGAGCGTGTATTCTTTCGAGGCCTATGACTTTTCGGGATAGCTTGCGGTTTGGGTTTTTCAGCTCACATTTCCCCAAACCCTGAACGTTTCATCTATGGTGGGGCTTTCTAGAGAATCTTACCTACCTTGGTATGTGTGTAGATCTGACTTGAAAACTGGGTCCAAAGAGAGGGCCCTGTGGGCTTCTGATTTCCTTTTGGATTTCTCATGGGTTTCGAACTCTGGGCCTGAAGCTCTATTTTACGACCCAATAGTTACCCCCCGAATCGCTTTTTTTGATACAAAGTGGAAGATGAAGGGATTCCTGTTTATTTCCATCGATCATGTTTTGGCGCCCTCTATTTTTTTTTTTTTAATTTCAAGCTTGCTTCTCGTCCAACTGCATGGCTCTTATTTTGTGGTTATGGATGGGGACACATTTTTTAAGGAGGGTGGCATCCTTTCACTTCTCTTTGCCTATCTTGAATAATTCATTGAATCCTTCTTTTTGATCCAGCCTTTTCATTTTTTTTTTTGTCTCTCTCGCTGACTTCTTTGTTTTTCCTTTCCCTCTTCTCTTCCTACTTCGACTCAGTTTCTGTACATTCTTTTGAATGGGGAAATCTACGAAACCTGTTGTGAGTCATGAGGAATGGCGCTTGGCTCTAAAAGAGAGCGATGTTGAGCGGCTCAGGGGTGGTGGCCCGTCATGAGGACAATGAAGTTTGTGTTCTTGAAGGTATTTTTAAGTGTGGTGTCTGTCTTCCTCTTCTGCCGGTGATTAGGGAGTTGCTTTGTGAGTTAGGGTTGGCCCCTATTCAAATTCTTCCCAATGCGTGGCAATTTATGCTGGCTTGCGCCGTTATTTGGCCGATGGCGTTGGGAAGGGGTTCTTCCTTATCGGCAAGGGAATTTCTTTCCTTGTATCACCCAACTAAATATGGTGGCACTTAGACCTTTCAAAGCCGGAAGATGATATTTGTCAAGATGCAAGGTAAATGGACCAGCTCGGAACATTGCGTTTCTACCTTCTTTTTCGTTTCTAGGCTCGAATGAGAATTTCCTGAGGTTTTGTGGAGGATGCTCCCCAAGGATTGGGTTCCTCGTAAGTGGGGAGAGGTTAAGGAAACAGCTCTTGAGGTGCCGATTCTGACCCCAAGAGAGGCGAAGAGGGTGGAACTGGTAAAGCAATGGACAGCGCGGCTGGATAAGGAAATGGATCATTGTTCTTGATCCCGAGATGGTGATTCTTAGGGGGCCCTTACTGTCGTAGGGCCAACCCTCCTCGGGTTTTGGCGTTGGGCGTGTCTGCCAAAGGGAAGCGGAAGTTGACGAAGGCTAGCCATAAGTTGTTGGTACTTTTGGACAAGAAGGGGTCTGAACCTCCTTTGGTCACAAATTTGTCCGACGAAGATTCGTAGGAGGGAATTCCCTTGATTTGGCTTTCTAGGGAAAAGAGGAGCAAGCCGATGGCCAGTTCGGGAGATGTTGACCGTTCGCCCTAAACAGCAACTTTGGTTCAAATTGATCCTCAGGTACTTATGGGGGGCTTCCTTGCTACGACGCGTGTGTCAGAACCCATTGTGATTTTGTCTACTGAAGAACATTTGTTGCCTTTCCCAACTTTTCAAAAGAGTGTTCAGGTGGTTCCTAAAATCATCGGACCTGATGTTGCTGTGGTTGTCGTGCGTACCGTTATGACTAAGGCTGGTGCTGAAGGGTTAGGGTCTTCGACTGCAGAGGCTTCGATGTTAGATGAGTGCTTTATCCTGTGAGCATTGCTGGAATAACTCATAGGGAAGAAGGGCTAGATGAAGGCGATGATCAACCCCTCGTTGCGCTTGGGGAAGAATTTATCCATGCCATAGCTAGAAAGCGTGTTCTTTCTGGGGGCGACTGTCTGATCGAGAGGGATGATCAATCTTCCATTGAACCTTCGATTGCGACGGATCCTCTTGTGGCTGGGAAGTGTTCGGCTACTGATCTGTTTGAAGATCGAGTTATGGGTCCTTCAGATGAGTCTTGAAGGGTTGAACTTGGAGGTCCCTCTCACCGTGATTGTGATACTCCCGTTGTTGAAGCTTCGGAAGATTTGGTGTGGTGGAAAAAGGTGGGTTTGAAGGAAGATCCTATCAAACATCTTGAAAATATGATGCCAGAAGGCTTTTTCGAAGAAGTTGGTGTAGTATCCCTGGCTAGGATGGCCGAAATACTTGTCTGTTGTCAACTGGTGGTGAGAGATTTTTTTTTTTTTTTGGCTTCTTCTCTTCTTTATACGTTTGTTGGTGCGCTTCTATGTAGGCTAACATGAAGGGGGTGCAGTCTCTCTCGAGTTTTTTCAAATCTCAGGAATCTTGTTTTGATCGTGTGGGTCCTCGTTCGAGACTCGCTACTCTTGAAAGAGAGAATCTTGATTTAATCAGGAAACTTGAGAAGCGGGATCAGGAACTGCTTGAAGTCTCTCAAAGGCAAGAGGTTTTGGAAATGAAGGCTGCTGAGTATGATGATCTCCGATCTTCTTTGGAAGCCGCAGATCGTAAAATTCAAACTCTGGAATCTACCCTTTCTAATAAGGAAGCGACACTGGCTAAGATTGAAGCTTCAAATGCAATCGTCGTAGTCGAGGTGGAGAGGGCGAGAAAGGGTGAAAAGAGCCTCACAGTTTGCTCGAACGAATTGAAAGCCTTGGTGGAAAAACAAAGAGATGAAGCCTTTCGTTGGGGCCATGAGCGATTGATGATTTTGATGAAGCTTACCATAGCCGAAGGCTTCCGCGATGTTTTCAAGGAGAAGATTCATGCTTTAGAACCGGATTTGAGCAGTGCATCAGGCACGATCACACTTCTAAGGAATAAGTTGGCTTGCTCAGAAGAGAAGCTTAAACAGGCGTGGGAGGCATACCAGATCTATAACTCTAAGGCTCAAGAATACCTCAGTCAGCTGTCCTGCGTGTTTTGCATTAGGAATCGGGCCTGGATTCAGGGCTATCTTTAGGGGTTGGCGTTCTGCAAGTGGTGGCCAAGGATTCTCTTTTAAAGGATCGAACATCCAGCATTTCTATTGGGGAGCTTCGGATGGACCCTAGAGCAATGGAGGAGTTTGCCCAAATTGGTAAAGAAGATCTGCTAGGTGTCCCACACTTGGATATTGTTGAGGATATCCCCACTCCCACTGTTGGGGGAGAAGCTTCTACTGGAGATGAATGGACTCCTTAGGGTAAATGTACGAGCATTTTATTGCTTTTTTGTTTTCTTTGTAATGATGACATTATACTTTTGGTATTTGTCAGATATGTTATCCATAAATGGTTTTAGCAAGTACTAAGGGTTTCGTTATCTTGCCTAAGTCACTTCATTCTGCTTGAATGGTGCATCATTATTTTGGATATTTATGACTGCTTTTGTTGGAATCAAGGGGGTGTCTTAAATGCACGCATTGAATTTTTGTAACGCTTCATAAATGTCTTTTGTCGTTTCTTTTCTCTATATAAGTCTCTCTTTCGGCGCTTCTTCATATCTTGGTGCTTTTCTAAAAAGAATTTTGACATCATGGACAGTGGGCTTCCGAGTTGATTGCACAGGGTTCCTGCCCCCTGGCGCTCCTCCGGGTTCTTGCTGGAGCATTCGTCTGCAAGACCGTACCGGTCTGATTAGGGGCCATATCCTAGTAGTTTTTTCCGCCCATACGAAGTGTTGGATGATTTTGCCGAGCTTTCATTTTTCTACCGGGGTTGTCTAGCTCTAAAGATGACGAAGGTGGGCCATCCTCTTCCCCC
>FXXK01000751.1:13545-28277 GCA_900184695.1 Betula pendula | reverse complement strand
CCAAGGGATCAGAATCCCTTGACTGGAAAGCTTGGCTATCTCCCAAGTTTGTGCATCAGGGGATCAGAATCCCTTGACTGGAACCTTGGTTGTCTGCCAAGTTCGTGCACCAAGGGATCAAAAATACCTTGACTAGAAGCTTGGTGATTGTTTGTCTGTTCTTTTTCCTGCCTCTCTTCTTATGTATGTTTTCTTGATATCTTAGAGTTTCACAACCAGGTGTAAGGAGAACGTCATCACCTCCATTTGTAAATAAGTAGAAGAGACGCCTGTTACAAAAGAGGACTACTGATAATATTTTTTCAAGTGTTCTGTGTTCCATGGGTGGGGCAACCTGTTGCCCATACATGTTCCAGGTGATATGCTCCCGGTCGGTTCCACTGGACGATTTTGTGGGGCCCTTCCCAGGTAGGCAATAGTTTCCCATCAGCGTGGTCTTTAGTTGCGAGGGTGACTCTTCTTAGGACCTAATCGCCAATTATGAACTTCCTTGGTTTCACTTTCTGGTTGAAATAATAGGCTGTCTTTTGGCGGTATGAGGCCATTTTTATGTCAGCTTGGTCTTTTCTTTCTTCTAGGAGATCCAGGGAAAGTTTCAAGCCTTCGTCGTTCTTGTCAAGTCGTACCTTTGTGTGCGGACGCTAGTAAGCCCCACTTCTACAAGGATGACCGCTTCGGTCCAAAATGCTAGTCCAAATAGGGTATCTCCTGTAGGTGTGCATGTCATTGTACGATAGGCCCAGAGTACTTCGTGGAGTCCTTCAGCCCAGGTCCCCTTTCGGTCTCTCAGTTTTTTCTTCAACATTTTAAAGATGGTTTTGTTTGTGGCTTTGGCTTGTCCGTTTGCCAGGGGGTGTCCAAGCGATGAGTAGTAGTTTTGAATTTTGAGTTTTGAGCACCATTATCGGAAATACGGACAATTGAAATGCTTACCATTGTTCATGATGAAGGCGTGTGGGAGTTCGAAGCGGTAGATTACGAATCTCCATAGGAAGCGAGTGATGCTTATTGAGGTGATGTGGACAAGTGCTTCGACTTCTACTCACTTGCTAAAATAGTCTACTGCTACCACTACGAATTTAACTCCCCCTTTTCTTGATGGCAGAGGTCCTACAATGTCCACCCCCATTGGGTGAATGGTCAAGGTGAGGAGACCGAGGTGAGGTCTTTGGGAGGGTTTTTTAGAGCATTGGCAAACCTTTGGCACTTGTCGCAGGCTCAAACCATGGCCATAGTACCTACCACGGGTTGCCTTATAGGCAAGAATGCGCCCACCTGAATGACTGCCCATACTCCTTTGTGTAATTCTCGCATAACGTAGTCGGCCTCTTCTGGGGTTAAACATTTTTGTAGCAGTAATGTGTGGCCACTTCTATAAATTGATCCGTCGAGGATTGTGTATTTGGCGTACTTTGGTTGCCACTTTTCAGTCGTTGAGGAGTTTTCCCTTGGTGAGATATCGAGTTATCTCGCTGGCCCATCAGGGGTAGGGTTGAATCTCGCAAGCCCTTGTTCCTTCCGTGATGGATGGTTGAGGCAGCAGGTGAATTGTTGTTGACGAAAAGCTCAATTCTTCTTCCGTTGCAGATCCAATTTGGGTGAGTCGATCGACTTGTTTGTTGTCTTCCCAGGGGATTTTTTTGATATTGACGCGCTAGAACTATGCCATTAAATCTCTTACCTTTATTAGATATTTCTCCATTTGTTCACCTTTGGCTTCGTACTCTTCCTGGATTTGCCCAGCGATGACTCCTAAATCACTGCGCATCTTCATGTTTTAGGCTCCCAGTTTCTTAGCGATCACTAGCCCTACGATCGCAACTTCATACTCGGCTTCATTGTTGGTGGTTCTGAATCCCATTCAGGTGGCGTATTCCAATTTCTGGCCTTTAGGGGTAGTTATGACAACTTCGGCCCCGCTATGTCTTTTCGTTGCCGACCCATCCACACTGATGACCCAAGGTGTTTGATTGTCCATATCGTTTGTGTCGGAGGAGTCGATGATCTCTATCAGGAAATTGGCCAGAACTTGTCCTTTAATGGCTGTTTTAAGGAGGTACTCGATATCGAATTCACCTAATTCGACAGCCCAATTGACCATACGCCCCGTGGTATCTGGTTTGTACAGAACTCTTTTGAGCGTGTAATCTGTTAATACCCGGATAGTGTGGGCTTGGAAGTACAGTCGTAATCTCTTGGCCGAAGTTACCAAGACGAACGCCAATCTCTCTATCTGGGGGTATCGAGCTTCAGCCCCCTGGAGGGCTCTACTAGTGTAATAGACTGGCCTTTGAACCCCTTTGTCTTTCAGGATGAGAGCCAAACTTACACCGAAGGAGATGCTAGTAGGTATAAATAAGTACAGGGGCTCACCCTTCAAGGTTCGGCTAAGTAGGGGCTGGTTGGATAAGTAGCCTTTGATTGCTTGAAAAGCCTTCTTGCACTCCTCCCCCAAACGAAGGCTTTTCTCAGGACTTTAAAAAAAGGGAAGGAACTTGTCAGTAGAAGTGGAGATGAATCTGCTTAGCGTTGCTAACCGTTTGGTGAGTCGCTGTAGCTTTTTCGTGTTCTGAGGGGGCTGCATTTTGATTATCGCCCTAATTTTCTTCGGGTTGGCCTCGATTCCTCTTTGTGATACCATGAAGCCAAGGAACTTCCTTGAGGAGACTCCGAACGTGCATTTGGCTGGATTGAGCTTCATTTTATATTGGCGTAGAGTTCATAACGTTTTTTCAAGGTCCGAGAGGTGGTTCTGAGTTTCGAAGCTTTTTACTAGCATGTCATCGACATAAACCTTGATATTGCGCCCAATTTGCTTCTTGAACATTGCGTTCATGAGTCTTTGATAAGTAGCACCCGCGTTTTTCAACCCAAATGGCATGACTTTATAGCAATATAAACTGCGATCGGTAATGAATGCATCCTAGTCCAATTTGTGCATTTTGATATGATTATAACTAGAAAAAACGTCCATGAAGCTCAAAAGGTCGTGGCCTGCGGTGGAGTCTACCAGGAGATCGATCCATGGGAGCGGGAAGCTGTCTTTAGGGCACGCCTTGTTTAGATCGATGAAATCGACACACATGCGCCATTTGTTATTAGATTTCTTGACAAGCACGACATTGGCTAACCAATCTGGATATTGCACCTCTCTGATGAAGTAGGCGTCGAGTTTCTCTACTTCTTCAACGATGGCTTCGTTTCTTTTTGGGGTGAAGGTTCTCTTTCTTTGCTTCACGGGTTTTTGTGGTTGGGTCTATATTGAGTCGGTGAAAGATGACATTTGAATCAATGCCCTGCACATCCTCATGCGTCCAGGCAAAGATGTCTCAATTCTGTGTCAAGAAGCGGGTGAGCTCTTCCTTTACAGGCTCTAGTAATCGAGAATCGATCTTTACCTTTCGCTCGAGACCATCAATCTCCATCTTGACCAAATCTTCGACAGGTTCAGCTTGTCATAGAGTTCTTTCATCCCTAACTTTGAAGCCCACAAGCAGGGCTTCCTTTTGTCCTTTCCGGCTTATATTGTAGCATTAGCGAGCCTCCTCCTTTTGATTTCCCTGAATTACCCCAACCCCATGTTCAGTGGGGAACTTCATTGTTAGGTGGTAGGTTGAAGTTACTGCCTGGAGCTGGTTAAGGGTGGGCCTCCCTATGATTGAGTTGTACGCGGACGGCTGGTCAACAATTAAAAAGTCAACCAGAATGTTGCACTCTTTAGGGAACGTTCTAGCGACAACTGACAGTGTGATCATGCATATAGGGAGGATCCTTTCTCCAGCGAAGCCCACTTGTGGTGTAGCCACTGGAGTTTTCTTGCTTCGATCTAACTCATTTTGTAGCCAACATGAACAAGATGTGGACGGAGCTGCCATTGTCTACAAGGATGCGGTGGGTATTGTAGTTCCCGACCATCATTGTTATCACCAGAGTGTCATCATGGGGCTGGGAGACTCTTACTCCATCCTTGGGAGTAAATGAAATGACGTCTACCTCTCTTTTCTGAAGTTTAAAAGTCTGGTCAATGGGCAAGATTTCTTCTGAACGCAATCTTCGGGCATGGGCGCGCCTGGCTAAATTAGTTTCCCACCGCCTGTCGATCCTCCAGCTATCGTGCATATCTCTCCAATTGGGGGATGTTGGCTTTGGGCTTTTTGGGGGTGGCGGCCTCTTTCCATTTCTGGAATGTGGCGACGTCCTCCATCCCTGCTGCCCTAGGGTCTCCGATCGGGTGGTTTGCCATTTTCCTACCGATCGTGGCCTTGCTGCTCTCCGCACTTCTGGTCACTACGTCTCTGATATTCGTGCCATTAGTCATTGTGCCTTCGATTATCGCTTCATCAGTCCTCGTTTCTGATTGGGGGAGGATCTTGTTGGTATCGATGTTCGGCTGCAAATTTGGCCAACTTTCTGTTCCCTATATGCCTCTCGATTTCTAGGTAGAGGAAGACACAGTTGTCAGTGTCATGGTCATGATCTTGGTGGAAATCATAGTATTTGCCCATGTTTCGCCTTTCTGCCGGGGCCCTCATTCGTTGTGGCCATTTTACCGTTGGATCATCTTGGATATGTAAGAGGATTTCCGCGATGTTTGTATTTAACGGGGTAAAATTGAACTCCTGCTCTATTAGGGGCTTTCGCCTATCGGTCTGTTTCGCTTTTTATGGCCTCTTTTTGCTCCCTTTGCCTAACTGCAGCTCCTTTCTTCGATCTCTAGGCTCCTTTGCTGGCTCGTCTCTTGGCTCCTTGTCTCCCCGAAACGACTCTTCTTGGTTTATGAATTCCTCCGCTTTGTCCATGAAATCTTGGAGCATGGCAAGAGTTTTTCACTCTAGTTCCGCCATAAGGGGGCTTCGGGGCGAGAGCCCATTGAGTGTAGTTGCTAGGACGAGGTTCTCCAATACATCTTCCACGGTTAATCTTTCTTGATTGAACCGATGGATGAAGTCTTTGAGAGGTTCGGAATCTCCTTGTTTTAGCTTTAGGAGATATGCCAGAGTTCGTTTGCGATTTCTTCCTGCCAGAAACTGGGTTAGGAACATTTTTGACAGGCCTTTGAAATCTGCGACCGAGTTGGAGGGTAATCTCCTGAACCAATCCCGTGCATTTTCCCCCAAGGTGAGGGGGAAGGCTTTGCAGGCTATTTTGCTAGCGGTTCCGTGAAGCATGAGGTGGGAGTTGTAAGCCCTTAAATGTTCTTCGGGGTCCCCTAGCTCGTCATACAGCTTGATGTGAGGGACTTTGAACCGATCTAGCAAAGGGAAATTTCTGACCTGCTCGGTGAACAGTTGGTATTTTGGAGCAGTCTGTCGACCAAGGACAGTCTTCCTTCCATTTTCCGTTTCATTGCCTCGTAGGAGGCCTCGAATATAGCCTTTAAGTCTTTGACTGCTTTATTCAGATCATCGTTTGGTCCTATTTTGTTAGGGTGGTGGGGTTGGTTGCCCACATGGTGCTCTTTGGTCAGTTGGGTGCCTTCGCGGACCGATCCCTCCTTTTCTTCATTTGGTTCGCCACGGTCTTCGTACCCTTCTCCGCTCTTACCAGGTTTGTAGGTGGCGTCGTCTTCGTCGGATGGGACTAGGTCAGGATTGGGTTCCCGAAAGGTGCCTTTTCAAGGTACCAATATGTGAGTTTTGGCCCCCCGAGGAGGAGTCTTGTGAGATTCGGCCACATGGGGGAGAGTTTTGTGAGGCTTGGCCTGGGTTTTGGGAGTTTTCTGGACTTGCTGCGATAGTTGGGCGTTCTGCTTCCTGAGGACCTCGATTTCCTCCTCCATGTGCTGCACTAGCGATCTGGCGGGTTTGGGAGGAGCTTTCTAGGCTTTTGCTTTGTTCTTTTTTTGTGCGGGAGTGACTGGTGGGTTAGTCATTGCTTTTGGAAAGGCTTCGTCCTCCGAAGAAGAAGCAGAAGTGTTAGCATCTACTACGTTGTGCCCGGATCTTGTGGTTACCATCACTGATAGTTTTTCCTTAGGAACAACAAAAAGTCATTCCCACAGACGGTGCCAAACTGTTGTAACAGTTTTCGGTCTGGGACTCCAAGATCCTAAAGGAGATAAGATCAGAGAAAAAAGGCTCAGAGCTTGCTGAAACAGGCCAGCGGGGGATAGCTCTGATGCCTAAATTAGTGTTTTGTATTAGCTTCTTTTCTATAATGGACTTAAGGACGAGCACAATAGAGTTGTTTTCTTCTTTTTCCCATACCTTAGTTCTGAGGCATTCACTCCTTTTATAATCTATTCTGTCGAGCTGGGGGGCATCTTCTTGTGGGTCCCCAATTTGACCCTTACTGCCCGATGTGGATCTCTTTCTTCTTTTTGGGATTACCTTTATCCCATGCTTATTACTGTAGCAAGTCACATTAGTGTGACTTAATTACTTAGCTTTTACGAAAACGTGGCAAAATAGAATCCTTATGACAACTTTCTACACCTTACAAGGTTGAGTGGCCCGTCATGAATCCGTCATTGGCATAGTACGAACATGCTTTTATTAAATGCCCATCTCTTCTAAAGCGTGTATTCTTTCGAGGCCCATGACTTTTCGGGATAGTTTGCGGTTTGGGTTTTTCAGCTCACATTTTCCCAAACCCCAAACGTTTCATCTATGGTGGGGCCTTCCAGAGAATCTTACCTACCTTGGTATGTGTGTAGATCTGACTTAGAAACTGGGCCCAAAGAGAGGGCCCCATGGGCTTTTGGTTTCCTTTTGGATTTCTCATGGGTTTAGAACTCTGGACCTGAAGCTCTATTTTACTACCCAACACAACCTAACCAGGATGTGTATGTGTGATGAACATGCATGCATGGAAGACTTTCTCCACCTCAACTGTTATCATGAGCGTGTCTCATAAAAATTATTTCTAGATTGTTTGGGGCAAGTTAAGGCTATAAAAGATGGCCTCTATGAAATACGATTGGGATCAACGTGGGTCTCACGTCATTTACCGAGAAATTGGATCCTCTCCTGTTCATTACCCGATTCCTTAAAAAATTGGGCAATTTTGCCCATTTTTTTAAGGAACCAACTCCTCTTTCGCCCCACAAATAAGCCTACTTTCGCCAGCCCACAATCTAATCCCTATTGAGTGTGTGCTAATGCCGACAGCCAAAAACCAACATTTAGCCCACAATCTCTATTAGTTTCAAGATCTAAAAACCACTTAAATAGCTGTTTATAAATTCTAGCTTAACTCATATAAACTGGACTCAAGTACTTTTTTTTTTTTTTTGGGTAAGACTCTTGAGAACTTAATTAGTGATACGTTACCAATGAGACTTAAGAACACCTTTAATCAGAATATGGTGTAAAAATCCATCTTTTACAGCATCTAATAAAAAGTTAACACGTCAGTTAAAAACACAGAATACATCTTATCAACAAAAGAAAATTTATCGATAAAATAGATACTTATCCCTTCGAAAAGGCCTACAGGATCTACACCTATTGTATTTGATGTGTTTAGATAGATGATGTGTCAACATCTCATTGTAGGTTGTAAAAGTAAGGTTTTACAACCCATCTTGATGGTATGGGCTCTCAAACTTAAAAGTAAAACTTAATATGGTTTTAAGTAGTTTAATTTTATTAAGTTTTGCTTTTAAGTTTTTGTGCTCAGATGCGATAACATTTCAAAGAGCAGTATATGACTAAGAGTCTTATTTTTTTCATCTCTCATCCATCTCTATTTTTTTTTTTTTTCAAATCTACCATTAAATATGCAAAATTTATACGTGGGTTCTACAAATCCAACGGTGAATTTGAAAAAGAGATAGATAAGAAATAAATGAGAGATGAAAGAGTAGCATGTTTTTTTTTTTTCATTGGCAAAAAAGAACAACAGCCCTTAATATCCTGAATTTCCGACATAAAAATATGGGTTTTGAAAAAGTATTTTGATGTTACATGCAAATTTAAAAAAATTTGTGTTTTAATGAGATTTTTGTGTTATGAATTTTTGTTAATATATTTATCTTAAAAATAAAAAAACAAAAATTTAAACAAACGTAGCTTGACTTGGGCTTGAAGCTCCTGAAACAATGACAATGAAACAACTTAAATCCTATGTTTAAGATTTTGTCCACGTGTTGTCTATTGAACACACTAAGAAAGAGAAATAAATACTAATTATTAAAATTAATATATATATATATATATATTCTATATGCAGTTATTATCCTATTTAAAATGCAAAAAATAAAAATAAAAAATAATAATAAAAACTTTACCTCTGTTTTAACAGCAAAGTTTGGGATGGCTGGCAATTGTGAAGAGAGAAGGAAGACTTGAGAGAGAAGAAAGAGTGAGCTGAACGTGTGTTGTCTACCAGATGAAGATTAGAGAGAGATAAAATTGGAAGGAGCTCTATCCAATTTTGAATCCATATCAACCATGTGTACACATTTGATAGTTTGAAATAATGTTGTAAGGAAAATCGAACAGGTCAATTTTACGACATCAATTGGTTTAGATTTTACGATACCATTTGTTGTAAGAGTATAATTAGATTAGTAGAAGACGGGCGAATTAGTAGCAATAGTACAAGACATATGATGAGGAGTCTAAGATCACACTCAGTAGATTAATCATGAAAAATGTTTAAATATCTACTAGAAATTTTTATAGGAGATCAATTAACATTTTTTTATTATTTTTTTAAATCAAATGGGTCCACCTTTCAAATGAAAAGATGGCCCCACTTAATTTAAAAAATAAAAAAAAATACTAGTTAATCCCCTAAAAAAATTTCTAATAGATATTCTAATACTCCTCATTAATCATTCACAGATTGAACCCGCTTTGATACCATTTGTTAGATTCTTGTTGTTTAACTTCATGTTGTAAATTGTCCACAAGGAAGCAACTCAAAATTAGAAGTCAAAATGTCTCGGCTGCAATCTCGTCAGAAGCTTGTACGAACGAGCTATGCTTTGGCAAAGAAGCTTGTATGAACGAGTTGTCACAAGAAGGAGATCTGAGAGCCTCGACTGTTATCTTGTCTGGAGAACGTACATACAAGGTGTATTTTGAAAAGTTCCAAAGAAGCTCGGCTACGATGTCGTTCGCACGCGCTATTACAGGAATCCGTGTTTTATCAGTTTGACCTAAACTTGTGTGAACGAGTTTGGAGATCACACAAACGCGCCACTACAAACTAACAGGTTTTTATGGTTTTGACCTAGACTCGTACAGACAAGATTGGAGCTCGTACGTACGCTGCCTTAAAAACTATTGCAATAAGTTTTTATTTTGAGTCTAAAAAGCTAGGGTTTTTTTTGTCTATATATAGAGTTTTCTATAGACGATGTTGAAGATATAGGAATTCTCAAGTTGACATTCCACAATTCCATTGTGCTAAGAGAGTGCCTTGGGTTTTACAAGGTTGCATGCTTAACCACTCTTAGAGTTTTGATTGTTAAATCACAAATGCTGTTCATTGTCACTATGACAGCCTATTTGAGTTCCAATATAGAAAATCAAGAAGAATAATTGCTCAGAAATTCTAAAGCTATTGTGCTAGAAGGCAAGTTAGTCATTTATCTTGATACAAGAAGTCCGTTACCAAGGTTTTGTAAGTGTGATTATTTGTACAACTTAATTCTTCTTTAGTAGATTAATTTTTTGGGTTGGTTGTCCTGGAGTGGTTTTTCTCTTTGACTTGTTCCAAGAGTTTTTACTTCATCACCAAAATAACTGTGTCATTTGATTTATTGTTTTTTATATTTTGGTGATTGTTTGTTTGTGATGATTTATTTTTTTAATTTTTTTTTTTTTTTTTGCATATATTGGCATACACCTATTCAACCCACTGCTTGGTGTTGTATAGAGTCTGATTTTATATTTTCATATCTTACATAGGATCGAGTAAAGCTTAGATGAGACTCTGTATTCGATGAATCATCATCATCATCTTCTTTCTTCTTTTTCGTATTGTGTTATTTTGGCCAGATTGCAAATAAAGTTAACTGCTTTAACCGTTAGCTTGAGACTATTAGGCCCTTATGTACACAAGAAAAGCTTTGCCAACAGTCTCCAATGCCATCCAAATGTTCCATATTCAGAATCCCGAAAAGACTGTGTAGGCATAATGTAGAGGCATTCGAGTCACAAATAGTTTCAATTGACTCATTTCACCACAGGAAGAAGGAGCTACAAGCAATGGAAAAAATTAATTTATGGTATTTACAATGCTTCCTCGATCGATTGAACACCAACTGAAGAAACTACTTTGGAGTGCTATATAGAAGCCAATCAAAGTATTTTATTTTATTTTATTTTATTTTATTTTATTATTTTTTTTTTTATGTAGGAGAAATTGAATTTGTTGAAAAAGAGTTCATAGAGACAAGGGTGCATGGTTTGATGGTTGCTTTATCATTGAATTCCTCCGAAAAGTTTTTGGGGAGGTGGAACGATCGCAAGACAAGGAAGATCCCCTGTAATATTGTAAAGTCTAATTAACACTTTTTTTTGTAAAGCCTCTAGCAAATAAATTACCAAGTACACTTTTTAAATAAAATAAAAATGATGACTCTTCTACTAATGTACCAACTTTAACATAAATTTATTTAGTCGTGATAAATTAACTTTTTCATGAAGCCCATCTTAATATAGATCGAGTTATAAAGCTTGAGTCTATCAGTTCATGTAAACTTGATAACAATAAAATGTATGAGATCCAACCTCTGAGTTGGTCTTCATACATCCACATTTTGCGTCTTTTCTATATAACACATGAAAGCGGCCTTCATTTTCATTTAGTTACAAATATTGGTGACATAAATATTATACATTGAGATTAGCTTACAATTGCTTAATTGATCTAAGAGGTGCGTCGATAGTAAGAGAGGACAGAATAAAGGGCTTCTGAAAGGGTGAAAACTAGAATCAATATTGCAGCATTGAGTGACAAGATCGTCCATGGGTTGCCAAAATATTCGCGCTTCAACATTGCTTGCCATCTGTTCCAAGGGCGCCTACAATATGCATTCACTTCACGGTAGAGGTCTGAGTAAAGGAAACCACCGACTGAAGCATCCCTATAAAGCCTTTTGAAGATACTTGCTACGTCCTCAGAGCTCAAATAAATTTTTAAAATTCCTTGATTTTTGAGAAATTCTACATCTTGGCTAGTGTTAATAAGGTCATCTGCGAGCTTAGCATAAGAGGTGACTCTAAAGTCTTTGCTTGGATCACACTGTTCAAATGCGATGAGGTTTCTGTATAAAGATTCTGAATCCTCCGAAACAAACCTCTGTGGGATTGTCAGCACTCCATCTTTGAAAGTTACATTGTGCAAGCAATACTTGTTTCTGTCTCCAACTTTGAATTTAACTCCAGCTTGCACAAGTTCTACCACAGACGGAATCTGCTCTGGATACGAGATCACTCTTGTGTCAAGCGGTGGTACTATGCATGGTCCAATGTAGGAGTTTCGTATGCAATCAAGTATATGCTCATGTTTGAGGTTATCACGAGGGGACCATTCAAATGTAAAATACAAAAGGACAAGATTAGATAGGGATCTCTGTTCAACATGTGATTTGGTCAGGTTGAACAAGCAGTCAAGTGCACGCCAAGGAAGCTGGTTCTCAAGTAGAATCAGGTCGTTATATAATCCCCAATACAAACATGGGATATTGAACACGGGATCTTCTTTGTCTCGTTGCACCTCATTTGAAGCTTTGCGGACTAATTCAATGATAAAGCAACCATCAACCACCATCATCTCTATGAACTCATTTTCAGCAAAATCAACTTCTCCTGCGTAACATGCACGACATTCTTGCTCAATTCTTCCAATGGCTTCTACAAAGCACTCCAAAGTAATTTCCATAGTTGAAGCTCGATTGAGCAAGCAATGCAAATACCACAACTTAATTTTTTGCATTGGTTGAAGCTTATCTTTCCCATGGTGAAATGGGCCAATTGAAACTAACTCTGGCTCGAAAGCCTTTTCATTATGCCTACGTAGTTTTTCCGGGACTCTAAATATGGAACATGATGGTATTGGAGACTTTTGGCAAAGCTTTCCTCGTATCGAAGATGCTACTTCTGTTACATCTCTAATGATAGTTGTTTGATTGCTACTACTCGATCCTGCTGACATTTGTTCTTTCCTATTCTCTCTTCTTGCCAATTCGCTTCAATAATAATAAATCAATAAATTAAAAAAATAAAATTAAAAACCAAAAAATAAAATAAAATAAAATAATAGAAGAAGGAAAGAAAAATTATTTATAATCTTTCAAAATGTACAAAATTACTTAAAACCATATTAAGTTCTGCTTTTAAGTGTTTGTGCATCGTTGCAATGACTTTTGGAAGTCTGACTTTTTTGTTTTTTTAATTTTTTTGGTGGATAGAAGTCTGTGACTTAAAATTAAAGGAGATTAAGGGTACTTAATTGCCGAAAGGCCAAAAACCGGATGTACTCAGTTTTTTTTTTTTTTTTTTCATGGGCAAAAAAGAAAAAAATAGCCTTAATATCCGGAACCCCCGACTTGGCCTTTGGTCTAATTCTAAAGCAACCCAAGATTTGGTTTGAAGCTCGAGAAAACAATGACAGCGAACATGACTTAAATCCTATTTTTAGATTTTGATTAAAATTGGAAAAAATACACATTTTTTCCAAATTACTAACTTATTGTCAAGGACTCTTAAACTACTAATTGTGCCAATGTCGTATCTAAACTATCAAAAAAATATTAATATTTTTTTAAGATCAGCTAAAAGACAAAAATAAACTTAAAAATTTTAATAAGAGAAAAATATCTTTATAAATTCAAAAAAAAAAAACTAAAGAAAATTCAAAAAAAAAAAAAACGAAAATATAATAATAATGAAAATTTTAAAAAACAAAACAAAATGAAAACGAAAAAAAAAAAAAAAAAAAAAAAGTTGGCCAAATCATGGGGTGATTTAGCCAAACTGAAAATTTAAAAAACAAAAAAAAAAATTGAAAAAAAAAAAAAAAAAACCCAATGGAGTGGTGGTTTTTTTTTTTTTTTAAAAAAAAAGAACAAATAAAAATTATTTTTTAATTATTTTGTGTTTTTTTTTTATATTTTTTATTATAATTTTTCTAGTTTTTTTTTAAAAAAAAAATTATGAAGGGTATTGTTGTCATTAGGGATATAAATTTTTTCTTGTAATTTAAAAGAAACATTGAGACATTTAGTAATTTGAGAATATTGGCAATGAAGTATTAATTTGAAATGGTGTATACTTTTCACATTAAAATTCAAGTAATTTCAAAAATTCAGTCCACATGTTGTCGTATTGAACACACTAAAAAAGATAAGATTAAAAACTACTAATTATTAAAAGGGGTAAATCTATGTTTGCCCTATATTATTTAATGACTTTATATTTAACTATACCTGTGATTCGGCCATACTTTTTTTTCAAAAGCATTTTTTAATATTTAAAGTTTTTAAATATTTTTTTTTTTAATTTTTTAATTTTAATAAGGTATAGTCACTTATTAATGTTTTAATACTAATATGTGAACTTCTGTTAAATATTTAAACGAAAATATTATTTTTGTCTTTAACCAAAATTTAGTTATTATTTATAATACAAAATAAAATTAAAGTGGTTAAAACTAAAGTAGTTAAACTATATAGGCAAAAATAGATTTACCTCTTAATAAAATGATAGCAATTAGCATGTATATCTGCATACCTGTGCGTTTTGATCTGCTCGTCTCCTTTCTGTCTTGATTTCACCTTCCCCTCATACCCTCCACCCTCAGAAATGTTATTAGCTTTGGTTTCAACTTTCATGGTGTCGTCTGTGCTGTTAGTGTTACGTAACATGAAAATAAGTTTGAGGATTTTCCACGTTTAATGAGGAAGTAGAAACTGAAGACCTTAAAGAAGAAGCTGTTGAAAATATTTGGTTATTTCCAAAAGCTATAACTCACTCATCACCTTTTGATGGATTACATGTAGAAGAAAAAGGGGAATGGGTTCTATTTATGCAAGTGAAGAAGCACGTACACGCGGTGTAATGATAGAGGCTACTGTACCAGGACGCGTTCATTCCGCGTCCATATATTATCGTTCTTCGTCCCCCTTCAGACCTGGGGTCTATTTATGCAAGTGAAGAAGCACGTACACGCGGCGTAAAGATAGAGGCTACTGTACCAGGACGAGTTCATCCGCGTCCATTATCGTGCTTCGTCCCCCTTTCAGACTTTCAGTTCTCACACTCCCTTGCTATTCAAAGATAATAGAAAACAAAATTAGATTCAAACATGTTTGGAAAGGTTCTTTTTCCTGCGCTCGTCATCAGTATGGTAGATGAGTTGGTGGTTGCACAATAAAGGCGACGCGTGGGATTTTTAGTAGAGAGAGCCGAACTCATACTGAGCTCGGTTGAGCTCGGTCTCCACGCCTCAAACGGAAGGGTCAGGATAACTGTTTCTTTCATCTGATGGTTTAAAAGTGCTGCTATTCAGGGCTTGTACATGCGAGCAGCCGATACAGTAGGTCTTTTCGATTTTGGGAAAAGCTGAATTTCACGTAGATGAGTTATTTTCTGAGATGGACAAATCAGTCACGAGGATGAGCTGGTACAAATGGATGCTACAAATCAGTCACTGTTACGAAGATGAGCTGGCACAAATGGATGCTACAAAATGGCTGCTACAAATCAGTCACTGTTACGAAGATGAGCTGGCACAAATGGATGCTACAAATCAGTCACTGTTACAAATGGGATGCC
>FXXK01000750.1:80844-92479 GCA_900184695.1 Betula pendula | reverse complement strand
GAAGGGAACCTAGACCTTTTCAAACACTAGGTTTGAATAATAACTTTGCATGCTTTTATTTACCCAAACGGGGTTTAAATAGGTTTACAAACAATAAATCCTAATGGGGTTAAGAGTTCTAATCCTTCCATACTAGGATAGCATTCCTTAAACTACTCAAACTAGGAGAAAGATCTCTTGACCGACTTAGCAAATTCTGTGGAGTATTACTCCTTATTACAATCCTTGACTTACGTTGGAGTACATCTCCTTTATTGAAAATAAAGAAATATAATCTTCTCTCTTTTAGAATCTAAGGTCTAAGTTCCCTTGGAACCTACAAATTATCAAAATAGGTAGAAAGAAGAAGATTGATCCAGCTTCTTTCCCGCTTGTAGGGCGTGTTACAAGGTCAGTTACGAATTCTCGTAACACCTTATGAATCTCCAGTTGTGGCAACCCAAGAAGTCCCTTTTAAATCTTCCACACTTGATGTTAACGAAGAAGATGTTTTTTCTATAGAATGAGATCCACGATTACGTATTTCAATGTGGGACTATGCAGTCAATCAACGTGATAAAATAAGACGGGCGTATTTGAAAGCCCGTCCATATCAGTTTCATCGTTCAGACTACCCACTTTCTGGACCAGAAAAGCATCCTCGCCGTTTTCAAGCTTCTTGTTTCACACAATTTTCATCTTGGCTTGAGTATTCTCCTACTACAGATGCCGCATATTGTCTATCATGTTATCTTTTTTACTTTGAAAGTAGCTGGACGTCCTGGATGAGATGTATTTACTATCAAGGGATTTAGAAATTGAAAAAAGGTTAATGATGGAAAGAAATGTGCCTTTTTGACTCATATGGGGGAGGATCCTTGCTCACCGCATAATAATGCGGTTAAAAATTGTGAGGATTTATTAAAACAATCACAACATATCAATAGAGTATTGAATGCACAAAGTACTGAACAAATTCGAAATAATCGACAATGTGTGAAAACTTCTATTGATGTTGTTCGATGGCTAGCATTTCAAGGATGTGCTTTTAGAGGTCATGATGAGACTCCAGATTCAAAAAATTGAGGTAATTTTCTTGAAATGATTAAACTTTTGGTATCATATAATGATAAGGTTGCAAATGTAGTTTTGGAAAATGCTCATAAATCTGCAAAGTATAATTCACATACAATTCAAAAGGAGATTTTACAAGTCATTGCAAGTAAAGTGCAAAATATGATTCGTGAAGATATTTGGGACTCTAAATTTTGCATTATTGTTGATGAAGTGCAGGATGAGTCTAAGAGAAAACAAATGGCTATTGTTTTGAGATTTGTAGACAAAGATGGTTTTCTACAAGAACGCTTCTTTGATATTGTTCATGCTAAAGATACATCGGCATTGACTCTAAAAAATGAAATATCTAATGTTCTTTCTCGTCATTGTCTTGATATTCAAAATATGCGTGGACAAGGGTATGATGGTGCTAGTAATATGCGTGGTGAATGGAAATGATTGCAGGCATTATTTCTTAATGATTGTTTTTGTGCATACTATGTTCATTGTTTTGCTCATCGATTATAATTAGTATTAGTTGCTGCATCTAGAGAGGTAGTTTCTGTTCATGAGTTCTTCACAAATTTGAATTTCATTATCAGTGTGGTTGGTGCCTCATGTAAACGTTATGATCAATTACAAGCCGCTCAAGCAGAACAAATTGCACATAGGCTAGCCATTGATGAACTTGAAACTGAAAAATGAGCTAACTAAATTGACACTTTAAAATGAGCTAGTGATTCTCATTGGGGTTCTTATTTTTATTCTATTTGTAGCCTAATAAGGATGTTTGGTGCTACTTGTTTGATACTTGAAATAATCACAAGAGAAGGATCCACTTACTCTCAACGCGGGGATGCTAATGCTGCTTATAATATGATTACATCATTTGGATTCATATTTAATTTACATTTAATGAAGGAAATCATGGTTATTACTAATGTTCTTTGTCAAACTTTGCAACAAAAATCTCAAGATATTTTAAATGCTATTCATTCAGTTTCTATTGCAAAACAACTTATCCAAAAGTTGATAGATGATGGTTGGGATAATTTGCTTGAGGACGTCATCTCTTTCTGCGAGAAATTTGAAATTATACTCCATATTTGAGTGCTCGTTATATTGCAGGTCAAGGTTGTAATCAACGGAATCACATTACAATGGAGCATTATTATCATTTTGACATTTTCAATGCTACCATAGATTTTCAATTGCAACAGCTCAATAGTAGGTTTGGTGAGAGGGCGATGGAACTTTTGGCATTGAGCTCAGCTTTGGATCCAAAGGATGCTTATAAATCCTTTAAAGTTGATGATATATGTAATCTTGTGGAGAAGTATTATCCTCTTGATTTTTCAGAGCAGGAGAAAATTAATTTGAGATTTCAGTTGAAGTATTTTCAAGTTGATGTGCGTAATAATTCAGAATTACAAAATTTGTCTTCCATTGCAGAATTATGTCAAGAATTGGCAAAGACAGGAAAATCAAAGACATATTATCTTATGGATAGATTGATTCGACTTGTTTTGACTCTTCTAGTGTCAACTGCAACAACTGAACGTGGATTTTTTGCTATGAAAGTTATTAAAACAAGACTTCGCAACAAAATGGAGGATGAATTTCTTGCAAATAATTTAGTTGTTTATATTAAAAGGGAAATTGCTGAAAGCTTTAATTCAGATTCGATACTTGATGATTTTGCTTCTCTAAGAGATCGTCGACTGCAGTTTTAGGTACACTTTATGTATTTCTATATTAGTACCGACATATTACATTGCTAATATGTTAATTTTGGCATATATTTTTTGTGATATACATATTGTGTGATAAATTACTTCATTTATATTTTAAATTGTGTTTGTCACATTTTTAGTTCCGGCCTCTACAATGATGATTTCCTGGCTCCGCCACTGTCTTCTAGTATCTTTCGTGTCCTCATGCGTCTGGTGTGACCGTTTCTCCCTCCAGTTTGTTAGAGGTAAGATGAATCCTCTACAGGTGGAATTATTCTCTAGGCAGTGTGCTTGGTTTGAACCGACCAGTGGGCTCGACGATCCTAGTTGATGGGCTTTGGCGACATGGACTATAAGGCTTAACTTTGGGCCGCCAGGTATTGGGGAAAAGGGCCTTTGGGGGGCTTCTTTGGATCGTGGGCCATTAAGGTATTTCCTAGGCTCTATAGGGTTAATTCCCTTATTTGGTTGTTACTTATTTCTTGGCACTGTTCTTTTGATTTGGTTATATTTTTTTGTGTTGCAGGAGTTGCACGGTTGTTTTGTAGCTGGCTAACTTTTTGGTATAATACAATTTCGAGTAATAATACATGTCACATCATGTTTTTTTTTGTGTCCTCCTAAAGTTAATGTAGTTTTTAAAATCACTATTGAATCAAAATTAAGTAGTGATCTATCATAAATTCAATAATAATTTTAAAAATCACATAAATTTTAAAAGGACACAAAAATAAAAAGACATGTATCATTACTCTACAATTTAATCCACTTTGTGGCGACCCGATTTCATCACTCATATATATATATATATATTTTTAAATGAAACCGAATAGTCATAGAAGCTCATGTAAAGCCCACATTATCAACTCATAATCTGAGCATATCACATCAGAGTTAATAACATAAACGCAGCGGAAATAAATAACATAACATGTAAGAGAGACATAACTTGGAGCTGACATACTATTTATAACAGTTTTACAACACACATGTTATACATTAGAAGAAAGCTATCAAAAATGCCACATACGGCTTAGCCAAAGTACATCAATCTGCTTATATATATATACAATATCTTGATGTACAACAAAAGCTAGACCATTATAAGAGTCTATACAAAAATACCTAATGGGCGTACATTACCCTCAGACATGATATTCCAAATAAGTAGCCACTGGATCTTCATCAAGATTCGTTGTACCTACAACAATAGCATCATCGATGCAATTATAAAGATCATCCATAATTACATAAGGGAAGAAAAGAAGAAAGGGTGAGTCAACGGTTCATAAAGAATGAAGACTCCTCCAAGGATTTTTGCATTGAGCCAAACTTTTATTTATGCAATCGTTTACAATAACAGCTACTGAATCTTCATAAAAATATTATTTTGTTATTCAAACTTGGTGTAGCTGATGAAGTAAAAAACACATTCATAAAGCCTTTTGAATCATGATATATAGCTGTGAATGCATGCATATGCTCTAAAATACGTTTGGATACATATATATATATATATTAAACTCATCTAATGCATAACTTGTACATAATAAAAATCCACAAAACATCATATGTAATCAAGCTATAAACGTATACATAAGTTCTTTTCTATGAAGACTCTTATGTATACCAATATATATAGTATGAAATACCTTTCAAACCAATACACATAAATTATTAATAACCATGCAATGCATGCTTTAATATTTCACTTTTATCTTTACTTTTGTAATGTGTACAACATACTTAACGGACTCAGCCTGAGCAATTGCACACACCGGCCTCAGGGACAACTCCCTAGCCTCACCCATAACGGGCCCAACCCTAACACTTGTGCGTAACGGGCCCAGCCTTAGCACGTTTCATAACTTTTTTTTTTATTTTTTTTAATTTTTTATTTTTTTAATTTTTTATTTTTTATAAGTAAAAGTCAATTTTATAAAAGCGTAAGGCGCCCTTAAGTACACAGGAAGTATACAAAAGGAACCCCTAACTAGGGGGGCAAAATAAACAAGAAAATCACTGAAACTAAGAGACAACGGTGAAACAAACGCTGCTGTCCGTAGGAACAGAGTCTCATAGAATAAAGATAAAATATCCTCCAACGACTTCTCTCTATCCTCAAAGTTTTTATCATTCCGTTCTTTCCACAAACACCAGAAGAGGCACATAGGAACCATTTTCCACACAGCAGCGCTCCTAGGCTTGCCCGAGGACCACCAGCAGCCTAACAAATCCACAACTCGCTAGGCATCACCCAAGACAGCTCAAAACGACTAAAAAACGCACTCCAAACAGTGTACGCTACGTCGCAATGGAGAAGAAGGTGATCCACAGATTCCCCAGCCCTCTTACACATACAACATCTGTCAATCACAATGACGTGCCGCTTTTTGAGATTATCCAAGGTAAGGATCTTACCTAAGGCCGCCGACCATGCAAAAAAGGCCGCCCTCGTGGGGGCCGGCGTCTTCCAAACACTCTTCCAAGGGAAGCGACACATCAAGAGAAGCCAAGGAGCAGTATAGAGACTTAACCTTAAACAAACCTCTTTTTGAAGAAGCCCACCTCATCTGATCTTCACAACTTCTATTTACTTTGACCGAATACAACACCTAGAAAAAGGAAGCAAAGACATCTACCTCCTAGTCATGTGCCGCTCTTACAAAGCTCACATTCCAAAGGTTGGAGCCTTCCAAAAACTCCAAATTAACCTCGACGGATGCGTCTTTCATGGTTGCTATTCCATACAGGCCTGGAAAAGCATCCATAAGAGGTAATTCCCCACACCACTTATCCTGCCATAATCTGATCCGAGAACCATCCCCCACCTGGAAACTAGATAAGCTGAAAACCTTCTCCCAGCCTTTTTTGATGTTCTTCCACAAACCCACCCCAAAGGAACCTGCAGGCTCCAGAGAACACCACCCTCCCCATAAACTGCCATATTTAGAGTCCACAACAATTCTCCACCAGGCCTCTCTCTCTCTCCCGTAACGCCACAACCACTTCCCTAAGAGGGCACGATTAAACATCAACAAATTCCTGATTCCCAATCCACCCACCGAAACAGGAGAACAAACTTTAGACCAACTCACCAAATGATATTTGAACTCATCCCCAAGACCACCCCACAGGAAATCTCGCTGAAGCTTCTCCATGCGGTTAGCAACACTCACCGGAAGAGGAAAGAGAGACATGTAATACGTGGGCAAATTAGCAAGTGTACTCTTGATGAGAGTAACCCTCCCACCCTTTGACAAATACATCCTTTTCCTACTCGCCATCCTACGTTCCATCTTCTTAAGGATGCCATCCCAGATGTGCTTGGCTTTGAAAGAGGCCCCCAATGGTAAACCAAGATACCTGATAGGCAAAGTGGCGAGCCCACACCGAAGTAAACGGGCCAACCTACCCACATCAGTGACATTATCCACAGGAATCAAATTAGACTTCGCCAAATTAATCTTAAGACCCGATGCCCCTTCAAAACACAGAAGTAAGCCCCGCAGGTAACGAAGGTGATCAGTCGAGGCATCACAAAAAAATCAAAGTATCGTCAGCATACAATAGGTGAGAAAAGGTATCAGTACCCACAGAGAAACCGACCAAAAGGCCCTCACTAACCGCAATAGAAATCATTCTGCCCACCGCCTCCATCACAAACACAAACAACAAAGGGGATAAGGGATCTCCTTGTCGCAACCCACGAGAAGTACCAAAGAAGCCGGAAGGCGAGCCATTAACCAAGACTGAAAAACGCACTGATGAAATGCAATGAGAAATCCAGGAGCACCATTTATCCTTGAACCCACATCTTCTCAGCATATATAAGAGGAAATTCCAGTTCACATGATCATAAGCCTTCTCTAAGTCCAATTTACAAATGAGACCCGGCTTGCCCAATCTAAGCCTACTATCTAAGCATTCATTGGCGATAAGAATAGGGTCTAGAATCTGTCTACCTTGCATGAAGGCACTCTGTGACTTGGAGATAACTTTATCCATAACCATCCTCAGTCTGTTTGCCAAAGTCTTCGCAATCATTTTGTAGCATCCCCCCCCCCCCCACAAGATTGATTGGGCGAAAATCTTTAATGATCGTTTGCACCTGGGGTTTTCAAGAATAAGAGTGATAAACGAAGTATTGAGACTCAACTCAAACTTGCCTCTAGCATGGAATTCGTTGAAGACTTTCATGATATCAACCCTCAGCACTTCCCAGCAAGCTTGAAAAAAAGCCATAGAGAAACCATCCGGGCCAGGTGCCTTATCGCCTACCATAGACTTCATGACTTTTCTAACCTCCTCCTTAGTAAACTCCCTCTCCAACCACTCTGCCTCAGTTTCCAAAATAGAATCAAAGGAGAGACCATCCACCCTCGGCCTCCAGCTACATTGTTCTGAATATAACTTTTGATAGAACTGGTCAATGTGATTGCTGATCTCCGCTTGGTTGGAAGAAAGCCTACCATCTATCAAGAGAGAGTCAATGGCATTGTTCCTTCTATTAGAGTTGGCAACTTGGTGAAAAGACTTCGTGCACTTATCCCCCTCTTTCAACCACAACACTCTAGATTTTTGTCTCCAGCTCACCTCCTCCATAAGAGTAACACTTTCAAGCTCGCGAACACTTCTAACTTCTTGGCTAACTCCTCCACTCCTAAGGATCTCATTTCTTTGGTCAACTCAAGAACCCGTAACTCCTCAAGAAGATTCTTCTTCCTTCTCTCTATTTTG
Organism: Betula pendula; assembly: GCA_900184695.1. Taxonomy (NCBI): domain Eukaryota; kingdom Viridiplantae; phylum Streptophyta; class Magnoliopsida; order Fagales; family Betulaceae; genus Betula; species Betula pendula. The sequence continues at coordinate 84,971 of FXXK01000750.1, read as the reverse complement.
CCAAAGACCTCCGTATTCCATTTCTTCAAATCTACTTTCAAAGCCTTCAGTTTGCTAGCAAGGACAATACTAGGAGTACCATGAAAGCAGTAGGACTCCCACCACTATTTCACCAAGTCCCCAAAGCCTTCGGACTTAAGCCACATGTTTTCAAATTTAAAGGGTCTGTTGCCTCTCTGAACAACCCCATAATCGAGCATGATAGGGAAATGATCTGAACAAAGACGAGAAAGCCTTTTCTGAGAAACACTAGGGAACATAAACTCCCAGTCTGGAGAAACGAGGAACTGATCAATCCTGGACCAAATTGGGGGATCCTGGGAGTTCGACCAGGTATAAGCACCACCAACAAGGGGAAGATCCATCAGACCCTGCTCGGAAACAAAGTCAGAAAACTCCCTCATAGTTGAGCGATGCCGCGACGCTCCCGACCTTTCACTAGAAAACCGAGTGACGTTAAAATCACCGCCTAAACACCAAGGAAGAATCCAACAGTTAAGCAAGCCAAACAATTCCGCCCATAACAACCTTCTTTCACTGTCTGAGTTGGGACCATACACGCCTGCAAAAGCCCAAGAAGAATGATCATCCATGTTCCTAAAAGAGACAGCTAGGGAATAAACCCCCACTCGTATATCAATCTTCTCCACCACCCTTTTATCCCACATGATTACAGCCCCATAGACTTCGCACAATTCTATGAGACATGGCATCAAGCTTAGTTTCTTGGAAACAAACAATGTCTACCTTCCAATCTCTAAGCAAGTTTCTCACTCTAAGACATTTTTCCCTTGCATTCAACCCCCTCACATTCCACGATAGTAACTTGGGCTTCATAAACAAATCGAGGGAACCCTCTCCTTGCCTTTACCACGAGAATGTCCTTCGCGGTTGTCACCGTAATTGACTGACCACTCCAACTTCTTTAGCTCCCTAACCACTTTCGAATCTCGCTTAAAAGGTGAAGCCAACTCCTCGACCCGACGCTCCTCCTCAAGAAAAGTAAGGAGAGCCAAGAGCTGGAGCTGATGATCTTCACACGAAATTCCCACAATAGGGGCAATCTCCATAGCACACCTCACCACCCAATTGGAGTACCCAGGTTCACTCTTAAAAGAGTGTGGAACTGAGCATAGGGGGCAGTAATATCAAACTCCACCGGTCTCAACGGACTACCATCTCCTTCCTCTTCCAACCCATCATTTGCACTCCAGCACACCACAGAAGAGGCTAGCCCATCAGCCTTGGAAGCATCGAGAGAAAAACCAGCACCCTGCTCTTCCCCACTTACAAAAATACCCATCGGCGAAGACTAGGTGCCTAGCAGACCCAACGGCAAAGGAAACAAAGGATCACCGGCATCATCTGGGCTTGCCGGAACATACCTAGCTCGCCGGACCTCTGGGACAGTCGCCGAAATGAAAGAGGCATCCCCATCGGTCTCTACTGATCTAACCGGAAACCCCTCAAAACAAAAAGAAGTCTCCGACGACTCACCGGTGTCATCTGACCTGACCGGAGACATCCCCACCTTCGCCGGAGCTTTTCCCGAGGCTGGAACAAAGGATGCCTCCTTCGAGATCTGATCTTCGGAGACCGGAGACACCGGCAAAGACCCTCCAGTTTCTTCTGAGCTGCTCGGAGACCTCCCTGCCTGAGAAACCACCGCGTGCCGTACGCCCTGGACAGATGCCGGGACGATGGAAACCTCCTGCGCATCTACGGAACACCCATCTGACTGGATTTGAGTACTGCCGAGCTCTATAGTCTTGGCCGGAGAAGACCTAGCCGTCAACGGAACCTGATCCGCCTCCGGCGTGAGTTCCGGAGAGGTATTATGTGGATTAGTAGATAGCCCAGTACCCCAACCCGTACCCGCCTCCGATACACCTACCTGAGTAAAACTGGGCTTTTTAATCATCTTGGGCTTGGGTTTGACCACCCATTTCTTCCCCCTCTTCCCCCACTTATTCCGCCCAGCTCCTGTGGGCTTCGACCCAGGCCCAACTTTTTCTAACCCATCCAGCACTGAGAATAAAGCTCGATCCACCTCAGTTTTTAAACTCATCAGTTGACCCTTCCACTCCAAAAGAAGAGATTTCATCTTCCCTTTTCCCATAAGATTATCTGCCTCTACATTATTATCACCAAAAAGGCATGCAGAGTTGTCTCCAACCAGCATGTCCTTCTTGCCGACTACACACGTCTTGCCCATAACACCATCACGTGAGGACTGACATACCAATGGCACCTTAACAGTACCCATCGGACACAACTCAGTAGCCTGAACCAAAGACTTCTTCTGAGATTTCAAAACCGCTGCGAACGACAGCGCACCAGCTTCTGCGGAAACCTTCAACCCACCAGAGAACTCAGGTCTAGATCCATTTCTCTGCCTCACTGTAATTCCAGCCTTCACCTTCACCGGAGCCGTCACACTCCCAAAGATTTTCAACACCTTTCCCAGCTCATCAGTGAGCGACACCACCCCCGCCCTTCTCTCCCTTCTGGGATTAGGATGAGACCTTTCCGGCCACCCACAGCATAGACCGCCAACTCCAAAAACCTGCCTGAGTTGTTGCCCCCTTTTCGAAGAATAAACACCTTCGTGCCCTCCCTAAAGGACTTGACGAACTCACTATCTACAGGGGACCGTGACAAAACCTCTACCTTAGAAACCAACCATTCAGCACACTGAAAGCTCAAAAACACCACCTCGGAATGGCCATTTCTTCTTTCTACTACCCTAATCTCAGAAGCACCTTCTGCCACCGAGAATGTAAAGGTCTTAGCCTCCACAAAAAACCACCTTTCCATTTGGTGCAACTATTTGGCTACTACCATGGGCTCAAAATAGTTCTGATCAAAATTAGAATCAGAAAAGATCGGATCTTTTGCTCTTAGAATCTGAGAACTACAACATCATATTTATGCCCAAGAGAATTTAAGCATTGCGTCCTCCACTTGAGATATAAAACATTCTTATAGATAGGGTTCAAGATTTAAGACATAGTGGAATCAGATATTAACACTGCCAAGGCTGCAACCATGCAATCGAGCAACTCATACACAGTTCCACAAATTCAAAAGTGTGACACATCTACTTGGCAACTCAACTAGATTACAGCTCCATAGCCGAAAACATATACTGCTTCACACCTTTGCCAAATGTTCACAAATTAGAAAAAATTTGAGAACACAAATTAGAAAGCAATTCTGTGACTTTTGTTTCATAACTTTCATCATAATAGGCCCAACCATTTTCTTTTAACTTTCATTCTTATGGGCCCAGCTCTTTTCTTTATCTCTTTAGTATTAGCCCATGTTTATGCTCACACATCAATGCATATGCTCATGTCTATGTACTTTCAAATCTCATTAATCATGACTTAACAATTGAAATTAAATTAATTTTCATTCATCATAAGCCAACATCTCAAAATATCAAAGTAATCAATAATCATAGTATCTCTTTCATATCTCAATACTTTCAAAATCATAACAATAATAACAATCATATCTTATCAAATATCTCTTAAAACATTAAAAATTTCAAGTAATAATAAATCATTCTCAAACAACGTATGATTGGCTTGATCTTATCATAGATTTTAAACATTCTTTAAAAGCATTAAAATTATATTCTTTCTCAACTTATTTAACATTTATAAAACATCTAAAATTATTTGTAAAATCTTTCGAAAACATAAAACGTATTTCGTCCTCAATAAGTAAAGATTACTCACCTCAATCCTTTTATACTGTGACAATACACCCACTCAATCACCTAGCCACAATAAGCTGTAATATCACATTGTATGCAATCTTAGACATCATCTACAACTCACAACATAATTTCTAAGAATACACAAGTGCTTAACAACATCATAAGCACTTAACTCACATTGCCCATAGCTTAGTGGGACACATAATATGAACCCATAAGCTACAAAAGTTAATCCATGGTAATTAATTAGGGATTAACATACTACATAACAAAACTTAACTAAAATCACAAAGCTAAATACTCACCACAAAGATACGAAACCCAATCAATGAAACTTTTATCAAACATTTAAACTTTGCAAATATACCAAATCTTAAGACAATACAACATGATTAAGAAA
>FXXK01000750.1:76282-80644 GCA_900184695.1 Betula pendula | reverse complement strand
AATTTAAGAATTTACCTCAAACGATTGGTTAGAATGATGATCAAACACTGATGAACACTTTGATGGTGTTGGATTATACAATGGAACACTCAAAAGATTATAATCTTTGAGTTTAGACAAAGACCCACGAGAGAGAAGAGAGCTTTTGGTCGTTCCAAGTGATAAAAAGTGAGAAATGAGCTGAAAAATCACATTTTCAACTATTTATAGCGCATTACTGTTCACCACTGTCCGGAACTTGCTGTGGACGGACTGCAGACGAAGCCTACTGAGCAAGGTTCATCCGGATGCAATTGCAGACGGCTGTGGACGAGACATTCTGTTTGATCTCATCCGGACATCGCTGCAGACGAGCTGTAGACGACACCTACTGCTAGTCTGATTTGACCCCCAAAACGATGAAATTGAAAAATTTCATAAACTACAAAGTTGTATCATTTTGAGTTAGCTTTCCAATACCACAAATTTTGCCTCAATTGAAGTTTGGAGTCAAAAGTTATGACTATTTAACTCTAGTAGGGTCAATCAAAAATTACAGATTTGCGTGGATTAACCTTCTTAAAACTTTTTCTATGTGTTTGTCAATTCTTCTTACTATTTCATTATTTTCTTACTTATAGTTATCAATTCCACTTAGTCATTTACATAATTAAGTTTATAAACTCTTCTAATCACATCTCGTATATAACAGTCTTAGGCCATGTGTGACGACCCGATTTCATAACACATATATATATTTTTTTTGAAATGAAACCGCATCATCACAGTGGCGTACATGCGTACAAGCCATCATTATCTCATAATATGAGCATATCACATCAGAGTAATCATAACATTGCAGCGGAAACTAAATAAATAACACCGTGAGAGTAATATAACATAAGGAGCTGACACAAAACTATATATAACAGTTGTACATTCTAAGTGCATTAACAAAAGGGCTATAAAAAATGCCACATACGACATAGCCAAAATACATCGATCCGTTTTACACATAAAACATCACAATCTAAAACAAAAGCTAAATTACCATAGTCTATACAAAATGCATCCGGCGTACACTGCCATCAATTATAACCTAAATACGCAGCCACTGGATCTTCATCAAGATTTTCAGTACCTGTATCAACAACATCATCTGAGGCGATCATGGAGTTAACCACATTCGCTCAGGCGGATATATGAGTCCACGGTCTTAGTGGTATAAGAAATCACTAAGTTTTCGCAATGAGCCAATCTTTTGTTTTCTACTTAGTTTACAATAATAGCTACATTGGGTTTATAAAATATCTTTCAATAAAGCATGGCGTAGCTGATGAAGTAAACACCATAGTTAAGAAATCATTTGAAACATAACACTTTTGGCATAATTAAGTCATACTCATAAAATCATCATATGCAACCAGGTCTAGACATATACATAAGTTCTTTTCCATTGAGACTTTTATGCATACCAATACAACTAGCATGAAATTCCATAAAACATAATACATATACATTCTCAAAATCATAACTTGTCATGCATGCTTCCACATTCATACATTTCATAATATAACTTTAAACTTTCATAAGGGCATATCCCCTTTCATTTTCATAAGGGCATATCCCCTTTTCACTTTCGTAAGGGCATATTCCCTTTTCATTTTCATAAGGGCATATCCCCTTTTCACTTTCGTAAGGGCATATCCCCTGTTCACTTTCGTAAGGGCATATCCCCTTTTCACTTTCGTAAGGGCATATCCCCTTCTCACTTTACTATCATCAATGCTAATCGCCCCTTCGAAAACATTTCACTTTACTACATTGGAACATTACACTCCTTCGAAAACATTCACTGTACTATCATCAGGGCTAATCACCCTTCGAAAACATATCACTTTACTATGATAGTAAAGTGATATGTTTTCGAAGGAGTGTAATTGCTCCGATGATAGTAAAGTGATATGTTTTCGAAGGGGTGATTAGCCCTGATGATAGTTAAGTGAAATGTTTCGAAGGAGTGTAATGCTCCGATGATAGTAAAGTGAAATGTTTTCGAAGGGGCGATTAGCCCTAATGATAGTAAAGTGAAAAAGGGATATGTCTTACGAAAGTGAAAAGGGGATATGCCCTTACGAAAGTGAAAAGGGGATATGCCCTTACTAAAATGAAAAGGGGATATGCCTTTTACGAAAGTGAAAAGGGGATATGCCCTTATGAAGCAAAAAGGGGGTCCATGCCTTATGAAAGTTTAAAGTTATATTATGAAATGTATGAATGTGGAAGGATGCATGACAAGTTATGATTTTGAGAATGTATATGTATTATGTTTTATGGAATTTCATGCTAGTTGTATTGGTATGCATAAGAGTCTCAATGGAAAAGAACTTATGTATATGTCTAGACCTGTTGCATATGATGATTTTATGAGTATGACTTAATTATGCCAAAAGTGTTATGTTTCAAATGATTTCTTAACTATGGTGTTTACTTCATCAGCTACGCCATGCTTTATTGAAAGATATTTTATAAACCTAATGTAGCGTTATTGTAAACTAAGTAGAAAACAAAAGATTGGCTCATTTGCGAAAACTTAGTGATTTCTTATACCACTGAGACCGTTGGACTCATAATATCCGCCTGGGCGAATGTGGTTAACTCCATGATCGCCTCAAATGATGTTGTGACACAGGTACTGAAAATTCTTGATGAAGATCCAGTGGCTGCATATTTAGGTTATGATTGATGGCGGTGGTACGCCGGATGCATTTTGTATAGACTATGGTAATTTAGATTTTGTTTACATCGTGATGTTATATGGTAAAATGATCGATATATTTTAGATATGCCGTATGTGGCATTTTTGATAGCCCTTTTGTTAATGCACTTAGAATGAAAACTGTGGTATATATAGTTTTGTGTCAGCTCTTTATGTTATATTACTCTCATAGTGTTATTTATTTAGTTTCGCTGCAATGTTATGATTACTCTGATGTGATATGCTCATATTATGAGATAATGGTGGCTTGTACGCATGTATGCCACTGTGATGATGCGGTTTCATTTAAAAAAAATATATATATGCGTTATGGAAATCGGTCGTCACAGGTTATGGTATCAGAGCAATTTGCTCTTAGGGACTATTGTGATGGATATGTGTCTAGATTGTTTAAGTCTAGAGTATAAGTGTCGGAAGCTATAGGAACTTAAAAGCCTAAAGAGAAAATAAATTGTTAAGTTAAGTTGGTCGGCATGGGCAAGTTTAATAAATGCTCATAGGTGTGATGTTGTTTATGTGGTATTTCGTATGCGCTTACATTGTCCAACTAGTTACAATGTGACGGTGCAGAAAAAAAAAATGCCACCAAAAAGAGGATGACGTCCACAACGATTTCGTCGCGATGAGTCGGTGAAGATGCTCCTCCTCCTCCACCTCCACCACCTCCTCCTCCTCCACCCGCAGTGCTGGGAGTGGCTGAACTTGTAGCACAAACAAATCAACTTATTGCCACGGTGTTAGCTCGTCAACCACAGCCCCATGAACAAAGAGAAACGGTTGGCTGCACCTCAGCTAATTTCTTTCGCCATCATTATCCAACATTTAATGGTATAGCTGCAGCTATAGCAGCAGATAGTTGGCTCACAGGTATAAAAATGCTTATGCGGACTCTGAAATGCACCGATGAGCAAATGGTTGAATATGCATCCCTCAAACTCATTGATGAAGCTGCTTATTGGTGGTTATCAAAATATGGTATGTTGATGGCTGAATTGGGTGAAAATGCTCCGATCACTTAGGAGCGATTTGAAAGAGAATTTAACGATCGATTCATTCCAAAAGAGCAAAGGGAAATGAGAGCCCGGGAATTCCTCACCTTAGTACAAGGCAATATGACTGTGGAGCTGTATGCTAACAAATTCTTGGAATTGTCAAGGTATGCACCAACCTTATTACCCAATGAAGAAGCCAGAATGGAGAGGTTTAAATATGGCCTCAATGCGGGTGTTCGTGATCGCATTGCTTGTCTCAAGATCGCGACATTTACAGAAATGGTAGATACGGCCTCTATTGCTGAAAGGAGTATGAAGGAAGCATTCGCTGAGTATGCTCTAAGGAAACGGTCAGCACCTCAACCCACTTATCTTGCAAAGAAGCAAGCAATGGGTAGCAGTTCTGGTAATGCTGTCAAGAGAAATCATCCACCATCAAATTTGAGTTCAAAACCTATATGTACAACGTGTGGGAGATCACACTTCGGAGAATGCCGAACCGCAACCGGGGCCTGTTTTCGGTGTGGCAAGACTAGTCACTATGCTAGTAACTGTCCGATAACTACTGCTGGGGGACAAGGAACTCTTGGTACTAGATTTCAACACAGACAA
>FXXK01000750.1:66282-71282 GCA_900184695.1 Betula pendula | reverse complement strand
CGATCGTTAAATTCTCTTTCAAATCGCTCCTCAAGTGATCCGGAGCATTTTTCGCCCCAATTCCAGCCCATCCAAACATACATATTTTGATAACCACCAATAAGCAGCTTCATCAAATGAGTTTTGAGGATGCATATTCAACCATTTGCTCATCGGTGCATTTCAGTAGTCGCGCATAAGCATTTTATACCTGTGAGCCAACTATCTGCTGCTATAGCTGCAGCTATACCATTAAAATGTTGGATATATGATGGCGAAGAAATTAAGCTGATGGTGCAGCCGACCAGTTTCTCTTTGTTCATGGGCTGTGGTTGACGAGCTAACACGCGTGCATAAGTTGAATTTGTTTGTGCAGCAAGCTTCAGCCACTCCCCAGCACTGCGGGTGGAGGAGAGGAAGGTGGTGGAGGTGGAGGAGGAGGAGCATCTTCACCGACTCATCGGCGACAAATCGTTGTGGACGTCATCTCCTTTTTGGTGGCATTTTTTTTTTCATGCACCGTCACTGTACTAGTTGGACAATGTAAGCGCATAACGATATACCACCATAAAACAACATCAACAACATATGAGCATTTATAAACTTGCCATGCCGACCAACTTAACTTAACAATTTATTTTCTCTTTAGGCTTTTAAGTTCCTATAGCTATCCGACCAACTTATACTCTGAGACTTAAACAATCTAGACACATATCCATCACGATAGTCCGTAAGAGCAAATTGGCTCTGATACCATAACCTGTGACGACCGAAATTTTTTTTTTTCATAACGCCATATATATATTTTTTTTAAATGAAGACCCGCATCATCACAGTTGGCATACATGCGTACAAGCCACCATTGATCTCATAATATGAGCATATCACATCAGCAGTAATCATAACATTGCCAGCGAAACTAAATAAATAACACTATGAGAGTAATATAACATAAAGGCTGACACAAACTATATATACCACAGTTTTCATTCTAGTGCATTAACAAAAGGGCTATCAAAATGCCACATACGCCATATCCTAAAATATAATCGTCATTTTACCATATAACATCACCATCCATGTAAAAAAACAAGAATCTAAATTACCATAGTCACTATACAAAATGCATCCGGCGTACCACCCGCCATCAATCATAACCTAAATACTGCAGCCCACTGGATCTCATCAGATTTTCCATACCTGTGTCACAACATCATTTGAGGCGATCTGGAGTTAACCCATTCGCCCGGCGGATATTATGAAGTCCAACGGTCTCATGGTATAAGAAATCACTAAGTTTTCGCAAATGAGCCAATCTTTTGTTTTCTACTTAGTTTACAATAACGCTGACATTAGGTTTATAAAATATCTTTCAATAAAGCATGGCGTAGCTGATGAAGTAAACACCATAGTTTAAGAAATCATTTGAAACATAACACTTTTGGCATAATTAAGTTCATACTCATAAAAGATCATCATATGCAACAGGTCTAGACATATACATAAGTTCTTTTTCATTGAGACTCTTAATGCAACCAATACAACTAGCATGAAATTCCATAAAACATAATACATATACATTCTCAAATCATATTGTCATGCATCCTTCCACATTCAATACATTTCATAATATAACTTTAACTTTCATAAGGCATGGACCCCTTTTTGCTTCATAAGGGCATATCCCCTTTTCACTTTCGTAAAAGGCATATCCCCTTTTCATTTTAGTAAGGGGCATATCCCTTTTCACTTTCGTAAGGGCATAGTCCCCTTTTCACTTTCGTAAGGACATATCCCTTTTTCAACTTACTATCAATTAGGGCTAATCACCCATCGAAAACATTTTCACTTTTACTATCATTCGGACGCATTACACTCATTCGAAAACATATTCACCTTACTAATCATCAGGGCTAATCACCCCTTCAAAAACATATCCTTTACTATCATCGGAGCATTACACTCCTTCGAAAACATATCACTTTAACTATCATGTAAAGTGATATGTTTTCGAAGGGGTGATAGCCTGATGATAGTACATTCCCTTTTCACTTTCGTACTAAGGCATATGCCCTTTCACTTCGTAAGAACATATCCCCTTTTTTTTCTGCATAAAGTGAAATGTTTTCGAAGAAGTGTAATGCTCCGATGATAGTAAAGTGAAATGTTTTCGAAGGGGCGATTAGCCCTGATGATAGTAAAGTGAAAAGGGAATATGCCTTTACGAAAGTGAAAAGGGGATATGCCCTTACGAAAGTGAAAAGGGGATATGCCCTTACGAAAGTGAAAAGGGGATATGCCCTTACAAAAATGAAAAGGGAATATGGCCTTACGAAAGTGAAAAGGGGATATGCCCTTATGAAAATGAAAGGAGATATGCCCTTATGAAAGCAAAAAGGGGGTCCATGCCCTTATGAAAGTTTAAAGTTATATTATGAAATGTATGAATGTGGAATCATGCATGACAAGTTATGATTTTGAGAATGTATATGTATTATATTTTATGGAATTTCATGCTAGTTGTATTGGTATGTATAAGAGTCTCAATGGAAAAGAACTTATGTATATGTCTACACCTGGTTGCATATGATGATTTTATGAGTATGACTTAATTATGCCAAAAGTGTTATGTTTCAAATGATTTCTTAACTATGGTGCTTACTTCATCAGCTACAACATGCTTTATTGAAAGATATTTTATAAACCCAATGTAGCTGTTATTGTAAACTAAGTAGAAAACAAAAGATTGGCTCATTGCGAAAACTTAGTAATTTCTTATACCACTGAGACCATGGACTCATATATCCGCCTGGGCGAATGTGGTTAACTCCATGATCGCTTCAGATGATGTTGTTGACACAGGTACTGAAAATCTTGATGAAGATCCAGTGGCTGCGTATTTAGGTTATGATTGATGGTGGTGTACGCCGGATGCATTTTGTATAGACTATGGTAATTTAGCTTTTGTTTTACATCGTGATGTTATATGTGTAAAACTGATCGATGTATTTTGGCTATGCCGTATGTGGCATTTTTGATAGCCCTTTTGTTAATGCACTTAGAATGTAAAACTGTTATATAATGTTTTCTCTGTTCGCAACTTGTACTACCTCGTTTCTAGTTTTTATTCCTATAGATTGTGTTCTATTGCTGATCTTAGTTTCCGTACTGCCAATGGTCTTACTTGATCTTTTATGTTCTGAGTGGTGATATGCTCTTTTAATTACTTCTATTAGATGTACATTCGAGGATGAGTGTGTTGTCCGCTCTTTATGGCCTCTGATAACGCCTACAATTGTGGCAATTTACTTATCAAAAGATGGATCTGGTTCTCTTCTATTTTAATTAAGATAAGCTCATCAAAGGGTCATTGTATCCACTACTAACCTTGTGTTCTCATACAATCCGATCGTTCATTCCGTATCTAGGGAGTTGTGGTACACACTATAATCCAGGGGAAGCACCACATTTTGCATCGACCCTTGGTTGAATGTTCTTAAGCGAATTGATTTTAACGTATTTATATATTTATTGATGTATTGTGTGTGTGAAAAAAAATTAAAATTCCTATAGTCATTATAGTGAGATAGATATAAATGCTTTTCCAGCTACCATTTGCTAACGAGTGCATTAATTACATAAATGTGTGACAACATATTCCAAATTCCAGATGTATCTCAACTTACTAACTTTGATTGCAGCGGTGAATGGACATGAACTACTGAGATTGTTATTGAGGAAGAGATTTAAATAATTTTGAAGGAAAGGTTAAATGTTGTTGTGTTACCAATCTAAGTAGTATGTACCATGAAAGTCGATGGGTAACATAGGCATTGAGTTCGTGCAGGGGGGTGGTGTTCTAATGAGCTTTTTTGGTAGGCGTAATCGGATCTTTCGTGGGCTTAAGTACATTAACAGAAGGGCTATCAAAAATGCCACATACGGCATAGCCAAAATACATCGATCAGTTTTACACATATAACATCAAGATGTAAAACAAAATCTAGACTACCATAGTCTATACAAAATGCATCCGGCGTACACCGCCATCAATCATAACCTAAATACGCAGCCACTGGATCTTCATCAAGATTTTCAGTACCTGTATCAACAACATCATCTGAGGCGATCATGGAGTTAACCACATTCGCCCAGGCGGATATATGAGTCCACGGTCTCAGCGGTATAAGAAATCACTAAGTTTTCACATTGAGCCAATATTTTGTTTTCTACTTAGTTTACAATAACCGCTACATTGGGTTTATAAAATGTCTTTCAATAAAGAATAGCGTAGCTGATGAAGTAAACACCATAGTTAAGAAATCATTTGAAACATAACACTTTTAGCATAATTAAGTCATACTCATAAAATCATCATATGCAACCAGGTATAGACATATACATAAGTTCTTTTCCATTGAGACTCTTATGCATACCAATACATCTAGTATGAAATTCTATAAAAAATAATACATATCCATTCTCAAAATCTTAAACTTGTCATGCATGCTTCCACATTCATACATTTCATAATACAACTTTAAACTTTCATAAGGGCATGGACCCTCTTTTTCTTTCATAAGGGCATATCCCCTTTTATTTTCATAAGGGCATATTCCCTTCATTTTCGTAAGGGTATATCCCATTTTCACTTTCGTAAGGGCATATCTCCTTTTCACTTTCGTAAGGGCATATCCCCTTTTCACTTTCGTAAGGGCATATCCCATTTTCATTTACGGAAGGGCATATCCCCTTTTCACTTTCGTAATGGCATATCCCCTTTTCACTTTACTATCATCGGGGCTAATCGCCCCTTCGAAAACATTTCACTTTACTATTATCGGAGCATTAGACTCATTCGAAAACATTTTATTTTACTATCATCAGGGCTAATCACCCCTTCGAAAACATACTCATTCCCATGCAATAAACATTTCTTTTTCTTTCTGTTAAAATCATGTAATCTTTAACATCATTTCATAATCAGATTCCATCAAACATTTTTAAACATATTCAAAGCA
>FXXK01000750.1:37326-64979 GCA_900184695.1 Betula pendula | reverse complement strand
AAGAGAAAGAAAAGAAAGGAGGAGTTGTCCTCAAGCTTTGGTGTTTTAATTGGGGAGTGCTTGGTATAATTTCTTTATCCCTAGTCTATGTCAATTTTAGATACTAGAATTTAATTTATGTAGTTATCATCGGAGCATTACACTCCTTCGAAAACATTTCACTTTACTATCATCAGGGCTAATCACCCCTTCGAAAACATATCACTTTACTATCATCGGAGCATTACACTCATTCGAAAACATATCACTTTACTATCATCAGGGCTAATCACCCATTCGAAAACATATCACTTTGCTATCATCGGAGCATTACTCCTTCGAAAACATATCACTTTACTATCATCGGAGCATTACACTTCTTCGAAAACATTCTCATTCTCATGCAAGAAACATCTCTTTTTCTTTCTTACATAATCATGTAATCTTTAACATCATTTCATAATCAGATTCCATCAAACATTTTTAAACATATTCAAAGCATCAAAATATCATCATATAAAAACACTAACATAACATACGATTGGCTCTAATATAATAAAATCTTTGAAAGCATAAAAATAGTATCTTTTCTCAGTGAGTAATTATACTCACCTCTTGTAGTCTGCTTAGAAATTCCTCTTGTCGTTTATAAAACTCACTGCAATTAATCACATCCACGCGCGACAATGCATTACTCTAGAATTATCTTTAAAACCAATATCTAGACCACTTATTTATTTTCCTTAAATTCTGTCTAAAAGTTTAGCATAACGACATATACTTAAAATATTATAATGCTACTCGGGCATTATAACGGCATATCTAAAATATTATAATCTCACTTGGCATTATAACTACATAAATTAAATTCTAGTATCTAGAATTGACATAGATTAGGGATAAAGAAATTATACCAAGCACTCCCCAAATTAAATAAAAGCACCAAAGCTTGAGGACAATTCCTCCTTTCTTTTTCTTTCTCTCATCACTTCTCTCTAGCTACTAGGACAGCACGTGTAATGGCTGGAAGGGGGCAGAATTTTTTTTCACCATCCAATGACTACAAGGCAGAACGTATATGGGCTAAGAGGTGTATATTTTTTTTTTTTGTTTCATATGAGGGCAAAAATAGCCCCTGCCTATGGACAGCAACCGTGAATGAAAGGCAAGGCAGAATTTGGTTTCCAATTCCAATTTTACTGCACATCTCAGTAGAAGCTACACGTTACTTGCTGCATGTAGCTCATGGGCATGTACATGTGCACAGCTCTCCCATCACCTATACAGCACACACATATCACTAGACCAATTTTCTGGACAACACCTCTCATCGCCCACCTCACATGCAGTCCACGATTAGTTACCTTACACTAGTATTACAGCACATAACTCCACTCAAGGATGCAGCACCTGCTTGAATTGTCCACTGCTTAACACGTAGCTCATGCACTTCTCTTTCTTTTAAACTGGAAAGCACCACACATGCAGCGAGCTCACGTAAACCTTAGGCTTCCAGCAAATCCATTTCTTTTTTTTTTTTTCTCTCTTTCTATGCCGGACGTGAACTACCAGCATCCAATTCTTTTTGTTTTCTCTTTTTTTTTTCTTTTGTTCCTTTATGTGAACGTTCCCACGGTACCAGCTTCTAGCTTCTTTTTCTCCTTGTTCCTTTTTGTTTTCCCCATGCTGTCTTGGACAGCACTTACAGTTTTTACTCCACTTATATAATATATGTACCCATCATACAATTTCTTTTGTACCCTTAATTCATTTAACACTAACAATTTATTTTTCTTTAAGCCTAATAATAACCAATTTAAACTAAGAACATAAAATTAAACATCAAATATATTCTTCCAAATATATTTGACCCATCTCAGTATCACAATTTTCACTAAGGTGCTTCAAGTCGCCAAATTAAATCCTGGGGTATTACATCCTTCCCACCTTATTTGAATTTCGTCCTCGAAATTTAGATGCAATATATAAAAATCGTAACAAGGGACTTATTACCTTAATTCATAAACAGATCTGGATATCTGTTCTTCATATCCTGCTCAAGCTCCCATGAAGCTTCCTCCATTCCATGGTTTCGCCAGAGTACTTTCACGAGCGGAATGGTTTTTGTTCTTAACTGTTGTTCCTTGCGATCCAAGATTTGAATTGGCCTTTCTTCATAAGTTAAGTTCTCTTGAATTTGTAAGGGCTCATAACTGGTAACTTGCGAAGGATCATGCACGCACTTTTGTAATGTAGATACGTGGAACATGTCATGCACTCCAGCTAATTCTGGTGGTAATGCAATTCTATATGCAACTGGCCCTACCACTTCCTTTACTTCAAATGGACCCACATATCTTGGACTTAGTTTCCCTTTCTTACCAAATTGAATTACACCTTTCATTGGCGAAACTTTAAGAAATACTCGATCACCAACTTCAAATTCCAACTGGCGACGACGTTGATCTGCATAACTCTTTTGTCGACTTTGAGCCGTTAACATTCTTTTCCAATAAGTTCAACCTTGTCTTTGGTATCTTGCACTATCTCTGGTCCAAATAACTGCTTCTCGCCAACTTCATCCCAATAGTTGCTTGAAAACTATTGATATAAGCAAACTCAACTAAAGGTAGGAATTTAATCCAATTGCCTTTAAAATCAAATACCCATAATCTAAGCATATCCTTAAGAGTTCGAATAGTCCTTTCTGATTGCTCATCAGTTTGTGGATGGTATGCTGTACTAAAATTCAATTTTGTTCCCATAGCTTCTTGCAATCTCTTCCAAAATTTTGAATTAAACTGAGGATCTCGGTTAGATACTATTGAAACAGGTACTCCATACAGCCTGACAATCTCCCGAATATACAATTCTGTCAACTTATGCATGGAATCGGTAATTTTAAAAGGAACAAAATGAGCACTCTTAGTAAGTTTATCAACTATTACCCATATTCCTGAGTATACATCGAACTTCTAAGCCATGTTGCTCCCCCGTGATTTATTGCATTACTAATTGTGGTTAATACTTAAATCCAAATTCTTTTATAGCTCAGATCTCACAAGGTTGTTTATACATCCTTCAAATCTCAATATCTTTATACCTGATTACTAGGTTTTGTACAATACCATAATCTAATTATGAGCTTGAAACATCGACCGAAGTATTCTACCCTAACCTATCTCCAAAATACTTTACAGATCATAGGTTTTATCATTAAATGAGGCTTAGACATTAATCTCTTAATTTCATCAATACAAACGTCTATTCTTTTCCATAGTCCATAGCCTCAACTTAGTTACCTTAATTAGAAAATAATCATAAGCTATCATGCAGCATTTCTCACTCTCCTAAATTAGGTATACCTCGATACAAGCAATATATTATGATTATTCTCCATCAAGGCTTACCCAAGCAATGCATACGAACTCTGCCCTTCCTATATGTCTTCGAAAATCAATCTTGTCTTAGATCTCAGCCTCTATCATCAAACGTCTCTTTTCTATTGTTGTTTAGGTCAAATATCAATCCTTCATCAAATGTTAGT
Source organism: Betula pendula (assembly GCA_900184695.1). Lineage (NCBI taxonomy): Eukaryota > Viridiplantae > Streptophyta > Magnoliopsida > Fagales > Betulaceae > Betula > Betula pendula. The sequence goes on along the minus strand of FXXK01000750.1, from coordinate 61,453 downwards.
CATACAAGTTACTATTTATCTTATTCTCATATTCCAACTTATAGCATGCGAAGGTAGCAAGAGGTGATTTAATCTCTTTATGCCATAGAATTTAATCTTACTTCCATATGATTCGTCAACAGTACTTTATCACTGAACAATTGGCAATTGCGCTGTGGCAACTGTCATTTCTGAAATCGGCTCATTTTCAGCACTACAAGACTTCCTACTCAATGCATCAGCCACCACATTGGCTTTACCAGGATGGTAAAACATCTCACTGTCGTAATCTTTAATCAATTCTAGCCATCTATGTTGTCTCATATTCAAATCTTTCTGTTTCAGTTCTTGGAAGCTTTCTTCACATTCATTACTCCATACTTCGCTATCCAATCTATGCCCAGTATGACATCGAATCCAAGCATTTCAAACACAGCTAACTTCGCTAGCAAGATTTTATCTCTTACAATAATTGGACAATCTTCCACATATTTTCTACAAGTGATAGCATCGCCAACAGGTGTAACTACAGATATGCTTTGCTCTAATGATTGCATGCTCAACTTACACAATTTTACGTATGAAGATGATATGAAAGAATGAGTTGCACTCGAATCAAATAAAGTGCAACCCAGGCTACCAAAAAGAGGAATGGTACCTGTGACAACATTAGCATTGCCTTTTTCAGCTTCAGCGTTTGCAGGAGTAAGTGAGTAGACCCGAGCTTGAGCGGGTTGTCTGTGTTGAAATCTGGTACCAAGAGTTCCTTGTCCCCAAGCAGTAGTTATCGGACAGTTACTAGCATAGTGACTAGTCTTGCCACATTGAAAACAGGCCCCGGTTGCGGTTCGGCATTCTCCAAAGTGTGATCTCCCACACGTTGTATATATAGGTTTTGAACTCAAATTTGATGGTGGATGATTTCTCTTGACAGCATTACCAGAACTGCTACCCATTGCTTGCTTCTTTGCAAGATAAGTGGGTTGAGGTGCTCACCGTTTCCTTAGAACATATTCAGCGAATGCTTCCTTCATACTCCTTTCAGCAATAGAGGCCGTATCTACCATTTCTGTAAATGTCGCGATCTTGAGACAAGCAATGCGATCACGAACACCTGCATTGAGGCCATATTTAAACCTCTCCATTCTGGCTTCTTCATTGGGTAATAAGGTTGGTGCATACCTTGACAATTCCAAGAATTTATTAGCATACAGCTCCACAGTCATATTGCCTTGTACTAAGGTGAGGAATTCCCGGGCTCTCATTTCCCTTTGCTCTTTTGGAATGAATCAATCGTTAAATTCTCTTTCAAATCGCTCCTAAGTGATTGGAGCATTTTCACCCAATTCAGCCATCAACATACCATATTTTGATAACCACCAATAAGCAGCTTCATCAGAGAGTTTGAGGGATGCATATTCAACCATTTGTTCATCGGTGCATTTCAGAGTCCGCATAAGCATTTTTATACCTGTGAGCCAACTATCTGCTGCTATAGCTCTAGCTATACCATTAAATGTTGGATAATGATGGCGAAAGAAATTAGTTGAGGTGCAGCCAACCGTTTCTCTTTGTTCATGGGGCTGTGGTTGACGAGCTAACACTGTGGCAATAAGTTGATTTGTTTGTGCTACAAGTTCAGCCACTCCTGGCACTGCGGGTGGAGGAGGAGGAGCATCTTCACCTCTAGCCTCACTGTTCATCGACTCATCGCGGCGAAATCGTTGTGGACGTCGTCCTCTTTTTGGTGGCATTTTTTTTTTCTGCACCGTCACATTGTAACTAGTTGGACAATGTAAGTGCATACGAAATACCACATAAACAACATCAACAACATATGAGCATTTATTAAACTTGCCCATGCACGACCCAACTTAACTTAACAATTTATTTTCTCTTTAGGCTTTTAAGTTCCTATAGCTCCGACACTATACTCTAGACTTAAACAATCTAGACAACATATCCCTCCCAATAGTCCCTAAGAGCAAATTACTCTGATACCATAACCTGTGAGGACCCGATTTCATCACATAATTTTTAATTTGTTTTTTTTTTAAATGAAACCGAATAGTCACAGTGGCTCATGTAAAGCCCACATCATTAACTCATAATCTGAGTATATCACATCAGAGTTAATAATACACGCAGCGGAAATAAACACATAACATGTGAGGTGTGAGAGAAACATAACCTGGAGCTGACATAGACTATATACAACAGTTTTACAACACCTGCTATACAGCAAAAGAAAAGCTATCAAAAAGTGCCACATATGGCATAGCNAATAGTCCCTAAGAGCAAATTACTCTGATACCATAACCTGTGAGGACCCGATTTCATCACATAATTTTTAATTTGATTTTTTTTTTAAATGAAACCGAATAGTCACAGTGGCTCATGTAAAAGCCCACATCATTAACTCATAATCTGAGTATATCACATCAGAGTTAATAATACACGCAGCGGAAATAAACACATAACATGTGAGGTGTGAGAGAAACATAACCTGGAGCTGACATAGACTATATACAACAGTTTTACAACACCTGCTATACAGCAAAAGAAAAGCTATCAAAAATGCCACATATGGCATAGCCAAAGTACATCACTCTGTTTCTAAATATACAACAACATGATGTACAACAAAAACTAGACTACACATGAGTCTAAACAAAATACTAATAGGCGTACATCGCCCTCAGTCATGGTAACCCAAATGCGTAGCCACAGGATCATCATCCTGATCCACGGTACCTGCATCAACAACATCCTTTGAGGCGATCATGGAGTTAACCACATTCGCCCAGGCGAATATATGAGTCCACGGTCTCTGTGGTATAAGAAATCACTAAGTTTTCACAATGAGCCAATCTTTTGTTTTCTACTTAGTTTACAATAACAGCTACATTGAGTTTATAAAATATCTTTCAATAAAGTATGGCGTAGCTAATGAAGTAAACACCATAGTTAAGAAATCATTTGAAACTTAACACTTTTAGCATAATTAAGTCATACTCATAAAATCATCATATGCAACCAGGTATAGACATATACATAAGTTCTTTTCCATTGAGACTCTTATGCATACCAATACAACTAGTATGAAATTCCATAAAACATAATACATATACATTCTCAAAATCATAACTTGTCAGGCATGCTCCACATTCATATATTTCATATTATAACTTTAAACTTTCATAAGGGTATGGACCCCCCTTTTTCTTTCATAAGGGCATATCCCCTTTCATTTTCATAAGAGCATATCCTCTTTCATTTTTTTATCAGGACATATCCCCTGTCACTTTTATCAGGGCATATCCCCTTTCATTTTCATAAGGGCATATCCCCTTTTCATTTTCGTAAGGGCATATCCCCTTTTCATTTACGTAAGGGCATATCCCCTTTTCACTTTCGTAAGGGCATATCCCATTTTCACTTTACTATCATCAGGGCTAATCGCCCCTTCAAAAACATTTCACTTTACTATCATCGGAGCATTACACTCCTTCGAAAACATTTCACTTTACTATCATTAGGGCTAATCACCCCTTCGAAAACATATTACTTTACTATCATCAGGGCTAATCACCCATTTGAAAATATACTCATTCCCATGCAATAAACATTTCTTTTTCTTTCTTTCAAAATCATGCAATCTTTAACATCATTTCATAATCAGATTCCATCAAACATTTCTAAACATATTCAAAGCATCAAAATATCATCATATAAAAACACTAACATAGCGATTGGCTCGAATATAATAAAATCTTTTGAAAGCATAAAAATAGTATATTTTCTCAGTGAGTAATTATACTCACCTCTTGTAGCCTGCTTAGAAATTCCTCTTGTCGTTTATAAAACTCACTGCAATTAATTACATCCACGCGCGACAATGTATTAGTCTAAAATTATCTTTAAAACCAATATCTAGACCACTTATTTATTTTCCTTAAACTTTGCCTAAAAGTTTAGCATAACGACATATACCTAAAATATTATAATGCCATTTAGGCATTATAACGGCATATCTAAAATATTATAATCACATTTGGCATTATAACTACATAAATTAAATTCTAGCAATTAGAATTGACATAAGCTAGGGATAAAAGAATTATACCTAGCACTCCCCAAATAAAAGCACCAAAGCTTGAGGACAACACCCTCCTTTCTTTTTCTTTTTCTTATCACTTCTCCGTAACTACTAGGACAGTACGGCAATGGGCTGGAAGGAGCAGAATTTTTTTCACTTTCATCCTATAACTACAAGGGCAGTACGTACATGGGGAAGAAGATGTATTTTTTTGTTTCAAATGAGAGCCAAAACAACCCCTCATGGACGGCTCAAAGCATAAGATAAAGGCTGGACAGATTTCTTTTGCTTTCCAATTTTTTTACTGCACGTTATCACCATGCATTTACACAATGCAGCACACTCACTCATAGCAGTCCACGTTATCCAGCACTTCCACATATTGACAGCACATAATCCACTCACACACAGCTGCCCACACGTTAGTATGCATGTCTTCTCCCTTTTTTTTAAAACTGGACAGCACCTGCTTGCAAAACCTACAGCCCTACACGTTACTACATACCTTCAACTTAAATCTGGACAGCACACCACACATGCAGCAGCTCACGGCATGAAGCTTCCAGCAAATCCAATTTCTCTTTTTTTTTTTCCTTCCTCACGTGGACGTGAACATCCAGCTCCATTCCTTTTTCTCTCTTTTGTTTGTATTCTCTTCTTATCCAATGACTTGCAGCTGGACAGCTCGGTTAGGCTTAGAAAAATTCCAGCAACTTCTTTTCTTCATATTTTGGACAGCACACACATGCATGTTAACTCACGTAAATATATATCTTACTTTTCTTAAAATCTGGACAGCACACACCCATGCACTAAAGTCTTCACAGCAAGTCACTATCTAACTTTTCTTTCCTTTTCTATATGTTGGACGTTCTCTTCTTTTCTTTGTGTGTGTGTTAGTTAACACATTTATTCTATAACTTTTGATTTCATTTTAACACTCCAAAAATTTATTTATTTTTAAGCGTATTATAAATTAATCACTACCCAATTTAACTAAGAACATATAATTAAACATTAAATATATTCTTCCGAATATATTTGACCCATCTTAGCATCACAATTTTCACCAAAGTGTTCTTAGTCGACCTAATTAAATCCAGGGGTATTACATCCTCCCCTCCTTATTGGAATTTCGTCCTCGAAATTTAGATGCAATATATATAAAAATCATAAGAAAGAGTTATTACCTTAATTCATAAACAGATCTGGATATTTGTTCTTCATATCCTTTTCAAGCTCCCATGAAGCTTCCTCCATTCCATGGTTTCGCCAGAATACTTTCACGAGCGGAATGGTCTTTGTTCTTAACTGTTGCTCCTTGCGATCCAAGATTTGAATCGGCCTTTCTTCATAAGTTAAGTTCTCTTGAATCTGTAAAGGCTCATAACTGATAACATGCGAAGGATCATGCACGTACTTTCGTAGTGTAGATACGTGGAACACGTCATGCACTCCAGCTAATTCTGGTGGTAATGTAATTCTATATGCTACTGGTCCTACCACTTCCTTTACTTCAAATGGACCCACATATCTCGGACTTAGTTTCCCTTTCTTACCAAATCGAATTACACCTTTAATTGGTGAAACTTTAAGAAATACCTGATCATCAACTTCAAATATTAACTGGCGACGACGTTGATCTGCATAATTCTTTTGTCGACTTTGAGCCGTTAACATTCTTTTTCGAATAAGTGCAACCTTGTCTTTGGTATCTTGCACTATCTCTAGTCCCAATAACTGCTTCTCGCCAACTTTATCCCAATACAATGGTGATCTACATTTGCGTCCATATAGAGCTTCATAAGGTGCCATCCCAATAGTTGCTTGAAAACTATTGTTATGAGCAAACTCAACTAAAGGTAGGAATTTAATCCAATTACCTTTAAAATTAAGTACGCATAATCTAAGCATATCCTCAAGAATTCGAATAGTCCTTTCTGATTGCCCATCAGTCTGTGGATGGTATGCTGTACTAAAATTCAATTTTGTTCCCATAGCTTCTTGCAATCTCTTCCAAAATTTTGAAGTAAACTAAGCATCTCGGTCAAATACTATTGAAGCAGGCACTCCATGTAGCCCGACAATCTCCCGAATATACAATTCTGCCAACTTTTGTATGGAATCAGTAATTTTAAAAGGAATAAAATGAGCACTCTTCGTAAGTCTATCAACTATTACCCATATTTCTGAGTATACATCGAACTTCTAAGCCATGTTACTCCCTCGTGATTTATTGCATTACTAATTGTGGTTAATACTTAAATCCAAATTCTTTTATAGCTCAGATCTCACAAGGTTGTTTATACATCCTTCAAATCTCAATATCTTTATACCTGATTACCAGGTTTTGTACAATACGATAATCTAATCATGAGCTCGAAACATCAACCGAAGTATTATACCCTACCCTATCTCCAAAATATTTTACAGATCATAGGTTTTATCATTAAATGAGGCTTAGACATTAATCTCTTAATTCATTAATCTCATGTTCCTTATGGATGTAGCCCATAATAATCCTTTAACCATAACAATTGAGTACCAATGCTATCGAGTTCTTATCTCCAAAAGAGAATAATAATCCTCTCACAATTTAGAACTAACACATACATCCAATCATTGAAAGATCGCACCTGTCATTACTTTAATCTTCTGTTTGATATGATTGTATGAATTCATACCAAGGATGTATACTCTTGGCCTTGTTGACTATCGCTTACCTTTGGCGCTTCCTTGGGACAGTTCCCAACTTGGTGACTTTGTCTATCCACAACAATCACATGCTCCAATTGTGATTCTGCATTCTCCAAATCAAGGCTTACCATAAGCAAGACATACGAATTTCTGCCCTTCCTATATGCTTTGAAAATCATCTTTCGTCCTTAGATCTCAAGCTCTCATCATCAAACATTCTCTTTTCTATTATTGTTAGGTCAAGAAAACAATCAATCAATCCAATGTTAGTCATACAAGTTAATTTATTTGTCTTATTCCTCATAATTCTAACTTATCACATAAGGTAGAACAATTCTAATCACTTTATTCCATAGACTTTAATCTATACCTCCATATGGATTCGTCAACCAATACTTTATCAATATGAACAATGGCAAATTGCTGTGCCAACTGATCAATTTCTGACATCGGCTCATTTTTAGCACTACAAGACTTCCTACTCAATGCATCAGCCACAACATTGGCTTTACTAGGATGGTAAAACATCTCACTGTCGTAATCTTTAATCAATTCTAGCCATCTACGCTGTCTCATATTCAAATTTTTTTGTTTCAGTTCTTGGAAGCTTTCTTCACATTCATTACTCCATACTTCACTAGCCAATCCATGCCTAGTATGACATCGAATCCATGCATTTCAAACACAGCTAACTTCGCTGGCAAGGTTTTATCTCTTACAATAATTGGACAATCTTCCACATATTTTCTACAAGTGATAGCATCGCCAACAGGTGTAACTACAGATATGTTTTGCTCTAATGGTTGCATGCTCAACGTACACAATTTTACGCATGAAGATGATATGAAAGAATGAGTTGCACCCGAATCAAATAAAGTGCAAACCAGGCTACCAAAAAGAGGAATGGTACCTGTGACAACATCAGCATTGCCTTCTTCAGCTTCAGCATTTGCAGGAGTAAGTGAGTAGACCCGAGCTTGAGCAGGTTGTGTGCTGAAATCTGGTACCAAGAGTTCCTTGTCCCCCAGCAGTAGTTATCAGACAGTTACTAGCATAGTGACCAGTCTTGCCACATCGAAAATAGCCCCCAGTTACCGTTCGGCATTCTCCGAAGTATGATCTCCCACATGTTGTACATATAGGTTTTGAACTCGAATTTGATGGTGGATGATTTCTTTTGACAGCATTACCAGAACTGCTACCCATTGCTTGCTTCTTTGCAAGATAAGTGGGTTGAGGTGCTCACCGTTTCCTTAGAGCATACTCAGCTGTTGCTTCCTTCATACTCCTTTCAGCAATAGAGGCCGTATCTACCATTTCTGTAAATGTCGCGATCTTGAGACAAGCAATGCGATCACGAACACCCACATTGAGGCCATATTTAAACCTCTCCATTCTGGCTTCTTCATTGGGTAATAAGGTTGGTGCATACCTTGACAATTCCAAGAATTTGTTAGCATACAGCTCCACAGTCATATTGCCTTGTACTAAGGTGAGGAATTCCTGGGCTCTCATTTTCCTTTGCTCTTTTGGAATAAATCGATCGTTAAATTCTCTTTCAAATCGCTCCCAAGTGATTGGAGCATTTTCACCCAATTCAGCCATCAACATACCATATTTTGATAACCACCAATAAGCAGCTTCATCAGAGAGTTTGAGGGATGCATATTCAACCATTTGCTCATCGGTGCATTTCAGAGTCCGCATAAGCATTTTTATACCTGTGAGCCAACTATCTGCTGCTATAGCTCCAACTATACCATTAAATGTCGGATAATGATGGCGAAAGAAATTAGCTGAGGTGCAGCCAACTGTTTCTCTTTGTTAATGAGGCTGTGGTAGACGAGCTAAAACCGTGGCAATAAGTTGATTTGTTTGTGCTACAAGTTCAGCCACTCCCGGCACTACGGGCGTGGACATACATGCTTCCACATTCATACATTTCATAATACAACTTTAAACTTTCATAAGGGCATGGACCCCCTTTTTCTTTCATAAGGGCATATTCCCTTTTATTTTCATAAGGGCATATCCCCTTCATTTTCGTAAGGGCATATCCCATTTTCACTTTCGTAAGGGCATATCCCCTTTTCACTTTCGTAAGGGCATATCCCCTTTTCACTTTCGTAATGGCATATCCCCTTTTCACTTTACTATCATCAGGGCTAATCGCCTCTTCGAAAACATTTAACTTTACTATTATCGGAGCATTACACTCCTTCGAAAACATTTCATTTTACTATCATCAGGGCTAATCACCCCTTTGAAAACATACTCATTCCCATGCAATAAACATTTTTTTTTTTCTTTCAAAATCATGTAATCTTTAACATCATTTCATAATCAGATTCCATCAAACATTTTTAAACATATTCAAAGCATCAAAATATCATCATATAAAAACACTAACATAACATACAATTTGCTCGAATATAATAACATCTTTGAAAGCATAAAAATAGTATCTTTTTTCAGTGAGTAATTATACTCACCTCTCGTAGTCTGCTTAGAAATTCCTCTTGTCGTTTATAAAACTCACTGCAATCAATTGCACCCACGTGCGACAATGTATTAGTCTAAAACTTATTTTTAAAATCACTATCTAGACCCTTGATTATTTTCCTTGAACTTTGTCTAAAAATTTAGCATAATGACGTATACCTAAAATATTATAATGTCACTTGGCATTATAACTACATAAATTAAATTCTAGTATCTAGAATTGACATAGACTAGGGATAAGGAATTATCCCTAGCACTCCCCAAATAAAAGCACAAAAGCTTGAAGACAACACCCTCCTTTCTTTTTCTTTTTCTTATCACTTCTCCCTAACTACTAGGACAGCACGGCAATGGGCTGGAAGGAGCAGAATTTTTTTTTTCACCTTCTTCCTATAACTACAAGGGCAGAACGGTATGGCTGGGAGTGATTTTCAATTCTGTTTCTTTTGTGAGCAAAGCAGCCCCCCTATGGACAGCAGAACGTGAATGAAGGCATGGTAATTTCTGGTTCCAATTCTATTTTACTGCATCTCCTCATGAGCTTTACACGTTACTTGCTTGCTGCCCTTTGTTGTACACGTGCACAGCTCCTCCACTAACATTTACTCTTGCCACTTTCACACTTACATGCTTGTTAACTTCTCCTTTTCCTTAGATCAAGACAGCTCACACTCCACTTCTCTAATTTGGACAGCACATATTCTCCATGCAACCCCTAGCTACTGCCCTACACGTTAGTCTCATGCCTTTACCACCTCTCCAACTTTTGGACAGCATCTCTCATTTCACACATGCACGTTGACACATCACAGCAGCCCACTCAAGGATACAGCTGCCCTCACTTAAGTTTTCCCCTCCTAGAATTTGGACAGCACATGCATTCACTTAAATCTGGACAGCACACCACACATGCAGCAGCTCACGTAAACATAGGCTTCTAGCAAATCCAATTTCTCTTTTCTTTTTTTTTTTGTTTTCTTTCTTCTTTACTTGGGCGTGGACGACGTCCAACTTCCTTCTTTTCTTTGGTTTGTTTTCTTTTTGATTTCACAAGCTGTCTTGGACAGCAACCCCATTTCAAAGTGTATATATATATATATGTCTTGGCTTGCTCTAGCATTCACGTGAACGCTAGAGGCTTATATGTTATAAATTATTATTAGATTGTAATATGTTAAATATGGTTTAGTGGCATGATGGTTAACATGTTTTTCTCCCATGTATGGGGGAGAGAGTTCAAAACCCAAGACTTGCCCTTGTAACTATTAAAGGGGTCCTTTTTAGTGAAAAAGAAAACTGCATAAGAGCATCTTTAGCAAGGTTGTCTATTTTACCTAACCAAAAAGGACAATTTTCTATTTTACCTGCTAGCTTTTTAATCCCAAGTCCAACAGATTTTTTACTTCATTCTCTACTTCATTTTAATAATATTTTCCAACAGCCCAACCAACAGCCCGAGCCAACAGCCCTCGTTCATTCTCTACTTCAGGTCTCGTTCATCACCCAAGCCATCTCTGAAGAAATCCACCGGAATCCCATACCCATCTCTAAAGAAATCCACCAGCACGTCCCATACCCATACCCATACCCATACCCATACCCACCAAAATCCACCGGAATCCCATACCCATCTCTGAAGAAATCCACCAGCACGTCCCATACCCACCAAAATCTAGCAAAAAATCCGTACCCATTCCCACCAGTATCCCCAAGAAACTCACCAGCATATCGAGTAGTTCTTTGACGACAAAATGAGTTGAAGAATCTTTGAAGACAAAGGGAGTTGAAGAAAAGCACGAAGAGGACGCTTGAGTTGGTGAGAGAAACAATAATAAACAAAGCCAACATTTTGTGAATAGTAATCAGTTACTTGTAGCGTTTCCCTGTAGCAAAATGATGGTTTAGAGAAGCCGATACCCAATCTGTTGGAGTAAAATTTTGGCTTATATTGTCTAAATTTAAACAATATAAGGAGTTTACATAACCTATTAAAGATGCTCTAAGTGCAGTTGAGGATTCAAACCAGTGCTAGGTAGATGGAAAAGACGCGTTGTTTCCATCAAGCCAACGGCAATTTTGATGTCTAAGTCAATAGATATAATTCTAATATGGTAACTGTCGATACAGTTACTAAATGAAAAGTAATGACTTTTCATATGTGCTCCTTCAACATCTATAAATAAGACTCTTCCCTACCGATTTTATTACAAAAATTTTTTATTCTCAATTTTAGAAGCTCACAATTGAAATTGTGAGAATTCTCCAAAATTGCTATCTGTAGAATTTATAAGCTTTGTTGTATCCTGGAGACGATTTGCTAGAAACCCTGGTAGCAAACTATTTCAAGTGGGGCAAATATCGTCTTAAAGATAGCGATTCTTCGCGCTCCAAAGCTATCTTTTTGTTTTAGATTTTGTTCTTTCTCACATAATATTTTGTAACAATTTCGCTATTTTTTTCTGATTCTTCTTCTTTATCACATTATATTCCTAACAATTTTAAGACGATATTCACAATGGAAGGAGGATCTGACGTAGCAAGTTTTAAAGTTATGAATCAAGATTTTGTGAAATTGGACAGGTTCGATAGAACCAATTTCACTCGTTGGTAGGATAAGATGAAATTTCTCCTCACTGTGTTGAAGATTTTCTATGTTCTTGATCCAAGCCTGAACCCACTTCTTGAACCAACTCCTGAAGATACTGATGCTATCAAGGCGGAGAGGAAGAAACGTGAAGAGGATGAACTCGTCTGCAGAGGGCACATTCTAAACACTCTTTCTGATCGATTATATGATTTGTTTACTGCAATCGAGTCACCGCGGGAAATCTGGAACGCATTGGAAGCAAAGTACAAAATAGAAAAAATAGGTACGGATAAATTTTTAATTTTGAAGTACTTTGAATTTAAAATGGTGGATAATTTGTCTGTTCTAGACCAAATGCATGAGTTGCAGATCTTGGTTAATAAACTCCGTGATCTTTCTATTAATATTCCTGAGTCTTTCCAAGTGGGAGCGATTATTGCAAAACTCCCACCAAGTTGGAATAACTATAGGAAGAAGCTTCTGCATATGACAGAAGATCTCACATTAGAGCAAATTGGAAAATATTTGCGAATTGAAGTAGAAAGTCGAATTCGTGATGGTATCCAATTTGAATCCAATGTGAATGTTAATAATGTTCAAAGTGGAGGTAATAGAACACATAATTATCTTAAAGTGAATAAGAAGGGAAATGGCTTTAAGAAGAATAACTCTAAAAATCCCAACAAAGACAAGAAGAACAGGCTATGCTTTAATTGTGGAAAAAAGGGCCATTATATTCGTGAGTATAGATTTTTAAAGAATAAGAAGAAAGAAGATGGAAACAGTTCAAACATAGCAAATGCAGTTGAAGAAATCATTGCGATGGTAACTGAAATGCAAATTGGCATGATTACTGAAGTGCATATGGCTGCTGCTACAAATTCTTCTGATTGGTGGTTTGATTCTGGTGCTACCGTGCCTGTGTGCAACGAGAAAGCACAATTCAAGACCTATGACACAATAGTTGATGGCCAAGAAGTTTTAATGGGAAACCACAATTCTGCAAAGGTTCATGGAAAAGGAACTGTAGAGATGCAGTTTACTTCGGGGAAGAAATTAGTTTTAACCAATGTTATTCATGTCCCAGAAATTAAGAAGAACCTTGTATCTGCCAATTTATTGTGTAAGAAGGGCATAAAAGTAGTTCTTGAGTCTGATAAGTTGATATTGTCTAAGAATGGGATGTTTATAGGAAAAGGTTATTCTTGTGATGGAATGTTCAAAATCAGTATTATTAATAAAGCTATTTCACATTCTTCTTATATTGTTGAGTCGTCTTTTTTATGGCATGGTCGTTTAGCACATTTAAATTTTAAATATTTGAAATACATGTCTAAGCATGACTTAATTTCTTACAAGCCTGATAATAATGAAAAATGTGAAATATGTATTTAAGCTAAAATGACTAAGAAACCATTCCCCACAGTTCAAAGAAATTCACATATTTTAGAAGTCATACATTCTGACATATGTGAATTAAATGGTATGTTAACTAGAGGAGGTAGAAGATATTTTATTACATTCATAGATGATTTTTCTAGATACACTTATGTGTATTTAATGAAAAATAAAAGTGAGGCCTTTGACATTTTCAAATGTTACAAATCTGAAGTAGAAAATCAAAAAGAGAAGAAAATAAAAATTCTTAGAACCGATAGAGGTGGAGAATACTTTCCACATGAATTTTCTACTTTTTGTGAAGAACATGGAATTGTGCACCAAGTGTCTGCACCCTACACACCACAACAGAATGGTTTGGCAGAAAGGAAAAACAGGACACTTGTAGACATGGTTAATTCCATGATCTTAAGTGCAAAGTTACATTTTAATTTATGGGGAGAGGCACTACTCACAGCATGCTATGTGCATAATAGAGTGTCATCTATGAAAATGCAAGTGTCACCATATGAGTTATGGAACGACAGAAAACCAAACTTGGATTATCTTAGAGTGTGGGGGTGTCTAGCATTTTACAGAGTTCTTGATTTGAAAAGAACTAAATTGGGTCCAAGAGCAATAAAAAGTGTGTTTGTAGGTTATGTTGAAAATTCCAAAGCATATAGACTATTAGACTTAAGCTCTAATGTCATAGTGGAATCAAGAGATGTTGAATTTATTGAAAATAAGTTCAACTATAATTCTGAATATATTTCAGAACCTAATCAAACACAAGTATCTGACTCTAATTCTAAATGCTCTCTTAACAGTGATAAGAGAGTAGCTATAGATTTACCAATAGAACAAAGGAAGAGTCAGAGAGTTAGAAAAGAAAAGAATTTTGGTCCTGATTTTATTTCATCCCTAGTTGTTGTCTTTCTTGTAGAAGGAGACAAGGATACAGTCCTTAGTAAAATACCTATTGTACTTAACCCAGAGGATGATCCAAAAAGTTTTAATGAAGCTATGTCTTCTAGAGATGCAGCTTTTTGGAAAGAAGCTGTAAATGATGAAATGGACTCAATATTATCAAATAATACTTGGGTACTAGTGGATCTACCTCCAGGTTCCAAACCTATTGGTAGTAAATGGGTATTTAGAAGGAAGTATAATTCTGATGGATCAATTCAAATCTTCAAGGCAAGGTTAGTGGCAAAAGGCTTTAGATAAAAGGAGGGCATAGATTATTTGCCTGTAGCAAGGATCACATCTATTCGTGTCCTTATGGCTCTTGCGTCTTTATATGATTTATATGTGCATCAAATGGATGTAAAAACTGCTTTATTAAATGGTGATCTTGATGAGGAAAGTATGTATGGAACAACCTGAGGGGTTTGTTCTGCCTCAAAATGAAAAGAAAGTCTGTAAATTAGTCAAGTCATTATATGGGTTAAAACAAGCACCAAAACAATGGCATGAAAAATTTGATTTTGTTATTTTATCTAATGGTTTCAAACACAATGGAGCTGACAAGTGTATTTATTCAAAATTCACAAAAGATTATGGTGTCATTGTTTGCCTTTATGTTGATGACATGCTAATTTTTGGAACTAATATGAAAGGTGTATGTGAAACTAAAAAGTATCTAACTTCAATGTTTAAGATGAAAGATCTAAATGAAGTAGATACTATTTTAGGAATTAAAGTGAAGAAATATAGTGGGGGTTATGCACTATGTCAATCTCATTATATTGAAAAAAGTGCTTCTTAAATTTAAACTTCTTGAAATAAAAGAAGCAAATACACCTTTTGATTCTAGTGTGAAATTAAATGAGACTTCTGGAAGGGCAATAGCACAGCTTGAGTATGCTAGTACAATTGGTAGCATGATGTATGCCATGCATGCATTGTACCAGACCATATATTGCCTATGCAGTGTGCAGGCTTTCTAGATATACTAGTTATCTTAGTATAGATCATTGGAAAGCATTTGGGAGAGTCCTTGGGTATCTGAATAGAACCATCAATTTAGGACTCTTTTATTCAAAGTTTCTAGCTGTACTAGAAGGGTATTCGGATGCTAGTTGGATTACTAGCATAAGTGACAATAAGTCCACGTCTGGTTGGGTATTTACCCTTGGTGGAGGTGTCATTTCTTGGGCATCAAAGAAACAGACGTGCATTTCTCATTCCACAATGGAATCAGAATTTATAGCATTGGCAGCAGTAGCAAAAGAGGCAGAATGGCTTAGAAATATGTTATTAGATATAAAGTTGTGGCCACAACCTATGCCAGCCATTTCCTTGCATTGCGATAGTGAAGCTACCATGTCTAGAGCTTATAGTAAAGTATACAATGGAAAGTCTAGACACATAAGCCTAAGACATGAGTATGTTAGACAATTAATTCTTGATGGAATCATAACCATTGTCTATGTAAGGTCAAATAGTAACTTGGCAGACCCTTTTACCAAAGGTTTATCTCGAGAATTGGTAAGGGTAACATCCATTGGAATGGGACTAAAACCCTTTTAAAAGAATCACCAGTAATGGTAACCCAACCTTTTTAAGATTTAATCTAACAAAAGGTTTAATGGGTAATAACAAGTTATTGATAAGTGATTAGTTGAGCACTAGAACAATTCAGTCTCATTCAAGATGGATAAGTGCTGACTGTTACGATTGTGAAGAATGAGTTGTACTCTTAATGAAGTTCAAAAAATAGAAGTGAATGTCTTAGTAACAGAGATATGAAAAGAACTTCACCTATATGAACATAGAAGTGGTGCCGCTTCTAACAAGAGTTAGGGTTTACTCTTGTAAATGTTCATTAAACCAGGATGTAGCACAAGGCCATAATAATGCTAACAATTATTAATTTCTAATGTGAACTAGATATTTTCATGTGTGTGTTACTTCCGGTTCTGAGTTATAAAAGTTTTGGTTTAAGCTTAGGCCACCATTAACTTTTTCAGAATTTTGAAATAATTACACTAAGAGAAGGTTTAAGTCGAAAGATACCTTTTTGTATGCATGAAAATATCAATATTAAAGTTGAGATTTTTATATCACAATCTAAGTGGGGGATTGTATAAATTTATTATTAGATTGTAATATGTTAAATATGGTTTAGTGGCATGATGGTTAACATGTTTTTCTCCCATGTATGGGGAGAGAGTTGAAACCTGAGACTTGCCCTTGTAACTATTAAAGGGGTTTTTTTAGTGAAAAAGAAAACTGCGTAAGTGCAGTTGGGGATTCCAACCAGTGCTAGGTAGAATGGAAAAGACGCGTTGTTTCCATCAAGCCAACGGCAATTCTGATGTCTAAAGTCAATAGATATAATTCTAATATGGTAAACTGTCGTATATGTTACTAAATGAAAAGTAATGACTTTTTCATAAGTGCTTCTTCAACGTCTATATATATAATACTTATATATTATATAAGTATTAATATATATATATAATAAACAATAATATATATATTATATAAGTATATGTATATATATATGTATATATATATATACATAAGTATATGTATATATATATGTATATATATATATACATAATATATACATATACTTATGTATATATATATATATAATGTATATATAATATATATATATAATACTATATACATATACTTATATATATATTGTATATATATATACATATATATATATATATAATATATATATATATATATATATATATAAAATATATATAATATATATATATTATATATACATATATAAAATATACATAAGTATATGTATATATATACATATACTTATATATATAATGTATATAATATACATAACTATATATATATATGTAATATATATATATATATGTGTTAGTTAATACATTTATTCTATAACTTTTGATTTCATTTTAACATTCAAAAATTTTTTTTCTTTAGCGTATTATAAATTAATCACTCCCAATTTGACTAAGAACATATGATGACCATCGAATATATTCTTCCAAATATATTTGACCCATCACAATTTATACCGAAGTGTTTCTAGTCGCCTAATTAAATCCCGGGGTATTACATCACTTCCAGAATTGCTACACACGTTGTACATTCTCAAAAATCATCTACATCGTGATTATATTAACAGCTACCTTAAATCGGGTCGTGCATGGGCAAGTTTAACAAATGCTCATATGTTGTTGACGTTGATGTGGTATTTCGTATGCACTTACATTGTCTAACTGGTTACAATGTGACGGTGCAGAAAAAAATGCCACCAAAAAGAGGACAACGTCCACAACGATTTTGCCGCGATGAGTCAGTGAACAGTGGGGCTGGAGGTGAAGATGCTCCTCCTCCACCTCCACCACCTCCTCCTCCACCGCCCGCAATGCCATGAGTGGCTGAACTTGTAGCACAAACAAATCAACTTATTGCCACGGTTTTAGCTCGTCTACTACAACCTCATGAACAAAGAGAAATGGTTGGCTGCACCTCAGCTAATTTCTTTCGCCATCATTATCCGACATTTAATGGTATAGCTGGAGCTATAGCAGTAGATAGTTGGCTCACAGGTATAAAAATGCTTATGCGGACTTTGAAATGCACCGATGAGCAAATGGTTGAATATGCATCCCTCAAACTCTCTGATGAAGCTGCTTATTGGTGGTTATCAAAATATGGTATGTTGATGGCTGAATTGGGTGAAAATGCTCCAATCACTTGGGAGCGATCTGAAAGAGAATTTAATGATCGATTCATTCCAAAAGAGCAAAGGGAAATGAGAGCCTGGGAATTCCTCACCTTAGTACAAGGCAATATGATTGTGGAGCTGTATGCTAACAAATTCCTGGAATTGTCAAGGTATGCACCAACCTTATTACCCAATGAAGAAGCCAGAATGGAGAGGTTTAAATATGGCCTCAATGCGGGTGTTCGTGATCGCATTGCTTGTCTCAAGATCACGACATTTACAGAAATGGTAGATACGGCCTCTATTGCTGAAAGGAGTATGAAGGAAGCAACCGCTGAGTATGCTCTAAGGAAACGGTCAGCACCTCAACCCCCTTATCCTGCAAAGAAGCAAGCAATGGGTAGCAGTTCTGGTAATGCTGTCAAGAGAAATCACCCACCATCAAATTCGAGTTCAAAACCTATATGTACAACATGTGGGAGATCACACTTCGGAGAATGCCGAACCGCAACCGAGGGTTGTTTTCGACGTGGCAAGACTGGTCACTATGCTAGTAACTGTCCGATAACTACTGCTGGGGGACAAGGAACTCTTGGTACCAGATTTCAGCACAGACAACCCGCTCAAGCTCGGGTCTACTCACTTACTCCTGTAAATGCTGAAGCTGAAGAAGGCAATGCTGATGTTGTCACAGGTACCATTCCTCTTTTTGGTAGCCTGGCTTGCACTTTATTTGATTCGGGTGCAACTCATTCTTTCATATCATCTTCATACGTAAAATTGTGTAAGTTGAGCATGCAACCATTAGAGCAAAACATATCTGTAGTTCCACCTGTTGGCGATGCTATTACTTGTAGAAAATATGTGGAAGATTGTCCAATTATTGTAAGAGATAAAACCTTGCTAGCGAAGTTAGCTGTGTTTGAAATGCTTGGATTCGATGTCATACTGGGCATAGATTGGCTAGCGAAGTATGGAGTAATGAATGTGAAGAAAGCTTCCAAGAACTGAAACAGAAAGATTTGAATATGAGATAGTGTAGATGGCTAGAATTGATTAAAGATTACGGCAGTGAGATGTTTTACCATCTTGGTAAGGCCAATGTTGTGGCTGATGCATTGAGTAGGAAGTCTTGTAGTGCTGAAAATGAGCCGATGTCAGAAATTGATCAGTTGGCGCAGCAATTTGCCATTGTTCAGATTGATAAAGTATTGGTTGACAAATCCATATGGAGGTATAGATTAAAGTCTATGGCATAAAGAGATTAGAATTATTCTACCTTATGTGATAAGTTAGAATTATGAGGAATAAGATAAATAAGTTAAGTTGTATGACTAACATTGGATTGATTGATTGTTGTCTTGACCTAAAAATAATAGAAAAGAGAATGTTTGATGGTGAGAGCTTGAGATCTAAGGACGAAAGATGATTTTCAAAGCATATAGGAAGGGCAGAAGTTCGTATGTCTTGCTTATGGGAAGCCTTGATTTGGAGAATGCAGAATCACGATTGGAGCATGTGATTGTTATGGATAGATAAAGTCACCAAGTTGGGAATTGTCCCAAGGAAGCGCCAAGGTAAGCGATAGTCAAAGGGGCAAAGAGTATACATCTTTGGTATGAATTCATACAGTCATATAAAAAATAAGACTAAAGTAATGACAGGTGCGATCTTTCAATGATTGGATGTATGTGTTAGTTCTAAATTGTGAGAGGGTTATTATTCTCTTTTGGAGATAAGAACTCGAAAGCATTGGTACTCAATTGTTATGGTTAAAGGATTATTATGGGCTACATCCATAAGGAACATGAGATTGATGATTAAATTGGATGTTTACGTATGATAAGTTAAATCACTTTGCTTAGGTTTCTAATGCCTAGAAAAAGAAAACATAGGTGTGATTATGAGTAACCCATGTAATAATAAAGAGAAGTTGAGGCTATGGACTATGAAAAAGAATAGACATTTGTATTGATGAATTAAGAGATTAATGTCTAAGCCTCATTTAATGATAAAACCTATGATCTGTAAAGTATTTTGGAGATAGGTTAGGGTATAATACTTCGGTCGATATTTCAAGCTCATGATTAGATTATGGTATTGTACAAAGATGTACCAAGATCTGTTTATGAATTAAGGTAATAACTCCCTTGTTATGATTTTTATATATTGCATTTAAATTTCGAGGACGAAATTCCAATAAGGTGGGGAGGATGTAATACCCCAGGATTTAATTAGGCGACTTGGAGCACCTTAGTAAAAATTGCGATACTGAGATGGGTCAAATATATTTGGAAGAATATATTTGATGTTTAATTTTATGTTCTTAGTTTAAATTGGGTAGTGATTAGGCTTAAAGAAAAATAAATTGTTAGAGTGTTAAAATGAATTTAAGGGTACAAAAGAATTGTATTGATGGGTACATATATATATAGTGAGTAAAAGTGTAGTCACTATATATATATCTTGTCTTATAGTGCTGTTTGGTCCAGCATATATATATATATATAGTGAGTAAAAGTGTAGTGCTGTCCAAGACAGCATGGGAAAACAAAAAGGAAAAAAAAGGAAGAAAAGAAGGAAGCTGGACGTGGTGAACGTCCACATAAGGAACAAAAGAAAAAAAAAAAAAGAAAACAAAAAGAAGAGATGCTGGTAGTTCACGTCCGGCATAGAAGAGAGAAAAAAAAAAGAGAAATTGGATTTGCTGGAAGCCTAGGTTTACGTGAGCTGCTGCATGTATGGTGCTGTCCAGTTTAAAAAGAAAGAGAAGTGCATGAGACTAACGTGTAAGGCAGTGGAAATTCATGCAGGTGCTGCATCCTTGAGTAGAGTTATGTGCTGTCAATACTAGTGTAGGTGACTAACGTGGACTGCTGTGAGGGTGAGTGAGAGTGTGTTGTCCAGAAATTGGTGTAGTGGAATTGTGTGCCGTGTAGGTGAGTGGGAGAGCTGTGCACGTGTACAGCCATGAACTACATGAAGCAAGTAATGTGTAGCTTCTCTGAGTGTGCAGTAAATGGAATTGGAAACCAAATTCTGCCTTGCCTTTCATTCACGGTTGCTGTCCATAGGCAGGGGCTGTTTTGCCCTCATATGAAACAAAAAAAAAATATACACATCTTAGCCCATATATGTTCTGCCTTGTAGTCATTGGATGGTGAAAAAAAAAATTTTGCCCCCTTCCAGCCATTACACGTGCTGTCCTAGTAGCTAGAGAGAAGTGATAAGAGAAAGAAAAGAAAGGAGGAGTTGTCCTCAAGCTTTGGTGTTTTAATTGGGGAGTGCTTGGTATAATTTCTTTATCCTTAGTCTATGTCAATTTTAGATACTAGAATTTAATTTATGTAGTTATAATGCCAAGTGAGATTATAATATTTTAGATATGCCGTTATAATACCCGAGTAGCATTATAATATTTTAGGTATATGCCGTTATGCTAAACTTTTAGGCAGAGTTTAAGGAAAATAAATAAGTGGTCTAGATATTGGTTTTAATGATAATTTTAGACTAATACATTGTCGCGCGTGGATGTAATTAATTGGAGTGAATTTTATAAACGACAAGAGGAATTTCTAAGCAGGCTATAAGAGGTGAGTATAATTACTCACTGAGAAAATATAATATTTTTATGCTTTCAAAGATTTTATTATATTCGAGCCAATCGTATGTTATGTTAGTGTTTTTGTATGATGATATTTTGATGCTTTGAATATGTTTAAAAATGTTTGATGGAATCTGATTATGAAATGATGTTAAAGATTGCATGATTTTGAAAGAAAGAAAAAGAGATGTTTATTGCATGGGAATGAGTATGTTTTCGAAGGGGTAATTAGCCCTGATGATAGTAAAGTAATATGTTTTCGAAGGGGTGATTAGCCCTGATGATAGTAAAGTGAAATGTTTTCGAAGGAGTGTAATGCTCTGATGATAGTAAAGTGAAATGTTTTCGAAGGGGCAATTAGCCCTGATGATAGTAAAGTGAAAATGGGATCTGCCCTTACGAAAGTGAAAAGGGGATATGCCCTTACATAAATGAAAAGAAGATATGCCCTTACGAAAATGAAAAGGGGATATGCCCTTACGAAAATGAAAAGGGGATATGCCCTTATGAAAATGAAAGGGGATATGCCCTTATAAAAGTGACAAGGGATATGCCCTGATAAAAAAATGAAAGAGGATATGCTCTTATGAAAATGAAAGGGGATATGCCCTTATGAAAGAAAAAGGGGGTCCATACCCTTATGAAAATTTAAAGTTATATTATGAAATATATGAATGTGGAAGCATGCCTGACAAGTTATGATTTTGAGAATGTATATGTATTATGTTTTATGGAATTTCATGCTAGTTGTATTGGTATGCATAAGAGTCTCAATGGAAAAGAATAGACGTTTGTATTGATGAATTAAGAGATTAATGTCTAAGCCTCATTTAATGATAAAACCTATGATCTGTAAAGTATTTTGGAGATAGGTTAGGGTATAATACTTCGATCGATGTTTCAAGCTCATGATTAGATTATGGTAAAACTGTGTAATTTGAGCATGAAACCATTAGAGCAAAACATCTCTGTAGCTACACTTGTTGGCGATGCTATCACCTGTAGAAAGTATGTGGAAGATTGTCCAATTATAGTAGGAGATAAAACCTTGCCAACGAAGTTAGCTGTGTTTGAAATGCTTGGATTCAATGTCATACTAGGATGGATCTATTCAGCTATGCATTGATTATCGTGAATTAAATCGGGTTACTATTAAGAATAAGTACCCTTGCCCAAAATTGATGATCTGTTCGATCAATTAAAGAAAGCTTCAGTATTCTCTAAGATTGATCTTCGGTCTGGGTACCATCAGCTTAAAGTGCGAAAGGAAGATGTACCAAGACCTGAAGAGAAATTATTGGTGGTCTGGTATGAATCGGGATATTGCAAAATATGTAGTGCGATGTCCTTCTTGTCAGCAGGTAAAAGCGGAACATCAACGACCGACAGAACTATTGCAACCACTTAGTATTATTCCTAAATGGAAGTGGGATCAAATAACAATGGATTTTGTGGTGGGTTTGCCAAGAGCACCTAGTGGACAAGATGCTATATGGGTAATAGTTGATAGACTTACTAAGAGTACTCATTTTGTTCCTTTTAAAATTACTAATTCCATGCAAAAGTTGGCAGAATTGTATATTCGGGAGATTGTTAGGTTGCATGGAGTGCCTGCTTCAATAGTATCTGACCGAGATCCTCGTTTTACTTCAAAATTTTGGAAAAGATTGCAAGAAGCTATGGGAACAAAATTGAATTTTAGTACAGCATACCATCTACAAACTGATGGGCAATCAGAAAGGACTATTCGAATTCTTGAGGATATGCTTAGATTATGCGTACTTGATTTTAAAGGCAATTGGATTAAATTCCTACCTTTAGTTGAGTTTGCTTATAACAATAGTTTTCAAGCAACTATTGGGATGGCACCTTATGAAGCCTTGTACGGACGCAAATGTAGATCACCATTGTATTGGGATGAAGTTGGCGATCAGGTATCTCTTAAAGTTTCGCCAATGAAAGGTGTAATTCGATTTCGTAAGAAAGGGAAACTAAGTCCGAGATATGTGGGTCCATTTGAAGTAAAGGAAGTAGTAGGGCTAGTAGCATATAGAATTGCATTACCACCAGAATTAGCTGGAGTGCATGACGTGTTCCACGTATCTACACTACGAAAGTGCGTGCATGATCCTTCGCAGGTTATCAGTCATGAGCCTTTACAGATTCAAGAGAACTTAACTTATGAAGAAAGGCCGATTCAAATCTTGGATCGCAAGGAGCAACAGTTAAGAACAAAGATCATTCCACTCGTGAAAGTACTCTGGCGAAACCATGGAATGGAGGAAGCTTCATGGGAGCTTGAACAGGATATGAAGAACAGATATCCAGATCTGTTTGTGAATTAAGGTAATAACTCCCTTGTTATGATTTTTATATGTTGCATCTAAATTTCGAGGACGAAATTCCAATAAGGTGGGGAGGATGTAATACCCCAGGATTTAATTAAGTCGACGAAGAACACTTTGGTGAAAATTGTGATGTTAAGATGGGTCAAATATATTTGGATGAATATATTTGATGTTTAATTATATGTTCTTAGTTAAATTGGGTAGTGATAAAATTATAATACGCTTAAAGAAAAATAAATTGTTAGAGTGTTAAAATGAA
>FXXK01000750.1:19857-30322 GCA_900184695.1 Betula pendula | reverse complement strand
AACACCGAATCACCCATAATTCCTTGTGTCTCATTCTCTCTCTTACTTTTTCTATTATTCTCATATTTTATTATTCCGCTTTTATTCTCCTACTAGTATTTTGTATGGTAATTTATTTATATTTTTTTAAATTTTTTTTTTTGTGTTTAAAAAGAGAAAAAACTTTACAAACTTGTTATTATACAAACCATAAAATTTGATTATGTTGAAATACTGTTAGCTAGGTGAGGCGGTGTTACAATGAATGTGAGATAAATTCAGCACTTTTTGTTGGTTATCCTTCTTCCAACCTAAACCCATGCATGTTGGTCCTTACTCTTTATCCCCGTGTTAATATCCTATTTTGTGCTCATATATACGTATCCTATAGTGCAATAGGTCAGAACTCACAAGCATGGAATGCCCTAGCTACCCTCTCTATTCACACTCTTCGAATTTCCCAACAATGAAGGGAAAGCATAGGTGCATATATATATATATATAACAGGGATGGTGGTGAGTTTATAAAGGGAAATCATTCATACTCTTCGAATGAATTTCCCAACATTAATAAAGGGAAAGCACAATGTAATACTCCATCAATATATAAATGTTGAGACAATATAGAATTTATGAATCTCCAATGAAGCAGAAAAATAGTAGAATAGAAAATAACATAATCACACAAGATATCAAAATTTAAGTGGTTCGGTTTAACAAGCCTACATCCACTGGCGAAGACGACCCGGAAGAAATTCACTATCAAAATAGTAGAGTACAAAAAATAGTACAAAGAAAAACATTCAAACTCAATAGCCCTAATACACTGAAAAAGGATCCCCTCTAGTTGGAGAGAATTGGCTCACATCTAGTTCAAGGTTAGGATGTCTTAAAAAGAATCTAAAGTCTAAAATGTGCCACGTAGTAAGCAACTACCTAACGGTCGTTCAAACATAACAAAATGTTGAACTTAACAAAGTTGAAACTTGAAAGCCTTCTTCCATCCCAGAGGATAGAGGAGATGCTCTCTCTCTCTCTCTTCGTCTAAGATTGATTTGCGAGGCCGAGATTGGAGCTCTTCCACAAGGTCTTCAATGCTCTCGCAGCGGTTAATGGCTAAAGGAGCCGATCTCTCTCTCTCTCTTGAGATTGATCTGTAACGTCGAGAATGGAGCTCTTCCACAAGGTGTTAGGTGCTCTCATGGCGGCGGTATTGGCGTATGACTTGAATTATAAAGTGAAGAAAGGTGGGCCATGTTTATTTCCTTCTCCCAGGTGGTTTAGGAGTCCTTGAAGCCTTGGTATTTCTCTCCTTTCCAAGCCAAATAAGAATTGCTTTATTTGACCAACTATTGCTCTTATAAAAAGAGCAATAGGTGTAGCTCTTTAATGAATTAGTGCATCAAGCCACGACAAGAAAAAAAGAGGGAAAAGAAAGGAAGGGAGAGAGAGAAAAAAAAAAAAGGAGAGGTGGAGAATGCATGGTGTAGTGCGTAGGGAGAAGAAAAAAAATTGCAGAGTTCCAATTATTATTTTTTCCTCTTTTGTGTGAGGGTGAGATACAGGTGTATTGGGACTTTGAGTTTTAAGTGTTTTTTCTCCCTGTTACTCTTTGTACTCCATCTTTTGATAATGAATTTCTCCGAGTCGTCTCCAACAGTGGATGTAGACTTGTTAAGCCGAACCACTTAAATCTTGGTGTCGTGTATGATTGTTTTTTGCTTTCTTATTATTATTCGCATCTCACGGGTATTGGAGGAAATAAGATATATTTCCTAACAACTGGTATCAGAGCTTTTGGTTCGAGTGGGAGCGATGGCAGGAGAAGATTGAAAAGCAGAAAGAATCAAAAAATTTGATGGCACAGATTTTGCATATTGGAAGATGTAGATCGAAGATGTACTTTATGGGAAGGATCTACATCTGCCTCTTTTGGAGGAGCAACCAAACGATATGTACAATAACGATTGGGTCCTACTTGATTGAAAGGCCCTGGCAGTTATTAGGTTATCGCTGTCAAGATCGGTAGCACACAATGTTGTGAAGGAAAAGACCACTGCAGGTCTGATGGCGGCTTTGTTAAGTATATATGAAAAACCATCGGCAAACAACAAGGTGCACCTGATGAAGAAGTTGTTTAATCTAAAGATGGCTGAAGGAGCCTCGGTAGCTCATCATCTCAATGAGTTCAACACCATCACAAATCAATTATCCTTAGTAGATATTGATTTTGATGATAAGATTTGCGCTTTGATTGTGTTGGCGTTGTTGCCAAATAGCGGGGAAGCTGTGCGGATGGTTGTGAGCAATTTTGTAGGGAAGAGCAAGCTCAATTATGAAGATATACGGGATTTGATTCTAAGTGAGGAAGTTCGGAGAAAAGATGCTGGTGAAACCTCGACTTCTGGTGCAGCCCTAAACCTCGAGACATGAGGTAGAGTACAAGACAGGAACTCTGGCGGGGGTAGATCAAAATCCAGAAATGGTAGAAGCAAGTCCAAATCTGGACGACAGCTAGAATGTTGGAATTATGGTAAGACTGGCCACTTCAAGAAAAATTGTAAAGAACCAAGGAAGAAGACTGGTAACGACTCTGCAAATGTCGTGGCAACAGAAGAAATACATGATGCACTAATTCTCTCTATTGACAATCCTCTTGACTCTTGGGTCATGGACTCAGGAGCCTCCTTTCATACCATTGCGATTTGTGAAGTACTCGAAAACTACGTTGCTGTTGATTTCGGGAAAGTGTACTTGGCTGACGGAACACCTCTAGATATTGTGGGCATAGGCGATGTTTGCATCAGAGTCCACAGTGATTCGGTATGGAAGCTACAAAAGGTCAGACACGTCCTATAGCNATGCACTAATTCTCTCTATTGACAATCCTCTTGACTCTTGGGTCATGGACTCAGGAGCCTCCTTTCATACCATTGCGATTTGTGAAGTACTCGAAAACTACGTTGCTGTTGATTTCGGGAAAGTGTACTTGGCTGACGGAACACCTCTAGATATTGTGGGCATAGGCGATGTTTGCATCAGAGTCCACAGTGATTCGGTATGGAAGCTACAAAAGGTCAGACACGTCCTATAGCTGAAGAAGAACTTGATTTCAGTGGGACAACTTGAAGATGAAGGGCATGCCATAAAATTTCACGGTGGTCAGTGGAAAGTATGCATGGGAGCCAGACTCTTGGCTCGGTGATATAAAACAGGTACTCTCTATTTGAGTACTAATCCAAGAGATACAATTACAGTTGCAAAGGGTGACTCTAAACTATGGCACCTAAAGCTTGGGCATATGAGCGAGAAAGGGATGAAGGTATTTGTCAAAAGGAAAACTACCGGAACTAAAGTTAGTTGAGTCTGATTTGTGTGAAGACTGCATCCTAGGGAAGCAAAAGAAGGTGAGTTTTATGAATGTTGGTAGAACTCCAAAGCCTAAGAAGTTGGAGCTGGTACACACGAATTTGTGGGGTCCCTCCCCAGTGGCATCTCTTGGAGGCTCGTGATACTACATCACATTCATAGATGATTCAAGCAAAAAGGTATGGATTTACTTTTTAAAGCAAAAATCTGATGTATTTGAAGTTTTTAAAAAGTGGAAGACCATGGTAAAGATAGAAACTGGTATGAAATTGAAGTACCTAAGATCAGACAATGGAGGAGAATATGAAGACGGGGGCTTTAAACAGTTATATGCGGTAAATGAGATTAAGATGCAAAAAACTATCCCAGGAACACCACAACAGAATGGTATCGCTGAGCGCATGAACAGAACCCTCAATGAGCGTGCAAGGAGTATGAGGTTGCATGCTGGGTTACCAAAAACCTTTTGGGCGGATGCAATGAGCACCGTTGCTTATTTGATAAATAGAGGATCCTCTTTCCCTCTGAACCACAGACTACCTGAAGAAGTCTGGAGTGGAAAGGAGGTAAATCTTTCTCACTTGAAAGTTTTTGGTTATGTCTCATATGTTTATATTGAATCTGATGCCCGTAGCAAGTTAGATGCTAAATTTAAGAAATGATATTTTATTGGCTATGGGGATGAGGCATTCGGGTATCGGTTTTGGGATGATCAAAACTGAAGGATAATTAGAAGTAGGAATGTTACTTTTAATAAAAAATGGTTGTGTACAAGTACGGTTCGAATGCAGAATCAGTCAATGCAGAGTCAGAGGCTGAGAAGCCTGATTTTATCATATTGGATGAGATTTCTAATGGTGCAGCTCAAAGAAGGAATTCAGAAGTTGATGAGGATCCAGAAGCTGAACAAGTTCTTGAAGTTGAAGAAACTGAAGAACAACAGATTGAGCAGGGAACACCTACAACAGCTGTTTGAAGGTCTATCAGAACCATTAGACCTCCACAACATTATTCACCCTCCTTGTTCTATATTCTGATGACAGATGGCAGTGAGCTAGAGATGTATGATGAAGCCTTGTAGGTTGAAAATTCAACCAAGTGGGAGTTAGCCATGAAAGATGAGATGAACTCATTGATGACTAACCAGACATGGGAGCTGATTGAGTTGCCAGCAGGTAAGAAGCCTTTACATAACAAGTGGGTGTACAAAATAAAGGGTGAGCATAATGGTAGCAAGCGCTACAAGGCGAGATTGGTTGTCAAGCGCTTTTAGCAAAAGGAAGGTATTGACTACACTGACATATTTTCACCAGTGGTGAAGATGACAACCATCAGATTGGTACTGAAAATTGTGGCGGCAGAGAATCTACATCTTGAGCAGTTAGATGTGAAGACAGCATTCCTTCATGGCAATTTGGAGGAAAATATCTACATGAGGCAGCCACAAGGATTCACAGTGCAGGGGAAAGAAAGTCAGGTATGCAAATTGAGGAAGAGCTTGTATGGCCTAAAACAAGCTCCAAGACAATGGTACAAGAAGTTTGACAGCTTCATGGACTCTGCTGGGTTTATGAGGTGCAATGCAGATCACTGCTGTTATGTTAAAAGTTTTAAGAACTCTTATATCATCTTACTGCTGTATGTGGATGATATGCTTGTTGCAGGGTTCAGTATGGAAGAGATCAAGAATTTGAAAAAACAATTGTCATCACAGTTTGCAATGAAGGATTTGGGAGTTGCAAAACAAATTCTGGGTATGAGAATCATCAAAGACGGGGCTAATGGTACATTGAAGCTTTCACAGACAGTATGTGAAGAAGATTCTAGGCAGGTTTAGCATGGATGGAGCTAAGCCGGTAAGCACACCCTTGGAAAGTCAATCCAGACTAACCAAGGATCAGTCACCAAAGACGGATCAGGAGAAGGCATACATGAACAAGGTGCCCTACGCCTCAGCTATCGGAAGTCTGATGCATGCAATGGTCTGCACTAGACTAGATATTGCACATGCAGTGGGAGCTGTGAGCAGATATATGGGCAATCTAGGGAAACAACATTGGGAGGCAGTCAAGTGGATTTTGCGATATTTGAGAGGAACTTCAGATATGTCCCTTTGCCTCACAGAAGCAGATTTGAAGCTGCAAGGCTAGGTGGATGCTGATTTAGCTAGTGATATTGATAGTAGGAAGAGCACTATAGGGTTTGTATATACCTTGGGTGGTACAGCGGTGTGCTAGGCCTTAAAGTTATAGAAAATTATGGCCCTTTCTACCACATAAGCTGAATACGTGGCTGTGACAGAAGTCGAAAAGGAGATGGTTTGGCTAAAGGGTTTCTTGGATGAGTTGGATAAGAAGAATGAGAAGAGTGTTTTACACAGTGACAGTCAGAGTGCTATTTGTTTTGCGAAAAACCCAGCGTATCATTCGAGGACAAAGCACATTCAGCTGAGGTATCACTTAATACGTTCACTACTGGAAAGTAAACAACTGATACTTGAGAAGATTCATGGAACTGAGAATCCTGCAGATATGTTCACAAAATGTGTGACTATTGAAAAACTGAAGCTGTGCACAGCTTTAGTTGGTCTTCAAGCTTGAGGACAGTTGGAAGAGACATCCGGAGGAGATTCATTTTATTGCGACTTGATGAGATTCAAGTCAAGTGGGAGATTGTTGGCGTATGACTTGAATTATAAAGTCGAGAAATGTGGGCCATGTTTATTTCCTTCTCCCAAGTGGTTTAGGAGTCCTTAAAGCCTTGGTATTTCTCTCCTTTCCAAGCCAAATAAGAATTGCTTTATTTGACCAACTATTGCTTTTATAAAAGGAGCAATAGGTGCAGCTCTTTGATGAATCAGTGCATCAAGCCACGACAAGAAAAAAGAGAGGGAAAAGAAAGGAAGGGAGAGAGAAAAAAAAGGAGACGTAGAGAATGCATGGTGTAGTGCGTAGGGAGAAGAAAAAGAAATTGTAGAGTTCCAATTATTAATTTTTCCTCTTTTGTGTGAGAGTGAGATACGGGTGTATTGGGGCTTTGGGTTTTGAGTGTTTTTTTCTCCTTGTTACTCTTTGTACTCCATCTTTTGGTAGTGAATTTCTCTAGGTCGTCTCCAACAGTGAATGTAGGCTTGTTAAGCCGAAACACTTAAATCTTGGTGTCGTGTGTGATTGTTTTTTGCTTTTTTCTTATTATTCGCATCTCACGGTATCTTAGAGGAAATAAGATATATTTTCTAACAGGTGTTGGCAGCAATGGAGCTTAGAAAAACCAGCAAAGATGGCATCAACACCCCATTTGCTTTCAATACGTACAAGAACAACTACCTCATTGTATACTCTCTCACGATGGGTATGCTTTAGATTTGGGATCTTTCCCTTAATATCTCATTGGGATTTTGGTTGTTCAAGCTAAATTTAGTGTAATATGGGCATTCCTCTTGTTTGTTCATGTGGGTTTGTTTGAATTAGAAAATTTTCAATGGTGATTAATGGGTGAGTCGATGTTCTTTTGTTTGTTTGGATCAAGTTTTTTTTCTTTTTTTTTTTGGATTGCCATGCAAATGTTTTTGCTATGGGGTGACTCCACCAAACGTTTCCAAAAGGCTATCTGCTCTTGTAGCAATATGTTAAAGGTTGAGTGGGCAAAACCTAGATAGATTGGTTGTGGCATTTTATCAAATGGGGAGTATTGAGGATAAGTTCACAGAATTGTTTGATAGAATGCCTCAACCAATCTATCGATTCATGGGGAAGTTTTGTATATTTATAGTTCTAGCATTGCACATCAAGTTACATTGTACAATTTGAGAATGAAAATTGGAGCAGGTTCAGTCCAAAAAGGACTTATGCTATTTCTTGTTCAATTTTTGGTGCAATATAGATCTGCCTTTATTTCTGCCCCTGTTTTATGACTTCCCATAAGTGATTTCATGCGCATCTTGATCACAAGTAAGATCACAGAGAAGAATATTTGTCTTAATTGCATGACACACATTTATATGATGGTTTTGCTATAGATGTACTGTGAGTGCTAAAAATTGCATCTGGTGATTACTGAGGTCTAAATGTATGTTTTGCAGCTCGAATGTCCTTTGTCTGCTAATGCATGTCAAGGAGGGTTGGAAGAAATAGACTTCAAAAGAAGATCAGGTCTTTGCTAAATATAGAAGATCAATATACATATATTGTATAAACTTAAAGGTGTACATATACTAGTCTTTGCAGAAGGTTTTAAATATTTCTCATTAGTAGTATCTTGTATAATAATTTTGCTGAAACTTTTTTAAATGGAATTTGGATTTTTTTTTTCGTGCTTATGTTGTGCTATTTCCTGCGTACTTTTGGTGTATGGCCGTGGCACAAAACGTTTTCATCTTGTTGGGGAGAGGGGCAATTATGGGATGGGTTCAATGCATACCAAATCTATGTAGAGAAGTAGCAGATGGAGCAATCATCTTCATTTAGTATCAAATATAGTGTAACACAAAATGATCAAACTACTCAACTATCAAAATGATTTTTTGCCAACACAAAATCATCTTCCTTCGCTTCCTGATGAATTTTAAAAAATATAATGTCAACCAACTTGACCGATATTTATTCAAAAAATATCCTACATCAAAAGCAATATAAAGGTTTCAAATTTCAACCAACAATTAGTTTTGCAATAACTATTACACAAATATCCACCTAAATAAATAGGCGAATAAATGCACGTTTTACTCGCAAGTGCACAAGATCAAAATGATAGTATAGATGGCAAATACAAGATCATTCCCACGAGGATTGGTAAACTATGTTTAAAAAGAAATTCCTAAAAAGATATTGTGAATGAAACAAAATAAAATATTAAATTGAAATAATAAGAATAAAGGGCTAGGGCTTCAATATCCACCACTAATCATACTCAAATAAGGTAAACAATATACATAATGCTACAATCATATCAAGATACTCACTGTTTGTCGGCCTAAGGGTATGGTATCTACCCCAAAAGCCATTGATTCCCCTAAGCAACGAATTAGGCATGGTATCTACTCTAATTCTTTTCTTTCTCAAAGGATTTAGCATGGTATCTACTAAGTTGTTCTTTGAGAAAGCATAAATCTATGAAAATTGACAAACACACTAAAACTTAGAACATCGTATCTATTCTGGTCTTTCATGTTGATTACCCCAAGAATCTGCAATTGGTTCTTTTGTCACTCTACTAGGCCTAGGACTCGGTCATCCAAATTGACCTAGATAACAATCTACACATGTTATATGCATAAGATGATCAAACCCATATATAACTCATATGAAGAACGAAAAAAAGCCCGAGATAAATCAATTAAGCATCAAAACATGAATTGTAACAAGACAAATTGAAACCTTAAAGAGACATGATTAGGGCTTCAATCGAGCCCTAAGAAAGTATTAGTTACACATAATCTGGATGAAAATCATCCCCATAATAAAATAACAAAGAAAAACTAAAAAGAAATAAAGAACTAAGAAAAACCCTTCTTTTAAGCCTTTGATTCTTCTCCTCAAGCTTGTCTATTTGTTTTGGAGGACTTAGGGGAGTATTTATAGAGTTTAGGAACAACCCTAATCAATTTCGTGCACCCTAGGAAGTCCAAGATCGAGTTAGGGTCAGATTATATCAGTTCTGCCGACTTTAGAGGTTTCCAGCGCGCGATGGCGCTCGAGCGTCATTTTGGGCTCTCGAGCGCACCTTGGATGAAAAAAATATAGCTTAATATTTTGT
The DNA here is from genome assembly GCA_900184695.1 of Betula pendula. Classification (NCBI taxonomy): domain Eukaryota; kingdom Viridiplantae; phylum Streptophyta; class Magnoliopsida; order Fagales; family Betulaceae; genus Betula; species Betula pendula. The sequence continues at coordinate 21,220 of FXXK01000750.1, read as the reverse complement.
TTCTCTCTGAGTCCTCTTTCCAACGCACTTGACCTTGCCTTAATCAGAGTTTTGAACTAAGAGTTATGGCCAAAATAGTGCACAAAGGTCAAATTCTCAGCAACTTTGCATAGTTCATGTGTTTTAAGCCTGAGTTGATGGAATTGACTTCTTTTCTTCCAAAACCTACAAAATAAGGGAAAACACCAAAAACAACACAAAACATCATATTATAATGAAACTAAGAGATGAATTAAGGGGCTTGAATGTGTAACATTCAGCACTTATCACACCCCCAAACTTACATATTGCTAGTCCCTTAGCAATACAAAACTAAAAATAAATGAAAACTATTCTACCTCCTCTTTCGTGGGAAATACGATTGCATTTAGTGTATGACAACAAGCCTTTTAAACCCCCTAGGCATCGCTAGTTAGGACGAGTGAAGTTTCGTGAGAGTTTAACAGCAGAATGATACCCACAAACATTATGCACATATCATGTTATCTCAAAGACTAAATATAAGTATCACAAACAACCATGCATTTCATTCATCTAGCAAGCTTAAAAGATAAACTCCATCTTTCAAAATGAATTGGAATTTCAAAGTCTAACCACTCACCAAATGACACAGCTGAGATTTCACAAGTTTAATTCAGTGTAAAGTGAACCAACACATAATCATGAGGTTTCAAATTAATTCTATATGTGCAATGACTCAATATCTCAAAGTTGACTGGGGTCCCCATCGAATTGAATAACCATGGCATTCTCTCTTTCTTTCTTTCTTTCTTTCTTTTTTTTTTTTTTGGTCAGGCTGTGCAATACTCAATTCTTTAAGCTTTCTAATTGACTCTTGTAACGAGTGTTAGGCCAATGCTCCCAAACCAGATGGCTTTAGGGCATTAGGTGTAGAGACACCCTTAAGGCTTATTAACTCGAGTCAAAAAGGCTACAGAAGTAAACTAGCACAATTCTCTTAAGCTTTCTAATTGACCCTTGTAACGAGTGTTAGGCCAATGCTCCCAAACCAGTGGCTTTAGGGCATTAGGTGTAGAGACACCCTTAAGGCTTACTAACTCGAGTCAAAAAGGCTACAGAATTGGGCTTAGCCTTGACTATTTTTTTTTTTTATGCCAAGGTATCCATTCAACAAATCACCCAGCTTCACCCAAAACATTAAAAGCATATACAATCAGGTTCACATGTCATATCTCACAAACTATATGCTAATGTGCTCGTGGCAGTTTGAATTGAAATAAGTGAATGCTCAAATGTCAAAGGTAAGCAACAAGACCTAGAATCCTAATCATATGATCATGTGTTCAACATTTTAAGCTTGCCAATGAAATTCAAATCACAGTTCCAGATCAACCAAATTCTT
>FXXK01000750.1:0-19832 GCA_900184695.1 Betula pendula | reverse complement strand
AGCCGCAGAACAGAACCCTCAATGAGCGTGCAAGGAGTATGAGGTTGCATGCTGGGTTACCAAAAACCTTTTGGGGCGGATGCAATGAGCCACCGTTGCTTATGTTGATAAATAGAGGATCCTCTTTCCCTCTGAACCACAGACTACCTGAAGAAGTTCTGGGAGTGAAAGAGGTAAATCTTTCTCACTTGAAAGTTTTTGGTTATGTCTATAGTTATATTGAATCGTGATGCCCGTAGCAAGTTAGATCGTAAATTTAAGAAATGATTTTTATTTGGCTATGGGGATGGGCTTCGGTATCCGTTTGGGATGATCAAAACTGAAGGATTAATTAGAAGTAGGAATGTTACTTTTAATAAAAATGGTTGTGTACAAGTACGTTCGAATGCAGAATCAGTCAATGCAGAGTCAGAGGCTGAGAAGCCTGATTTTATCATATTGGATGAGATTTCTAATGGTGCAGCTCAAAGAAGGAATTCAGAAGTTGGATGAGGATCCAGAAGCTGAACAAGTTCTTGAAGTTGAAGAAACTAGAAGAACAACAGATTTCAGCAGGGACACACTACAACAGCTGTTTGAACTCTTATCAGAACCATTAGACCCCACAACAATTATTCACCCTCCTTGTTCTATATTCTGATGACAGATGGCAGTGAGCTAGAGATGTATTATGAAGCCTTGTAGGTTGAAAATTCAACCAAGTGGGAGTAGCCATGAAAGATGAGATGATCACCATTGATGACTAACCAGACATGGGAGCTGATGAGTTGCCAGCCAGGTAAGAAGCCTTTACATAACAAGTGGGTGTACAAAATAAAGGGTGAGCAAATGGTAGCAAGCAGCTTACAAGCGCGGATTGGGGTTGTCAAGCGCTTTTAGCAAAAGGAAGGTATTGACTACACTGACATATTTTCACCAGTGGTGAAGATGACAACCATCAGATTGTAGCTGAAAATCTGTGGCGGCAGAGAATCTACATCTTGAGCAGGTTAGATGTGAAGACAGCATTCCTTCATGGCAATTGGAGGAAAATATCTACATGAGGCAGCCACAAGGATTCACAGTGCAGGGGGAAAGAAAGTCAGGTATGCAAATGAGGAAGAGCTTTGTATGGCCTAAAACAAGCTCCAGACAATGGTACAAGAAGTTTGACAGCTTCATGACTCTGCTGGGTTTATGAGGTGCAATGCAGATCACTGCTGTTATGGTTAAAAGTTTTAAGAACTCTTATATCATCTTACTGCTGTATGTGGATGATATGCTTGTTGCAGGTTCAGTATGGAAGAGATCAAGAATTTGAAAAAACAAATGTCGATCACGTTTGCAATGAAGGATTTGGGAGTTGCCAAAACAAATTCTGGGTATGAGAATCATCAAAGACGGCGCTAATGGTACATTGAAGTTTCACAGACAGTATGTGAAGAAGATTCTAGCATGTTTACGCATGGATATTTGGATGGAGGTAAGCCGGTAAGCAACACCCTTGGAAAGTCAATCCAGACTAACCAAGGATCAGTCACCAAAGACGGATCAGGAGAAGGCATACATGAACAAGGTGCCCTACGCCTCAGCTATCGGAAGTCTGATGCATGCAATGGTCTGCACTAGACTAGATATTGCACATGCAGTGGAGCTGTTGAGCAGATATATGGGCATCTAGGGAAACAACATTGGGAGGCAGTCAAGTGGATTTTGCGATATTTGAGAGGAACTCAGATAGTCCCTTTGCCTCACAGAAGCAGATTTGAAGCTGCAAGGCTAGGTGGATGGCTGATTTAGCTAGTGATATTGATAGTAGGAAGAGCACTATAGAGGTTGTATAACATTGGGTGGTACAGCGGTGTGCTAGGCCTTAAAAGTTATAGAAAAATTATGGCCTTTCTACCACATAAGCTGAATACGTGGCTGTGACAGAAGTCGAAAAGGAGATGGTTTGGCTTAAAGGGTTTCTTGGATGAGTTGGATAAGAAGAATGAGAAGAGTGTTTTACACAGTGACAGTCAGAGTGCTATTTGTTTTGCGAAGAAACCCAGCGTATCATTCGAGGACAAAGCACATTCAGCTGAGGTATCACTTTAATACGTCACTACTGGAAAGTAAACAACTGATACTTGAGAAGATTTCATGGAACTGAGAATCCGCAGATATGTTCACAAAATGTGTCGACTATTGAAAAACTGAAGCTGTGCACAGCTTTAGTTGGTCTTCAAGCTTGAGGACAGTTTGGAGAGACATCCGGAGGAGGATTCATTATTGCGACTTGATGAGATTCAAGTCAAGTGGGAGATTGTTGGCGTATGAGCTTGAATTATAAAGTCGAGAAATGTGGGCATGTTATTCCTTCTCCCAAGGTGTTTAGGAGTCCTTAAAGCCCTTGGTATTCTCTCTCTTCCAAGCCAAATAAGAAGTTTGCTTTATTTGACCAACTATTGCTTTTATAAAAGGAGCAATAGGTGCAGCTCTTTGATGAATCAGTGCATCAAGCCACGACAAGAAAAAAGAGAGGGAAAAGAAAGGAAGGGAGAGAGAAAAAAAAGGAGACGTAGAGAAGAATGCATGGTGTAGTGCGTAGGGAGAAGAAAAAGAAATTGTAGAGTTCCAATATTAATTTTTCCTCTTTTGTGTGAGAGTGAGATACGGTGTATTGGGCTTTGGTTTGGAGTGTTTTTTTCTCCTTGTTACTCTTTGTACTCCATCTTTTTGTAGTGAATTTCTCTAGGTCGTCTTCAACAGTGAATGTAGGCTTGTTAAGCCGAAACACTTAAATCTTGGGTGTCGTGTTGATTGTTTTTTGCTTTTTTCTTATTATTCGCATCTCACGGATCTTAGAGGAAATAAGATATATTTTCTAACAGTGTTGGCAGCAATGGAGCTTAGAAAAAACCAGCAAAGATGCATCAACACCCCATTTGCTTTCAATACGTACAAGAACAACTACCTCATTGATATCCTCTCACGATGGGTTTGCTTTAGATTTGGGATCTTTCCCTTAATATCTCATTGGGATTTTGGTTGTTCAAGCTAAATTTAGTGTAATATGGCATTCCTCTTGTTTGTTCATGTGGGTTTGTTTGAATTAGAAAATTTCAATGGTGATTAATGGGTGAGTCGATGTTCTTTGTTTGTTTGGATTCAAGTTTTTTTTTCTTTTTTTTTTTGGATTGCCATGCAAATGTTTTGCTATGGGGTGACTCCACCAAACTTTCCAAAAGGCTATCTGCTCTTGTAGCAATATGTTAAAAGTTGAGTGGGCAAAACCTAGATAGATTGGTTGTGGCATTTTATCAAATGGGGATATTGAGGATAAGTTCACAGAACTTGTTTGATAGAATGCCTCAACCAATCTATCGATTCATGGGAAGTTGTTGTATATTTATAGTTCTAGCATTGCACATCAAGTTACATTGTACAATTTGAGAATGAAAATTGGAGCAGGTTCAGTCCAAAGAAGGACTTATGCTATTTCTTGTTCAATTTTTTGGTGCAAATAGATCTGCCGTTATTTTTGCCCCTGTTTTATGACTTCCCATAAGTGATTTTCATGCGCATCTTGATCACAAGTAAGATCACAGAGAAGAATTATTTGTCTTAATTGCATGACACACATTTATATGATGGTTTTGCTATAGATGTACTGTGAGTGCTAAAAATTGCATCTGGTGATTACTGAGGGCTAAATGTATGTTTTGCAGCTCGAATGTCCTTTGTCTGCTAATGCATGTCAAGGAGGGTTGGAAGAAATAGACTTCAAAAGAAGATCAGGTCTTTGCTAAATATAGAAGATCAATATACATATATTGTATAAAACTTAAAGGTGTACATATACTAGTCTTTGCAGAAGGTTTTAAATATTTCTCATTAGTAGTTCTTGTATAATAATTTTGCTGAAACTTTTTTAAATGGAATTTGGATTTTTTTTTTCGTGCTTATGTTGTGCTATTTCCTGCGTACTTTTGGTGTATGGCCGTGGCACAAAACGTTTTATCTTTTTGGGAGAGGGCAATTATGGGATGGGTTCAATGCATACCAAATCTATGTAGAGAAGTAGCAGATGGAGCAATCATTCATTTAGTATCAAATATAGTGTAACACAAAAGACAAACTACTCAACTATCAAATGATTTTTTGCCAACACAAAATCATCTTCCTTCGCTTCCTGATGAATTTTAAAAAATATAATGTCAACCAACTTTGACCGATATTTATTCAAAAAATATCCTACATCAAAAGAAATAAAAGGTTTCAAATTTAACCAACAATTTAGTTTTGCAATAACTATTACACAAATACCACCTAAATAATAAGAAAAATGCACGTTTTACTCGCAAGTGCACAAGATCAAAATGATAGTATAGATGGCAAATACAAGATCATTCCCACGAGGATTGGTAAAACTATGTTAAAAAGAAATTCCTAAAAAAGATATTGTGAATGAAAAAAATAATATTAAATTGAATAATAAGATTAAAGGGCTTGGGGCTTCAATATCCACCACTAATCATACTCAAATAAGGTAAACAATATACATAATGCTACAATCATATCAAGATACTCACTGTTTGTCGGCCTAAGGTATGGTATCTACCCCAAAAGCCATTGATTCCCTAACAACGAATTAGGCATGGTATTCTACTCTAATTCTTTTCTTTCTCAAAGGATTTAGCATGGTATCTACTAAGTTTGTTCTTTGAGAAAGCATAAATCTATGAAAATTGACAAACACACTAAAAACTTAGAGAACATCGTATCTATTCTGGTCTTTCATGTTGATTCCCCAAGAATCTGCAATTGGTTCTTTTGTCACTCTACTAGGCCTAGGACTCTGGTCATCCAAATTGACCTAGATAACAATCACACATGTTATATGCATAAGATGATCAAACCATATATAAACTCATATGAAGAACGAAAAAAACCCGAGGATAAATCAATTAAGCATCAAAACAGAATTGTAACAGACAAATTGAAACCTTAAAGAGACATGATTAGGGCTTCAATCGAGCCTAAGAAAGTTATTAGTTACACATAATTGATGAAAATCATCCCCATTAATAAAATAACAAAGAAAAAACTAAAAAGAAATAAAGAACTAAGAAAAAACCTTCTTATAAGCCTTTGATTCTCTCTCCTCAACTGTTCTATTTGTTTTGGAGGACTTAGGGATATTTATAGAGTTTAGGAACAACCCTAATCAATTTCGTGCACCCCTAGGAAGTCCAAGATCGAGTTAGGTCAGATTATATCAGTTCTGCCGACTTTAGAGGTTTCCAGCGCGCGATGGCGCTCGAGCGTCATTTTGGCTCTCGAGCGCACCTTGGATGAAAAAATATAGCTTTAATATTTTGTTTCTCTCTGAGTCCTTCTTCCAACGCACTTGACCTTGCCTTAATCAGAGTTTTTGAACTAAGAGTTATGGCCAAAATGGTCACAAAGTCAAATTTCTCAGCAACTTTGCATAGTTCATGTGTTTTAAGCCTGAGTTGATGGAATTGACTTCTTTTCTTCCAAAACCTACAAAATAAGGGAAAACACCAAACAACACAAAACATCATATTCATAATGAAACTAAGAGATGAATTAAGGCTTGAATGTGTAACATTCAGCACTTATCACACCCCAAACTTACATATTGCTAGTCCCTTAGCAATACAAAACTAAAATAAATGAAAACTATTTCCTCCTCTTTCGTGGGAAATACGATTGCATTTAGTGTATGCAACAAGCCTTTAACCCCCCTAGGCATCGCTAGTTAGGACGAGTGAAGTTTCGTGGAGAGTCTAACAGAATGAATACCCACAAAACATTATGCACATTCATGTTATCTCAAAGACTTAAAGTATCACAAACAAATCCCATGATTACTTCATTCATGCAAGCTTAAAGGATAAACTCCATCTTCAAAATGAATTGGAATTTCAAAGTCTAACCACTCACAAATGACAAGCTGAGATTTCACAAGTTTAATTCAGTGTAAAGTGAACAACACATAATCATGAGGTTTCAAATTAAATTCTAATTTGTGCAATGACTCATATCTCAAATTGACTGGGTCCCATCGAATGAATAACCATGGGCATTCTCTCTTTCTTTCTTCTTTCTTTCTTTTTTTTTTTTTTGGTCAGGCTGTGCAATACTCAATTCTTTAAGCTTTCTAATTGACTCTTGTAACGAGTGTTAGGCAATGCTCCCAAACCAGATGGCTTTAGGGCATTAGGTGTAGAGACACCTTAAGGCTTATTAACTCGAGTCAAAAAGGCTACAGAAGTAAACTAGCACATTCTCTTAAGCTTTTCTAATTGACCCTTGTAACGAGTGTTAGGCCAACTGCCCAAACCAGTGGCTTTAGGGCATTAGGTGTAGAGACACCCTTAAGGCTTACTAACTCGAGTCAAAAAAGGCTACAGAATTGGCTTAGCCTTGACTATTTTTTTTTTTTTTTATGCCAAGGTATTCCATTCAAAAATCCCAGCTTCACCCCAAACACATTAAAAGCATATACAATCAGGTTCACATGTCATATCTCCACAAATATATGCTAATGTGCTCGTGGCAGTTTGAATTGAAATAAGTGAATGTCAAATGTCAAAGGTAAGCAACAAGACCTAGAATCCTAAATCATATGATCATGTGTTCAACATTTTAAGCTTGCAAGAAATTCAAATCACAGTCCAGATCAACCAAATTCTTAAGAATAACAAGAATATGCAATTTTTTCAAAAAAAAAATATGGACAAAGGTGTGTGTGTCTCTCATACCCCCAAACTTGCAATTACACATTGTCCTCAATGTTGTAGAGAAAATAGAAAGATCATATCCAGGAGATGAGAAAACTGGTTGGACTAGGTATGACTTGTAGCATACCCCCAAACTTGAATGCAAGCAACACTGTTCCTGAAAAATAAATCTCTGAAACAAAACCAAAGGAAACTAAAAAATGAAAACAAAAAGAAACTAAAAAAAATATAAGCAGAAATAAAACAAAATTTCAAAGGATATGGCTTTTTAGTGCATGAAGGGCTCAGATACCACTCATTTCTTCTTGTGTTACCTCACAAGTAGTGCTAAGTTTAATTTCTTCAGCGCAGACTGTGTGACTCGCAAGTGAATATTTTGGACAGATTGGAGGGGTCACATCCTCATCTCTAAACTGAACGCCCATCTCTATAAGGCTTCACCGATGTCCACTGTCCATGCACCTTGAAAGTTTGATTCTTTTCTTTACAATAGGCATTCACAGCTCCATGAGGAAAAACTTTGGTGACATCATAAGGACCATACCACCGAGACTTGAGATTATTAGGAAAGAGTCTTAATTCTAAATTTTATATCAATACCCTTTGTCCCACATAAAACTCCTTCTTGACAAGTTGCTTATCAGGATATTTCTTGGTTCTTTCCTTGCACAACTCATCATTTTTATATCCACCATGTTTTAACTCCAAATATGGGGCCCTGTCAATAGAAGGATCAAGAGTAGTGTTAGTACGCAGAAGGGTGTCAAAGGGAAGTGCGTACCTTTTTAGATGAGGTGCAAAAACCTCAAGAGAGTGCGTAGCATCAATGATGTCAATAATACGTTCATGTTTCGGCTCAAATTCTTGCTTTGTGAGGCTATGAGTCATGGCAACCTCTAAGGGATCAATGCTGGGTACTTGCAAAATTGCTTTAGCAGTATTTTGTACCACATCAATATTTACACTCATGATTATCTTGTGGTAACTGCATTTCATTAAACACTTTGAAGTCGACCTTCTCCCCATTTACTTCCATGCTTATAATACCCTTTTTGACACATATGTTAGTATCAACCGTGCTCATAAAGGATCTTCCTAAAATAATGGGTAAGGATGATGGCATGGGTGCTTCTTCCATATCTAGGACAACAAAATCAACAGGCACAATAAATTTATCTACCTTGACCAAGACATTTTCTAAAATACCTCGCGGTCGTTTGATGCTTCTGTCGGCCAATTGTAATGTAATTGCGGTTGGTTGAAGTTCCCCCAAACTCAATTTCTAATAAACCTCATAAGGTAGTAAATTGATACCTGCCCCCAAGTCTAACAAAGCACGGTCAAAGAGTTTGTCACCAATTCTGAATGGTATAGTAAAACTACCTGGATCTTTCAGCTTAGGTGGTAACTTTCTTAACAAAACCGCACTTACCTCCTCGGTTAATGCAACTTGCTCATGCTCCTGAAACTTTCTCTTGTTAGTACAACAATCCTTTAAGAACTTGGCATAAGATGGAATCTGTTTAATTGCATCAAGTAAAGGAATATTGATTTTAACTTTCTTTAAGGTTTCAAAAACATCTAGCAATTGTTTTTCTTTCTTGGGCTTCACTAACCTTTGAGGGAAGGGTGGCAATGTCACAAACTCCCTTTCAATTACCTTTTTGGAAGTTGTGTCTTTTGTTGGAGGTGATTCTACTTCCTTTTCTGTTTCCACCTTGTTATCAATGACCTTACCATTCCTAAAAGATGTCACAGCATTGACCTGCTCATGTCCTCTTGGATTAGGTATTGTTTGGGATGGGAATTCGCCCCTCTTTCTCTCGCTCATCTCCTTGGCGATTTGCCCCACTTGTGTTTCCAATCTCTGAATGGCCTGGCTGGTGGTTGCTTCTAGTTTTTGAATAGACAGACTAGTCAGAGCATTAGTCTGTTGCTGTGCGGTTATGAACTGGAGTATGACCCCTTCAAGATCATTCTTTTTCTGCTCCGGATTAGGTTGCATCACTTGTGGTGGAGCTTGATAATTATTCCCCTACTGAAAATTTCTTTGCTGCCCTTGTGGATTCTGCACATTCTGATTATTACTCCATGAAAAATTGGGGTGGTTTTGCCACCCTGCATTGTAGGTGTTGGAGTATGGATTGTTCTTCGGAGGAAATTCACCTTGTCTCACATAGTTGGCCTGTTCTTGATCTACAAATGGAGACATAGGACAAGTCTCAGTGGTATGGTTAGAATGAGAACATATAGCACATACCTCGACTTGTTGTACTTGTTGAATTGGAGAGATGTTGTGTGATGTCATGGCTTTCACAATCATGTCTAGCTTCCTCTCCATTGTCACCATTTGAGATTGGACTCCGCTGTTGGTGCTTATCTCATAAACACCCTTACCTTTTGATACATTCCTTCCTTTGGATGAGAATTGCTGAGAATTTTCACTTAAAGTTTCAAAGAGCTCAATGGCTTTCTCACTGCTTTTCTCCATCAATACACCACCATAGGCTGAATCAATAAGACTTTTGTTATAATCATTTAGACCTTCATAGAAAGCTTGTACTTGGTCGTCTTGAGACAAATTATGGTGTGGACATTTGAGAAGTAGCTCATTAAAATGCTCCCAAGCTTTGAAAAAAAGATCTTCATCTTTTTGTTGGAAGGTCTGAATCTCCCTTCTAAGTTGCCTAGTCCTTTGAGCTAGAAAGAATTTTTTCAAAATTTTTGTGGCCAACTCTTCCCAATTGTTAATAGAACCTACAGCCAAAGAGTTCAACCCCAACTTAGCATTATTTTTTAATGAGAAAGGGAAGAGGATTAACCTGATATGCTCTGGAGTTAAGCCATGAATGTTTTGCGTCTTGCAAAGATCAAAGAAATCTCTTATGTGCAAGTATGGATCCTCGGAGAGTGTGCCTCTAAAATGTGGCAGCATGTTGAGTAAATGAGGAGACAAATTGAAACTGCCTTGTGCATTTGGCTGGTAGGCGATGCATGATGGTTGATTGAGGTTTTGTGGAATGAAAGAACTTTTCATCGGCTTCCGCTCGGGTTGATTCTCTACATGTGTTTCAGCCATCTTTTCCTTAACTTTGAATTCCTCTTCTTCTTCGAAGTCTTCGTTTGGCCTTTGAGGTTGTCGAATGGTGCACACCCCCAAACTTACCATATTGCTAGTCTCTTAGCAATACAAAACTAAAAATAAATGACAACTATTTTACCTTCTCTTTCATGGGGAAAGTAACGATTGCATTTAGCGTATTGCAACAAGCCTTTTAAACCCCTAGCATCCCTAGTTAGACGAGTGAAGGTCTCGTGAGGGTTTAACAGGAATGATACCCACAAACATTATGCACAATCATGTTATTCCAACTAAAGTATCCACAACAACATGATTCTTATTCATTAAGCAAGCTTAAAAAGGATAAAATCCATCTCAAAATGGAATTGGAATTTCAAAGTAAACCACTCACAAATGACACTGAGATTTCACAAGTTCAATTCAGTGTAAAGTGAACCAACACAATAATCATGAGGCTTCAAATTAATTCTGATGTGCAATGACTCAATATCTCAAAGTTGACTGGGGTTTCCATCGGTTGAATAACCATGGCATTCTCTCTTTCTTTTTTCTTTTTTTCTTCTTCTTTCTTTTTTTTTTCTTTTTTTTTCTCTTTTTTTCTTTTTTTTTATTTTGGTCAGCTATGCAATGGCTCAGTTCTTTTAGCTTTCTAATTGACCCTTGTAACGAGTATTAGTCCAATGCTCCCAAACCAGATGGCTTCTAGGGCATAGGTGTAGAGACACCCTTAAAGGCTTACTAAACTTGAGTCAAAAAGGCTATAGGAAGTAAACTAGCACAATTCTATACTTCTAATTGACCTTTGTATACGAGTGTATAGGCCGTGCTCCCAAACCAGATGGCTTTTAGGCATTAGGGTAAAGACACCCTTAAGGCTTACTAACTCGAGTCAAAAAGGCTACAGAATTGGGCTTAGCCTTGACTATTGCTTTTTTTTTTTTTTTTCATTATGCCAAGGTATCCATCCAACAAATCACTGAACTTCACCCAAAACATTGAAAGCATACACAATCAGGTCACATGTCATACCTTCACAAAAACTATTGTGTTAATGTTTGCTCGTTGCAATTCGAATTGAAACAGGTTGAATGCTCAAATGTCCAAAGGTATAGTAACAAGACCTAGAATCCTTAATCATACTGATCATGTGTTAACACTTAAGCTCACCAAAGAAATTCAAATCACAGTTCTAGATCAACCAAATTCTTAAGAATAACAAGAATATGCAATTTTTTTTTCAAAAAAAAAAAAATATATGGACAAAGTGTGTGTGTGTCTCCCATACCCCCAAACTGAATTACACATTTCCTCAAATGTGGACAATGTGTAGAGCAAAATGAAGATCATCCAGGGGAGATGAGGAAAACTGGTTGGACTAGGTATGGCTTGTAGCATAATCCCCAAACTTGAATGCAAGCACATTTCCTGAAAATTACTAAAACAAAACAACGGGAAAACTACAACTATGAAAACAAAATAGAAACTAAAAAAAAAATATATATTATATATTATATAAGCAGAAAATATAAACAAAATTTCAAAGATATGTTTATGCCATGTATAGTGCTCTCAGTAAAATTACCACTGATTCTTCTTGGGGTTTACCTCCCATATATGCTAAGTTTATTGTCTTCATCTCATTACTGTGTGACTCTCAAGTTAATATGTTGGACAGATTGGTTATGTGTCATCACTATCTCTAAAACTGAACGTTCATCTCCATTATATATTCTTCACCCGATATCCATGCACGCTTGAAAGTTTGATTCTTTCTTACAAATAGCATGTCACGAGCTCCATGAGGAAAAACTTTTGTGACATCATCAAGACATACCACTGAGACTGAGATTATTAGGAAAAGTCTTAAATTCTGAATTTATATCATATACCCTTGTGTAAGCGCCCAAAGGTCTTAATTATGGATTAAAATCCCTTTAAATAGGCTATGAGTAAAAATGCTATTAAAAAATAAGAAGGATGGACACAATACAAAGAAAAAAATAAGCTTTTAGGAAGTATTTCGGTGGTGTTTCACTTGAATTGATAGTTTTAGTTTTGACCTGTTGGAGGTTAAAAATGGTCATAACTTTTGACTCATAACTCCAATTGAGGCAAACTTTATGTCATGGAAAGTTGACTCAAAAACCTACAACTTGTATTTCACAAAAACTTTTCAGTTTCAACTTTTTGAGGGTCAAAACTGCTGGCAGTGTCGACCGTCTGCGCAGCGTCGCAGTGTCCGGACGGTCCTCTTCCACTATTTACTCAGTAGCGATCGTCCGCAGGTCGTCCTCAGCAAGTCGGACGGACCATACATGTTGTTCGGACTGGTCCATTTGATGGTCCGGACGGTGCATCTGTTCACTCACTTATAAATAGTGCTGAAACGCGTTTTTCAGCCCATTTTTCCATTTTCTTCTCTCTCAACATTTTCTCTTCTTCTTCTCATTAGGGTTCATCCAAACATGGTTTATTGATCTTGGAGGTCCTAAACATTATATATTCCTGAACAAGATTTTGGCGTTTAGAAACCTATTCATTCTCTTCTATTTTCAAGGTAAAATATTCTTTAAACTCTAAATCTTACAATGCTTGGGCTATAGTTTCGAATGTGTAGCTTAGTATATTATTTTCTTAGAGTTTTCATTGCTTTGAACTCTCTTTATCATCGGGTTGAAGTTCCGAAGCTCCAACCGGATTCTTCAAGAATTGATGGTAAATGTCCAAACCCTAGATTTTTCCCTAGGTTAATATTTTGGGAATTTTTGATTCTAACCCTAGTAATTCACTATGGGGTTAGTCATATTGATGATTTTTGACTATTGGGAACCCTAGAATTCTATGGGTTGTTTATGGCACTTTGGTATGCTTGTGTATTCAAGTTCCTGTTATTGGTAGGTGAGTTTGAGTAGAATGTATTGAGTTTTGATGTTGTAATGCAATGTATTATGCAGCGGGATGCTAGGGATTCGGGAAATTAAAATCAAAAAGCGGAAAAAGAGTAAGTATTTATACTACTGAGATGATACAAACGCTTAAACTGTTTTATGTTTTGTTTTCAAAGTTTAGCAGATGTTGTACTTGCTTAAAAACAAAAACAAATGCTTTTATGGGATTTTGAAAAACAAATATAATGGTTTAAAAGTCGAACCGATATATCTTGTGACAAATATGTAATGTGATTTCAACATCTTCTTGATGATTTATGATGATTTGATGAGTGATTGATGATGAGTTTTGATTGCTTTGTTGATGATTATGATTATGGCGTATAGAAAACGTATATTGATATGTTGAGTTTGGTATTTGATTTGTTATTGATATTTGAGACATGATATATGGCAAAAGATTGATTTGATTAAGTTTCATGATGTCTTATTGAGATTTGTATTGGAAAAGAATGATGATAAATATTGATGCATGATCATAAGGCATATGTGTGGGAGCTTGAAGTGTTATGGACCTTGCCACGAGGTACGGTATTCGTGTGCCTATGGACCTTGCCACGAGGTCGGTGTCGTGTGCCTATGAACCTACCACGGGGGTTCGTAGACCTGTGCCTATGGACCTTTCACGAGGGTCCGTACTCGTGTGCCCATGTATTGATACCATGATGTATTCTATAAATGATTTGTGATGTGATTTATGTGCGATTTATCATAGACGTATTAGTATGCATATGGGATTGTATGGGCAAGTCCCATATGTATATTTTTACGGCTAGTTGCATAATGATGATTTATTGATCTTCCTTATAGACATATGTGATTGTATGCTTACGAGTTCGCCACGGCAAGAACGATGTATTACTTTTATGTCTAGACATATGTGACTTGTATGCTTACGAGTCGTACGTGCAAGAACCTATGTATACTTTATGTCTAGCTGCATATGTGAATGTATGCTTACGATGTTCGCTTACGGCAAGATACCTATTATAACTTTTATGTCTAGCTGCATATTGATTTACGTTTAATTGCTTGGACATGCTTATATGCTTGTGTTTTCACCCATAGGGGAAGGGTACTTGTATATGAGTATAGCCAAGTATATGATATATTATAACATAGTTGAGTGGTATGTGTGCTAGTACAGGCGGGAGACTGGAACGTTACATGTATGTACCCAGCTATTATAATTTTCTGATGTTTCATGACCACATGGTGTTTACTTATCAGCTGCTTTATGTTTCAAAATAAAATTCCATTCTTAGTAAGCTGTTATTGTAAACTCATGTAACTACCACTTCGGTTCATTACGAAAACTCACGTGACTTTTATACATTGAATCTGTTGACTCACTCATTTTCCTTTCCGCCTTAGTAATCATGGATGATCTCTCATGGTTACATAGATATTGGTGAGGTACTGAGAGTTGGATGATGATCCCGTGCCTATTACCTTGGGCTATTTACGACCTGATGTCGTGGGACATGTACATTTTGTATAGATCATTATTAGTCTATTCTTTTGGATTGTGTGATGATGGTTCACAACTGTTATTTTTGTATATATGGTTGTGCGCATGTGACACTTTGTATAGCCATTCTATTTGTATATTCACATGTAAAACTTAATTAGTAGTATTTTTATGTCAGCTCTACAGGTGTTGATTACTCCCTTGGATATAAATGCTTTCCGCTCAGTTTATAGTTTGATGTGGATATATGACTTTGATGTATTAGTATTCTCCATGATAACGTTGTGAGATACAGGTATAGCAGTGTTTTCTATCACCCTGTTGGCGATAGATTCAGTTCATGAGTGACTAATATGTTTTCAAAAAAAAAAAATAACGCTACAGTTGTAATTGTGAATCGGGTTCGTCACACTTACTGATCCCACATAAAACTCCTTCTTGAAAGTTGCTTATCAGGATATTTCTTGAGATAAATCAATTAAGCATCAAAACATGAATTGTAGCAAGACAAATTGAAACCTTTAAAGAGACATGATTAGGGCTTCAATCGAGCCCTAAGTAAAGTATTAGCTACACATAATTTGGATGAAATCATCCCGAAAATAACAAAGAAAAACTAAAAAGAAATAAAGAACTAAGAAAAACCCTTCTTTGAAGCCTTTGATTCTTCTCCTCAGGCTTGTCTATTTGTTTTGGAGGACTTAGGGGAGTATTTATAGAGTTTAGGAACAACCCTAATCAATTTCGTGCATCCTAGGAAGTCCAAGATCGAGTTGGGGTCAAATTATATTAGTTCTGCCGACTTTAGAGGTTTCCAGCGTGCGATGGCGCTCGAGCACCAGCTGATGCTCGAGCGCACCTTGGATGAAAAAACTCTAGCTTAATAATTTGTTCCTGTCTGAGGCCTCTTTCCAACGCACTTGACCTTGCCTTAATCCGAGTTTTGAGCTAAGAGTTATGGCCAAAATAGTGCACAAAGGTCAAATTCTCAGCAACTTTGCATAGTTCATGTGTTTTAAGCCTGAGTTGATGGAATTGACTTCTTTTCTTCCGAAACCTACAAAATAAGGGAAAACACCAAAAACAACACAAAACGTCATATTATAATAAAACTAAGAGATTAACATATATGAATTAAGGGGCTTGAATGTGTAACATTCAGCACTTATCAATAACTGTTAAAAAACCTTAAAAAAAGGGAAAATGGTACTCAAAAATAAGTGAGTTTGATGTCCATATAATACAAAAGAACACATTCAAATTCCTAGAAATATAACCCAATTGATATTTAGACAAATACAAACGACTAACTAAAAAAAAAAGTCTCAACAAGCACAATAAAAAATAAAAAGTATAGCTTGAAAGTTACCTTAGTCTGCTTGAACGTAATGCTGAATGCAGATTTTCGTAGCTTGAAAACGTTCTCGTCACCTTCTTAAAAAAAATGCATTCTTCCTTTTTCCCCCCAAGTTTGTTTGGATTTATTTCTAATGGTTTTCTTTTGGATTTTCTTTCCTATTCACTTTTTGTTTTCTTTTTAATTTTTTTTTAAGATTCTTTCCCTCTTTTTTGCTTTTGATGCAGCACGTCCAAGCCTTGGATTTCTTTAAAATAAGGGTTAATTACCGTTTCCTCCCATGAACTACCGGCCATTTTCCACTTGCCCCCATTAACTGACAATTGGACCATATTGCCCTCTTGGACTATCATTTAGTTACCTTTTGCCCCCTTCCGTCAGTCAATCGCGTTAAATAAGACGGTCAACCCTTCACGTGCACGTCACATGCCGTCTTATGAGTTTTACTTCCCATTTTACCCTCGCTTTGCCTTTTTGATTGAAGCTCAACGTTTAGGACACCCACATGAACGATATAATCGAAAAAGGAGAAGAAGACAATAAATGAGAAGGAGCTGCCAGAGTCTTTCTTCTTCAACATTCAGTCCCAAAGTTTCTCTTACCTGTGTAGCTTTGCAAAATGTCCTGTTCACTAAAGAGTGAAGTAACGTCTAGGGAGCCCATGTGTCATTGTGGAGTACCTGCATGTTTGAAGACTTCCTTTACTAAGGAAAATTTCGGACGGAGGTTTTACGGATGCGTTAATTATGATGTAAGTTTTTGTTCTTTTTTTGTTTTGGTTGTTTGGGGATTTCTCTGGTCTTTACTTCCCGTTGGGGAAATTTCTCTGGTCGTTCAACCCTTTCGTAAATGATAGTTAAAAGGTCAATTTTTGTTTTCCATGAACTTTTAAATCCTAGATCCAGACCATAATGGGACATATTTTTCTCTCATGAACCTATACAATGTAGATTCGGAGCATAATAGGTTAATTTTTGTTTAGTTTTTTTTTTTTTTTTTAAAAAAAAATTAGATCCGATCTAGGGTTTAACTTTTAAAGCCGAGAATTTTTTTATAAAAATTGTACATTGTAGATGACTAACCTCTGATACGGCCTCTAAATTGAATAGGTTGGTCGGTCATGTGGATTTTTCCAATGGAACGATACTGACATGTGTGACCATGTTAAGCGAGTGTTGGACCGTTTGCAACACAGGGACGAGAAGCTGAATAGTGACGTTACAGAATTGAAGAAAAAGTTGGAGATTTAAGCATCTAAGAATGAGAATCAAGTCAAACTGACAAAAGCACATTCTTTACTCTTGACATTTTCGTGGTTTTTTTTTTGTTATTTTTGTATCTGTTGTTTGGGGCAAATATTATGGTGCATGTAATGGAATTTCGCCTATAAACAGCTTACCATGATTTGTTGTTTTATTTTCTTTTAATTATTGACATGTTTTTAAGACTAATGTATTAGCTTAAATGTGTTTAGGTTAATTTTGTGGTGTTTGCCTCACTGTCAAACTTTTATTGTAAGAGTTGACAATGTTTAATCCAATGACTAATGTATTAGCTTAATGTGTTTGGGTTAATTTTGTGATGTTTGCCTCACTGTCAAACTTTTATTGTAAGTGTTGACAATGTTCAATCCAATGACTAATGTATTAGCTTAATGTGTTTGGGTTAATTTTGTGATGTTTGCCTCACTGTTAAACTTTTATTATAAGAGCATTCACATTGAGCTCAACAAATGTTTGGCTAAATTTTAACTAAAACATCACTTTTTCATTTTAGCTAACAACTTTTCAAAAGAACCTTTATTCGGCTCAGTATTTTAGCTTATAACTTTCACTATTCTATTTAAATATTCATTATCTATTCTTTTTTTATTCTTTATTATTTCTCTAACAATCATATTTTTGAAATCTTATCATTTCATAACAATCACATTTTTAAAAATTTGTAATTTTTTAACTGTCATATTTTAAAAAACTTCATTTGTTTTTTATAATGGTCATTTTCTTTTTATGTTTTTCTAACAGTCTTTACAAAAAAAAGAAGAGTTGCAGGTGGAAGAAGCTACCAAAAGGTTGAACAGGTGGGAGGGCAAGAAGGAGGAACCCCTTTGAAGAACTCAAACAAGTTTTGGAACCTAATCTTGATTAGTGCAGCCTCATGAACACAGTCGGAGAGCCTGATGAAGAGCATTTAATTAACTAAAATTATCTTGTAGGCTCCCACAAAGTAAACTAAACTTTTTACCTTTGGGATCCTTTTTTATTAGATAACAAGTGTTATTGTTGTTCTTATTTTTGTTTCCCGTAAAAATTTAATATTCAGTTATGTGAAAAAATTCAATGTTTTACCATGTTTTTCACTTAGTACAAACTCCAAATGCTCAAAACATCCATATATAACTGCATGAACTTTTAAAATTTAGGATCTAGATTTAAGTTAAGTCCACTCCCAAACAAGGTCTGATCTCTACTTGGACTAAATGAAAACAATGGAATTCAATCCATTAAGTTGGCTCTGGATTTTTTTTAAAAAAAAATAAAAAATCATTAAAAAGGGCATAATAGCATTTTCAATTTATACCTATTTATGTTACATATTTGAAATTATGTGGTGCATGTATATGGATGTGTACCACTAACTTGCATGTACCAAGTGCAATACGTGGTGCATGTAATGTTGTGGTTTCAAATACAATTCATTTGTTACCTGCAGTTCATTATGGCCTTCCAAAATCAATGTCATAAGCAAACACCATAAACCTAATAATAGTTACAACCAACATGTCCATCCCTTACTCAAAATCATTGTCATAAGCAAACACCATAAACCTAATAATAGTTAATAGTTACAACCAACATGGCCATCTCATGCCAAAATCATTGTCATAAGCAAACACCATAAACCTAGAATATCAACAACAGGTTACACAACAAAAGTCAATATTGCCATGCAGGTCTTTTCTTTCTCTTCTTTGCCTCCATTTGCTCGATTCCTTTTTCAATTGTGGGCACAACCAGCCTTTTTGATGTTCTTGGTGCATTCTCAATACCACTAGTCAGATCATTAGAGGCTGATGACTTTTTGTTAGTTGTCACTACAAGGACTAGAACACCTTTACCCAACAATCTACTAGACCTTCGGATAGTTGTTAAATTTGGACTTTTCACTCCCAAAGTTTTCTTTCTTACACCAATAGCAGTTGATGGCAGTGTGGCATTTGGAGCCTGTGGAGCCTGAGTATCCGCATCATTTGGATCTTTACCCTTACTCCCTTGTATCTGACCTTTCCCTTTCACTGCATGTGGAATTCCTTTCTGGAAATAATTAAACAACTGCTTGGTCAACTTGTCATTAAACAATGGAACAAAATAATTGTGAACAAGTACATGCAAATCACCTGTGGAGGCTGAGGTCCCTTTGATATTCCAGAGTGTTTTTTTCCTCCAGATGTTGTCTTTGTCCTTTTGGTAATAGGAGTCTGCATGCATATGAAAATCACCATTAAATGTCAATAATTGGTAAGAAGAACAAATTAATTAAGTCATACAAATTACCTCTTCAGTAGCTGATGCTTGTCTCTAGGCCTGTAAACGAGCCGAGCCGGACCGAGCTTTACCATTCCCGACTCGGCTCATTTAATAAATCTATTAAACGAGTCGAGCTCAAGTTAGAGCCGAGCTTAAAACCTCAGCTCAAACTCGACTCGCTAAAAAATATTGTAACTCGAACTCGAGCTCGTTTAAGCTCGGGCTCGTTTAAAAAATTTAGCCGAGCCGAGCCGAGTCTCTACTCGTTATCATTCAAAAGGCTTTTTCGCCTCAAATGGGCTCAGCCGTTAAATTGGCCCAAAGATAGCCTCAAAATTTTTTTTCTTCTCCATTCTTTTTAGTCGACTCGAGTGAACGAATCAATCAGAGAGCTACATAACTCACTCACCAGCACCCTCTTTTATAAGTGTAAAATATGAGAATTCTTTGTAATGTTTTCAATCTGGGACAAAGTCACAAAGCAAAGCAGAGTGACTGTGTAGCAAACATTGGGTCGACTGTGTAGCAAACATTGGGTCACAGGTGACCCAGCCGTGGATCACCAGACCCACGCTGGTTCACCGGTGACCCACGTTGAGTCACCTAAAAAAATTAAAATGAAAAATTAAAAGAAGAATAAAAAAATTAAGGGTAAAATCCTAATGGAGAAAGAGACATTGCAAAAAATTCAAAAAACTTTGATACACTAAATT
>FXXK01000749.1:74046-144929 GCA_900184695.1 Betula pendula | reverse complement strand
AAGGTTCTGAGATAATCTAAATCCAGCGGGGAACCATGAAAAAACGGGAGCCAAGCAGTAGAGATTATATTTTGACAAGTTGGGTCCTTAATCCAGAATTCCTCAAAACGAAAAGGCCTAGGCAAATTAATAGTGTTCTCGGCAGTGGGAGAAAGGAGAGGATTATGGTAAGAGGTATGGGCCGGTAAATGTCAATAAAATAGGGAGGGGAGAGGTGAATCCATTGAGGGAAGCAAGACCCCTATCCAAACGTTCTTTGATAAGATTTACTCCATCTCTATGATTAGACCATGTAAAAGGATTACCAGAGAATCCTAAATCAATTAATCCAAACCCATTTGATAAAAGCATGGAAAGGGTCCGTAGAAGAGCATGCATAAGGTCTACCACCAGTTTTTTCAGATTGATCTTAAAATCATTATTAAAATCACCAATACAAAGCCATAGACTAAGATAAGAATTCCAACAGAGCACATAGGATCCCAGAATGCTAATTTATCAGTCCTAGAAGGGGGACCATAAATACATGATAAAATCCAAGGTTATAGGGAGGACCGAGTAGCACCAAGCACTTATTATAATTAACAGAGGTTAAGAAACAATTCCAATACATCACCATGACGCCACGTTATACAAAGAGTCCCCCTTTTGAGCCAGTAGGATGGTTACATGGGTCATCAAACAGAAACCAAGCTGATTAAGGATTCAAACATGCATCAGTAGTAGCAGTTTTTTTCAGACAAAAATATTACATCAGGGGAAATGTTTCTCTAATCTTAGCCCTTAAACTCGATTACAGAGGGCCGGGTTAACCCTCTGCAATTCCAAGAAAAGGTTTTCATTGTTGGGGAAATGGCCTAAACAGGCTCACCTCCTTTACCTCTGCATTGATTCGTTGGTGCCAAAGACTGTGTTCTCCATAGGGTCGTCAGAATAAAATCTTCGGCATGAAAAGCTTTCGCTCACCTTTAGTACGTGAGAAACCTCCTGGGATGGTGCTGGCCGAATGAGTGGATGCAGCAGAGTCCGTTGCAGGAGTTAAGGAAAGGCCCAGAGAAGTCGTGGAGACGTCAAAGTTCAGGGGGGTCCGCCTTTAGAGCAACATCAGGGGTAATGGACAAGCTGCATAGGATTCGGATTAGCCAGTGCTTGAGCTGGGAGAAAGGGGCTCACCGAGAGGAACGAGTCATTGTCCCATAGGAAGTGATGAATCCTTCAGCGATGCCAAGGAGAGAGCAGCAATTTCCATTGGAGATGGAGGGGCTGGATTAAGCATTTTGGGTCTTTGTACCTCCTGAACGAAGACAGTGGTGCATCATCATCAAGCAGGCCAGCAGCCTCTTCTTGCAACTGAAATCCTTGGGGGATATATGGGGAGAAGGGAAGGGGCGGAGATGGGAAGGAGGTAAAGGGAAGAAAAGTAAAAGGCGGGGGAGAGGAGGAGGGGAGAGTTGGTGTGTGGGGAGTAGGGATGAAGGGCGTGGAGAAGTGCATGAAGAACTGATTTACGAGTGAAATGTTGGTGGTGTTGTAGGGGGTTGGGCTGGTGGGTGGATTTGGAAGTGGGCTGGTGGGCTAGAGAGTTGATGGTGGATTTGTGGATCAGAGAAAAGAGATAAGAAGCTCGTACAACGAATGGGCTCAGGGTGATCCATAATGTCTTGGATATTGGTGATGACTGAATCCATGAAATGGCCCGGTCCATAAGGAGATGGATAAACATGAGCAGGAGCGTGAGGTATTGGATAAGATGAATCAGGGGGAGTGTATTTGGGCGGTAAGTAAGGTGACTTACCTTTATCCAAAACAGTAAGCTTGGTCGAGTGGGGTAATGTGGCAAGATATGAAGTGTGGCACGTGGTTGGTGGGGAATCTGTCAATCCAGAAGATACTTGGGGAGTTGCCACGCGTTGCACATGGGAGTAATGACGGAAAGAAGCCTTGATGATCGACGGATCTGATGTCATCTGTTCAACTCGTGAGTTGAGGGCAACGAGTTGCAAACGAGTCGAATCATCACCATTGGAGCCACTGGCAGAAGCTGTGGAATGTGCAAGAACAGAGTTAGCCGAAGATACACCAGAGTCAGAGTCTTCCGAAGGAGCTGCTGTAATGATTCTTGGACTGTTAAAAGAAGAAGCCTTTAACGAGACATTATAGTTGTACAGTGGCGTTGGAGGTGGAAGACTTGGACATGAAAACTTCTTGTGACCAACCAATCCACAGGAGGTGCAATAATCAGCAAGACGTTCATATTTAAAACTCACCCAAAGAGGATCTCGGTTGAGCCGAGGAAGAAGAAAGCCAGGGACCAGGGGTTCCGTAATATTAATTTCCACCTTAATGCGAAGAAATTGACGACAGATAAGACCCACAACATGACCATTGTCCACTTCCAGTAAAGTACCAAGCCCCTTACCAATTTTGATAGCATTAGTGGAAGTCATATTCTGGCGAGGAAGCCCATGCACTTGAATCCAAAAAACACATATGGAGATTAATCTCATCCAGAGCAAGATCAACAGTCCATGGTTGCAGAAGAAGAAGAGATCCACAGACGTTCCATGGACCCTGTTGCATAATTCGATTCACATGGCTTTGCAGTGGGACAGTAAGGAGAAATTTATTAGGTGCCAAAACCTCAACAGACAGAGGAGCTGCAAAATTCCAAGCGGTTGCCATAGTGGTGCGGACCAACTGTGGGTGGATGGATTTAAGGGTAAGAAGTTTGCCAATAATGGCAAATCCCTCATGCTCAGCAGGATCATCATCTAGGATATTGAGATTTTCAGGGTAGTTCCATCCTAGGGCTTCCGTTTCATCAATTAGGGCTTGAAGTGAGAGATTTGAAGGGTCCATAACAGAGAAGGGTTTGAAGAGAAGATGAGGAGATGAGGGATGAGAGGGAAGGGAAGAAAGAGGTTGACGAAGGGAAGGGAATTAGGAGATGGCGAAGATAAAACGTGGTAGTGGGATTGGGGAAGACATGAATCTTGGCTGGTTCACTTCAAAAGAAAGCGAGGTGGAGCTCAGAGTAGAGAGCGAGTTATGAAAGCTTTAGAGGCTACTTCCTGAATTTTTTTAATTCATCAAAAAGATCCTTACGAAAGAAGATTTAAAAAGAGAAAAAAAGAAAAGAGAAGCTAGATAAGGCTCAAAGAAGTATTCAAATCGCATAGACTGTAATTAAGAATTATAGGATGGAATGATTCTTCTCTTCGGCTCATAATATATTTTTCATTTATAATGGATGAGGATTTAGCGAAAAAATCAAAATCACGTCCTGCGCTTTCAATAAATATAAAAAAGCTCCTTTTGAGTATTCCAATTTATCAAACAGATCTCAACCCCAACAGATGAAAATTTTATTTTCGTCTATATTCCGTTAACGTTTTTGACTGAATGCTTGTGACTATCAATTAGCTCTGAAAAATAAATAAAAAATAAAGAAATCTCCCATTGTGGAGGGAGTTTCATGGCCCCCAGTTCCATCCATAGAGGCCATGGGGCACGTTCACAACCAATGGAAGGTCGGCCATGGGGGGCATGGAGGTCCACCTCCACGGCCATGACAGTGGGCTGGTGGCCCATTACCTTCAGGGCTATAAAGGTCTACCAAGCCACCACCAGATGCCATAGGGCCCATAGAAATCACCCACGGCCAAAGAGGGCCATGGAGCATCCTCTAAGGATCGCGGGAGACCATGGAGGTCTCTTCACGGCCATGGCAGTGAAAGAAAGGGCTGTGGTTGTGGTCCTTGTGAAGGTTGGACTGTGGAGAGGTTATTTTTCTTTGGGCTGTGGTATTTTGCAAGCATTCTATTAGGAAAATTAACATAGTATGAATAAAAAAAAAAAGTAATACCATGTACCACACAAATATTCATCCTACAAATATTTTTATGAAATTGACGTATCAAGGTCTAGTACTATAAAGTAGTGCTAGACGTTATATTGGTCTGACGTATGGGGTCTGACACCCTCACATTTGTAGGTGTACAGACATTTGAAAAAAAAATAATAAAAAAAAAATAATGTCCAGACACCCTCAAATGTGAGGGTGTCGGATGCTAGACATCAAACTTGGTGTGACGTCTAGTACTACTCAGTACTGCAACCCTTAAAAAAAAAATCAAAACAAATAGTTACTAGAACTTACTACATTAGCTTTGCATAATATTTGTGAGATGCTTGCATGGTATGCAACATTACTAACTAAAAAAAAATCTATTCAATAAATTTTTCATCCCTAAAAATCTATTCGATAAAAATTGAAAATTTGTGAAGCTTTTGAATAACGAGTAATGGACTATTGAAAGAGGAAACCGGGGTGCTGTACCTTTCATGGGTAGTTAGTATTTTGTTCCTATGTTTATTTTTTATTTTTTTATAAGGAGATTAAATTAAAACAGAAAAAAGAAAATACAAAAAGAGTGGAGCACCCCCCTACATTGACCCCAATACAAACATTACAAACATAAAGAGCTGTTAGATAGAATAATGGATAAACTGCTGCAAGAAACACCCAGCTGCAACAAGAGACACAACAAGGATAGATTCAACAATGCTGCTACATACTACATTTTTATTTTAACTCTATTTTATTAAACTAATATGACAATGTCTATCGGTCTTTAAATCAGTTATTATTAAAACAAATAAAAAAAAAATAAAGATTAATAGATACTATCACATCAATATAATAGTATTTCTTCAAAATAGTATACATCCTCACCAAAATTGAAATGAGTAATTTTAGAAATTATGCTTTTATTTTACCATTATCTCATAATATTGATTGGACAATTTCAACCGATCCTTAATTTTTTTTTTTGGGTTAAACACACTTTTGATACCTGTGGTTTACGCGATTATCAAACAGCTACCTCGTTTTTGAAACGTATCACAGGTGGTACCTGTAGTTAATATAACTACCAAGTTAGTACTTCCGTCAAGATTCAGTCCAAAAAATTAACGAACACCATGTCACCACCAATTAAAATACGACACTTGTCCAGTTGACCAAATTTAACGCCACATCAGCAAAAAAAAATAAATAATAAACCTTAAAAAATTAAAAAACAAAAAAATTTAAAATCCTAAACTTTTTTTTTAAAAAAAAAAATTTAAACAATGGGGATGGCCAGCCACCCCCATTTTGGCCAAGGGGGTGGCTCAAGCCACTCCTTATGGCTGGCTAGGGGGTGCCGAACCACCTCCATGGTCTATGGGGGTGGTGGACCATGGGGGTGGTTCGGCCACCCCTAGCTTGCAAAAGCGGGTGCCGAAACCACCCCCAAGAGCCACCAGGGGTAGCCGGCCACCCTCGGTTGGCCCTGGGGTGGTTTCGGCCACCCCAGACCGGCCGGTCTAGGGGTGGCCGAACCACTCCCATGGGCCATGGGGGTGGTTCGGCCACCTCTATTGTTTAATTTTTTTTTTGTTTTTGTTTGTTTTGTTTTGTTTTGTTTTTTTTTTTTTTTTTTGTTTTTTAAAATTTAGGATTTTTTAAGTTTTTAAGTTTATTATTTTATTATTTTTTTGGCTGACATGGCGTTCAAATTTGGTCAACTAGACACTTGTCACATTTTAATTGGTGGTGACGTGACGCTCTGTTAATTTTTTAGACGAAATCTTGACAGGAGTACTAACTTAGTAGTTATGTTAACTACATGTACCACCTGTGATACGTTTCAAAAACGAGGTAACTGTTTGATAATCGCGTAAACCACAGGTACCAAAAGTGTGTTTAACCAATTTTTTTTCTTTTTCTTTTTTAACAATACTAATCCAAACATTTAGTTTTTTTTTTTTTTAATGTGAATTTCCACTTTTCCATTTATGAAAATTCTTGAGTAAAAGCTCTTACAATTAAAAGCTAAGGCAATAAATCACAAGCTTCGATAATCATAATTCAAGGTTATGAACTTACAAGTCATGAACAAAGACAAACAAATATCTATGATCTAATCTTCCGCACATCTATGTACAACTCCGGTTATAAATCAAATCTATAACAAGTAGATAAATTCGAAGACATAGGCAGCCCAATTCAAACCAACATTACTAAAACTCCCTCAACTCGAACGC
Source organism: Betula pendula (assembly GCA_900184695.1). Taxonomy (NCBI): domain Eukaryota; kingdom Viridiplantae; phylum Streptophyta; class Magnoliopsida; order Fagales; family Betulaceae; genus Betula; species Betula pendula. The sequence continues at coordinate 138,839 of FXXK01000749.1, read as the reverse complement.
TTGGGAAAAACATCTCCCTCAACATGAAGGCTAAGGATAAATAGTAATAGAAATCAAATTAAAACAACAAAAGCAAGCAGTACCAAGCAGATCTACAGACTGAAAGCGGAGGGAGGTAGGTCGGCATAAGAGAAAGAAGTGTAGAAGTCCTGGAACACGGTGAAGGGACGCAAGAGGGGGGAAACTCTCTAAGAGTTTCATGTTTTGAAAAACTAAAACCAAAACCTCTAAAGAACAGATCCGAGGTCATAAATGGCGGAAAAAGTGAAATCTGGCCATAGGTAGTGGAGAGGACATTGGCAAAACCTGTTGTGCTGAAAAAACCAAAACCAAAATAATAAACCAAAACTAAAGACAAAACAAAATAACGAGAAAGGGGAAGAGGGAGAGGATCTCCCTCCTCCGCCCAAATCTAAATTTTTTAAGCTTTGTGCTCTTTTCGCTCTAGAATAATTATTCCCGCTGGTGTTAAAGGTTAAATCCAAACATTAGTTAAGAATACTTCATAAATATTATAAGGTAATTGTGAAATAAATATATAATTTCCAACATTACTCTATTAAGAATATATACATTGGTGACGTGTGCCAATAATACACCATTGCATCATCGCTAAACGTTAGACCCAGCATCTCATCCTCGTCCGCCTTTTGTGTGGGGAACATCGAACTCTACAGAGAAAGCAGGAGAGAGTGTAGAGAGAGAGAGAGAGAGAGAGAGAGCAAAGAGTGTTTTGCAATGGTGTTCTCCTTCTTGCTAAGATTTATTTTCCCACCACCCCCTTTCTTTTTCATCACGGCCATGTCAGTGATTAGCTTAATATCATCAGCTAATCTTGGTTTCTCCGAAGTCAGAGGAGACAACTTACAGTATTCCAAATTTTGGAATTTAAATTCTCCTAAATCCGGAAGAAAGCAAATTAAACTTTCTAGCAGAACAGGCATGCTTATTGCTTATACTCCCGCATTCCTTGCTGGCCTCACATCCGTGCTGTTTTTCACGCATCAGAATCTCCGATTTCTATTGCTCGCTTCAGCTCTAACCCTTCATTTCTTCAAGAGGATCTTTGAGGTACGTTAGAACTTTGGTTGATTTGACACTGACCCAGAAGGGATTTTGATGTCTTTCAACAAATTTTCTTTCCTTTTAATCAATCGGCTTGGAAAATGTTATGGATTTTGTTCTATTAAATGTTGAAACAATTGATCTTTAGAAACAACAAAAAATTTAGTTGAAAAAATGCTCCACTTAGGGAGGGAGACAGAAGCCACAAGACAAGTGTTTGACAAAATTACTCAATGAATCTCCTATGCTATTGCTACCCGTCCCTTCTACTTAAGCCTACCTGCCTGTATCTGCTTACCCAACAATCGTTATCGATGAAATAGAATAACAAGATTGAAACAAGAGTCTTTGATCCTTTCTTCAGTTGAGCTTTTATCCTTGTCTTCTCCCTCAAGCCTCATTTATCGTGGGTTTGGGTGACGTGTCCTTTGGCTCTGAGGTGTTGCTCGTGTGCTATCACACATGCTCACAAGCAGCAAACTACAGATCCTAGTCCTTCTTAGGATTGTGAGTCCCTAAACTTAGGGCCACGTCTCCCTTTTTGGTAGGTGCAAGCAATAAAAGGAATATCATTCCAATCAGTAAAGGAATGGCTAGGATTGTGAATCCTAGTGATCCGAACGTAAATTCTGATCTTATTTTTTGTAATTGTGAATCCGATTTTCACTAGGTACTTTTTGTCTGTAAACAAAGTTTGCATCAATAGGTTTTTACACTTAGGTTGTACCTTAAATTAATTTAATGCGGAGAGATATGACATCCTTTTCTTTTTTCTCTTTTTTTTTTTTTTAAAAAAAAGTAATGCTATTTAGTAAACTATCATACGACTACGACTGTCATACAATTTGATGATGTGATAGTAAAAATCAGCCCTTGAATTAGCACTGGTAAAAAAAATCGTCATACCAATTATATAACAGTCTACTAAATAGCATTCCTTTTTTGGAAAAGCTTTTTACTTTTAAACAAAAAAAAGCAAAAGCATGAACACACAACTCTAACCACAAAGTACTTAAAAGAGTCAAAATTACTTTTACCTTTACGTCACATTAAAACACTTTTTCAACAAAAAAAAAGCCCACATATTGTACAAAGTTTTATAAAAGGAAATAAACGAGACAGATAGAGACAAGCTGAAGACAATTTTTGTTATTTGTCTTGAAAATAATGAAGAAGAAACGTCATTTTTACTTGTGGACATAAACACTCTTGCTAAACCCCCTTAAATTCTCCATGTCTTGATTTTTGATCTTCTTGTTTGCTATTATTTTTTATATTTGTTGTGCTTGTGCTGTGGATTATGACGGTCAAATATGTTTTGTTTTACCATGTTTTATAGGTGCTATTTGTTCACAAATACAGTGGCGGGACGGTTCTTGATTCTGCAATTCTTATCTCTCTTGGTTACTTAGTGTCCAGTGCAAGCATGATCTATGCCCAACACCTAACGCAAGGGATTTCAGAGCCACCAGTTTGATTTGAAGTATCCTGGAATTTTCCTGTTTCTATAGGAATCAGTGGCAACTTCTACACCCATTCCTTCTCTCCAAACTTAGGGGAGGGTAAGAAAGATATAGGTCCCAAGGGTGGTTTGTTGAGTAGTTAATGCCCCACACTATCTTTTCGAAATTATAGGTTCTTAGGGATCCATTTATCCTCTCAAACATCGCATGCGTTCTCTTGCACTCTGGCACTATCTTTTACCTGATGGAAGGAGTTATGCTACGAGAGATGGTACTCTCAAAATTTGAAGATTTCAGTGAGGATTCAAGGCTCTCATTCCATATGTTTCTAGAAGTAAAAACACACTGGAAACATGATTAGTTTAAAGATATAATGTTAGATTCCCATTGTAAAAGTACTTGTTTGATAATGGGCACCTTCACATCTTATTTAACTAAGGCCGATGTTTTGGCGTAAAATATTTTTAGTTAAAAAATGATTTTCAGTTGGTTGAAAACATTTCTCGCATTTAGCGTAAAGGAAAAATCAATAAATATTATTATATTTATATAATTTGAGTTGCAAGAAGAAGAATAGAAATGTAAGAGAATGGAGTGTAAAAATAAAGGCTCAAGAGTAGAAATTGAAATTCAGTGCAATTTTTTACCCATATTCTTGCAATTTGGCAAACAATTATAGAGATGCATTGTGGTTCACTTGCTTAGGAAGTATTCGGGCAACCGAGACCTGCTCGGGCAGGTATGCCCTATAGAGGCCCACCCAAAAATAGCTCGCTCGAAGGTGTGAGAGAGCGGCAAAAAATGGTTAATGCAGATAAGAAGTGTAAACCATTTTACGCCCATAAATGTTATTTCTTGTATCAACTGAAACATTTTCAAGTTAATCAATATTTTACGTCACGCCGAATATTCCAAAATAGGGAAAACTTTTTTTCCAGAAAATAATTTACGTGAAACAAAGGGGCCTAAGACTTATATATCTCAATTAATTCATATGAGTCTAATATGCATGGCTTAAGAGCTCTCATAGATTGTGGTTTTTGTTTTTTTTTTTTTTTTTGAAGGGCAAATAAGATTACAAACCACACATCATTCCACAACAAAGAAAATACAAACCACGTTTGGTATGTGAAAGACCCTAAAATGGAATATACCATTTCGATAGAATAACTATTCCTTTTGTTTTGTTGCATACAATTCCCATGAGAAGATTATTCTCCTTACAAAGATGAATATTATTCTTTGGAAGAACAAAAAAGAGTTTCCAAAAAAATCATTATTGTTTTCTTCAAACTCAAATTTATATATATATAAAAAAAAAAAAAACTTCCTAATATTCATGGTGGCCGCCTACCCTAAACACAGCACCGAGGTGCCACCACCCCCGTGCCAATGGCTCAAGGGTGGTCACGCCACTCCTAAAGTGTTGGTAGGGGTGACCGCGACTACCTCCGATAGCACTGGGGAAGGTGTAACCACCCGGGGTGTTTTGTTAGGATTATCGACCGCCCACAGTTGTGATGTTATTTTTTTAATCATTTATGGTGTAAATATTTTTTTTATAAGATATTCTTTTTGAAAACAATTTTTACGGTGTACCAACCAAAAGAATATAAATACCATTCTATTCCTAATTTCTTGTTATTATAAATAATGCCTTATTCCTATTTTTAAAAGAATGACCATTTTATATGCTAAACCTAGCCTTAAAAAAGTTAATTTCCCAAATCCAATAACAACCTAGCATCAAAGCAATGCTAGCGAAACAACAGAACACTGGCTAGAGGCCTGTCCGATCAAAGTTTTTCACTAACACAAAATTACCTTTACCATCAAAATATTTTTAAAAAAATAAAAAAAAACCTTAAAAAAATTATCAAACACCCATTATTTATTTTCAAGATAAATTACAAATCATTTTTGTGTATTAAAATGAATCAGAAGTCCATTATGATATGCCAAAAAAATAATTTAGTCCATAAAATCAAATTTCGTTAAAAATTAACGGTTTTCCATTAGAGTCACCAAGCAACAATAAAAAATGTTATGTGTTTTTCAAAATGAAAAATATAAATATATTAAAAAAAAATGAAACTAAAAATAATTTTTTTTTTTTTTTTAAAAAAATAAAAAGGGTAACTACCGGCAACCACCCCAGAAGTAGGGGTGGCCTGCGAGCCACCCTCTGCCTATGAAGGTGGCTGTGCACTACCTCGACCTCCTCTAAGGGTGGCCCGCGAGCCATCTATAGGTGGCCAAGGGTGGCTCGCAGGCCATCCCCAATTAGATCTAGGGGCGGCCTTCAAGCCACCCCAACTTCTAGGGCGGCTCGTTGCCTGCGAGCCACTCTTTTGTGAGGTGGCTGCCGGTAGTAACTCTTTTTTTTTTTTTTTAAAGAAAGATTAATTTTTTAGTTTTATATATTTATAGTTTTTTTATTAAGAGTGACACGTGTCGTCATTTTATTGACGCTGGCATTACAATTAACGATATCCATTAAATGTTTTAACAGAATTTAACTCCTAAACTAAATTTTTTTTTTTTAAAATTTTTGTGCATAGCACATGGATTTTTAAATTTACTTTCATATCAAAGGGAGCATTTGTAATTCATGCGAACAACAAGGACCGATTTATGCAATTATCCTTACTCTTTATTAAAGTTACCCGAATCAGATGCAATCTTGGAGTGTGAATGATATTTAAAATCCCATTTGTAAAAGTACGTTGTTTGATAAGTGGGCACCTTCACATCTTATTTAACTAAGGCCGATTGTTTTGGCGTAAAATATTTTTAGTTAAAAAATGAGTTTCAGTTGGTTGAAAACATTTTCTCGCATTTAGCTTGTAAGAAAAATCAATAAATATTTATTATATTTTTATATAATTTGAGTTGCAAGAAGAAGAATAGAAATGTAGAGGAATGGAGTGTAAAAATAAGAGCGTTCAAGAGTAGAATTGAAATTCAGTGCAATTTTTTACCCATATTGCTTGCAATTTGGCAAACAATATAGAGATGCCATTGTGGGTTCCACTTGCTTAGTAAGTATTCGGGCCAATCGAGACCTGCTCGGCAGGTATGCCCTAATAGAGCCCCACCCAAAATAGCTCGCTCGGAGGTGAGAGAGCGGCAAAAAATGGTTAATGCAGATAAGAAGTGTAACCATTTTCGCCTCATAAATGTTATTTTCTTGATCAACTGAAACATTTCAAGTTAATCAATATTTTACGTCACGCCGAATATTCCAAAATAGGGAAAACTTTTTTTTCCAGAAAATATTAACGTTGAAACAAAGGGGCCTAAGACTTATACATCTCAATTATTCATATGAGTCTTAATATGCAATGGCTTAAGAGCTCTCATAGAGTGGTTTTTTTTTTTTTTTTTTTTTGTAAGGCCAAGATAAGATTACAAACACACAATCATTACAACAACAAAAAATACAAAACCCTTTTGGTATGTGGAATAGACCCTAAAATGGAATAACTATTTCGATAGAATAACTATTCCTTTTGTTTTGTTGCATACAATCCCATGAGAAGATTATTCTCTTACAAAGATGAATAATTATTCTTGGAGAAACAAAAAAGAGTTTCCAAAAAATCATTATTTGTTTTTCTTCAAACTCAAAATTTATATATATATAAATAAAAAAAACCCTTAATATTTATGGTGGCCGCCTACCCTAAACACCACCGAGTGCCACCACCCCCGGTCCAATGCTCAAGGTGGTCACGCCACTCCTAAAGTGGTAGGTAGGTGACCACGACTACCTCCGATAGCACTGGGGAAGGTGTAACCACCCGGGTGTTTTGTTAGGATTATCGACCGCCCCACAGTTGTAATTTATTTTTTAATCAATTTAGGGTGTAAATATTTTTTTTATAAGATATTTTTTTGAAAAACAATTTTTACGGTGTGGGACCACCAAAAGAATTTAAATAGTCATTCTATTCTAATTTCTTGTATTATAAATAATGCTTATTCCTATTTTAAAAGAATGACCATTTTAATGCTAAACCGTAGCCTTAAAAAGTTAAGTTCCCAATCCATAACACTAGCATCAAGCAATGCTAGCGAACAACAGACACCTGGCTAGAGGCCTGGTCCGATCAATTTTTCACTAACACAAAATTACTCCTTTACATCAAAATATTTTTAAAAAAATAAAAAAAAACCTAAAAAAATTACAAACACCATTATTTATTTTCAAGATAAATTACAAATCTTTTTGTGTGTGTAAAATGAATTCAGAAGTCCATATGATATAGCCAAAAAAATAATTTAGTCCATAAATCAAATTCGTTAAAATATTTAATGGTTCCTATAGATTCACGTCAGCAACAATAAAAAATGTTATGTGTTTTTCAAAAAAAAATATAAATAATTAAAAAAAATAAAACAAAAATTAATTTTTTTTTCCATATGCTTTCTAGAATGTAAAACGCTGCAAAGTATGATTAGTTTAAAGATATAATGTTTAGATTCTAATTATAATAGTATGTCGTTTGATGAGGGGAACCTTAACATCATGTCAATTTATTCAAAGGAGTCAAATGTGCAGATCTTGAGGTCTCAGATAGATTGATTACATTATCTTAAAGTAAATTGACAAATTGGGCGTAATTTGCAAAGGAGTTAAAGAAATGACAATCGTTCTGTTGAAATCTGGGGGTTTGGCCCTGTGATTATGTACTTTTGGTTATTGTAAATAATTACTTGCCCCAAATCTATTAAACTTGCTAACTCAGCCAAGTTAATAAGTGCCTTGCTTAAGATTTAAGCCAACGGTGATCGTCTCTGAGAATCGAACATATACAAACTTAAACTTCATGTAGAATTTACTTTAAAAATTGGTTTGTAAGGAGAGGGTGTCTAAGAGTTTATATAGATATATTTAAGATTACACTTAAGTTATATAAGATACTTAAGATTGTAGCAAACCACCATGCTTCGCAATCTACGTCTATAATTTACTCGATTGACATTGACCCAATAGTAGGTCTTTTTCTATAAGTCATTCCTCCAGGACTCGTCAGCAAAGTTATAACTCATTTGATCTCATAGGCTCTGTTTGTTTAGACGTAAAATGTTTTTAGCAAATTATTTTTCAAGAAAATGTTTACATTTTTCCGGCGTTTGACACATACGGAAAATCATAAATATTTTTTATATTTTCATTCAATCCTATTAACTTCTAAAATCAATTTTTTATTTACAACATAAATTTATTAATATAAACTAATATTTTTTTAAAAATTAACCTAAAAATTTGAGTTCTGGTGATGGTCCAGTAAAGTTTCGGAGGTGGTCCTTCGAAGGTCCGGAAAACTCCAGTAGTTGTCCGGCGATTTGAGAAGAAGAAGTTCAAAATCGAAAAATTGTTTACGGTTTTAAAAAAAGAAAACAATTTTACAAAAATTAAAAAAGCTTTTTCAGTTTAATCGAAAAATGTTTTTCAGTTGATTATTATTTTTTGTCATACCAAACACTAGAAAATACGAAAAATATTTTTCAAAAATCATTGTACGCCGAACAAACGAAATCAAATGATACAAACCCTATGTAAAACTCATCATTAAAATTCGGCTTGTAAAGGGAGAATGCCTAAGAACTTACATACGCATGATTATAAGATTACATTTAAGTCATATGAAATACTTAAAGAACATAACACAAACCTAATAATAATAATAATAATAATAATAAGATTTTTTTTCCTAAGCAATAAGAAAAAAGGTTTCTTACACTGACTGCTAATTACACACTGTTGCTTATGATTAACTTAGCGTCGAATAAAGGCGTTGGATTCCATATACTGGGAATTAGCTTTCTTCTACCCCAAGTCCAATTTGTTTCTTGTTCTTCTTTATTTTTCTTGGGCTGCATTAATTTACTTGTTCGTGCCAACCGGACATCACATCATCAACTTTAAAATAGCATGACTTGTGTAGCCTTCTTTTTCGATATCTTCATTTATTAATTATTTGTACATTTTTGTGTTACTCTAATGATTACTTATGAATTGTAAATTTTTGTGCCGTAAGAGATATTTGGACGGAAGAAATTCTTAATTATCTTTATGAATTTGTTTTAGTAGAGTAACATGCTCTATTATCTTTAAAGTTATTAAATAAATAAAAAAGTTCTTATCAAAAAAGAAAAAAGAAACAAAAAAGAGAGGTTAATTTCTCTAGCATAGTGCCATGCAATATTTCTTTGTCCATCTCTTTTTATAGTTTATATTAAAGGATACTGTACTTACCTTTTGAATAATTACCTTTTTTGCAATATTTTTCAAAGTTTAAAATCTTTCAGTTTAGTCTATTAAATTTTTAATTGTTTTCAATACTTTCAATTAGTTAGGATTTTTAGTTAAATATTAATAGAGGTAATTTCACGTGCCGCACACGTGATATTTTGACGCCACTATCCCTGTTATACCCCTTATCCCTTCGTTGAAATCTACTAAAAACAACATGTGGCTGGGTTACTCTCATCATGAATAAATCCGAAAGCCTAAAGGAAGAATATTGCAAGAAAGGACTTGTACCTCTTCATCCTCTCAACCAGCTTGAACCAAGTTTCTTTCTCTCAACTAGTATCAACAAACACTGTGGTGAACAATAGAGTCCTCCAATGGTAAAGTCAGAAAGCCAAGATCGAGCTATCTAATGTGCGGATATGGAGTCAAAACACGCATTAGAACAAACATCATTCATGTGACTTAATTTTGGTAGGTTTTATGCTTGTGTAAATTATGTAGTAAGACGCGTTTGTCAATTTAGGGTATAGGGTTCTTTTTAGGAATTTATCTTGGTGTTGGGTAAATTTTCATTATTTTTTAGGAATTTTTACCAGGGGTAAATCTCATTTTTTTTTAAGGGATTTTTCTCAGTGCTGAGTAAATCACATTTTTATGTTTTGTTGTGTAATATTTCTCGATGCTTGGTAAATCCCCATTGTTTTTTAGGGATAATTTGGGGTTTGTAAATCTCCACAAAATAGAGATTTTGAAATAACAAGTGCCAATATCACTAAGAAGAAAGGAGAAGGAACTACAGAGGAAACAAACAACTATAGCCATGAACTCTGTCACACAAGCTTTCCAGACATGGCCCATGTCACATGGGCCTTGCACACACACTTCACCTTAATTCCCTCAGAGTCGGGCTCAAGGCTCTCTCAAACGTGGATAACAAAGTTGGTTTTCATTGTGGGGATCATGGAGACGGGCACCCTTTTGATGAAAGGGGTAGCACCTTGGCTCGTGCTTCTTTTTTCTTTATATATATATATATATATATATGATGGAGAATCATTTCAAGATAGGGTCACTTCGTGTATCGGTTAAGCAAACCTCGACTCGTGCAAAACGTTCTTTCCATACGAATCGGGTAAGATTTCGACTTTGTCAACCGACGTGGCCCCAAATAATTATTTACACTCAAGATGATTGAAACTCTAAACTTGATGAGAATATTACCAAAATTAAGGTCTTTACCACTTAGAGCCACCTACTGATGCTTTTGTTCTCGGAAAATTTCATTACGATGCAAATGAGTCATGGAGTGTGGGTGCGAGGGCAGGTGCATTTGACTTTTAGACAATTGCCTTGGATGAAATGGGGCATCTTCTTAGACTCAGACATAAACCGAAGTTGAAGAAGCTATCATGTACGCTAGGCTCGCTCCAGGAGTCACCAAAAGTCTGCATGCCGACTATATGCAAGGAATTAAAGCCTTAAAAAATGTTTGAGGCCCGAATAATATCAAATGATTTGGCCGGAGTTCTCTGATCAAATATTTGACTTGGAGTATAATATATTATAAGTATTATTATATAGAATAAAGCACCTATTAGAAATAGAAGATGAAGGTTTTGTTCATTTCATTGATCAATACTTCAGCTACAAGAGAATACAATATATAGATATGTGAAGAGAACACATTCTATAAATTAAGGTAGACTAGAGTGTGCTCCATGTAGACTAGAGTGTTCTCCATGTTTGCTATGTGGTAGGGAGCGGCTGGTAGGGAACAGTTGATGGAGATATGTTGGCTGATGAGTAAGGGATAGCATGTGGAGATGTGCTGGATAATATATTCTAACATTCCCCCTCAAATTCATGGTGAAAGAGACTGAAAACTTGAGTTTGCGATGAAGACCAACGTGTAGAAGCTACCGGAGGAGATAGAGGCTGGTGGGTGAGATGAAACAGCATGGGCCGGGATACAGGGCCAACTTAGACCAAAAACCAAAAAAAGGGCCTACAACGGGCCAAAAAGAAACAATAGGCCGATAATGGGCCAAAATTGGGCCAAATAAAAGAACCAACACAGGCTAAAAGTGAGGCCATCTATGGGCCTCATGGGCCAAATAAAAAGGGCCAATTTGGGCTAAAATAAACGAGATCGGTTGCTATGACCGAAAAATTAAACTTTGGCAACTATGGCCGACATCGGCTAATATGGCCGAGATTTTGAACACCGGCAACTTTTGGCCGACATCGGTTACTATGACTGGAAACTTTGAACATCGGCAACTTTGGGCCGGCATCGACTACTATGGCCGGAATTGAGCTAACAATGGGCTTCAAATGGGCCACATGAGCAAAACATATGCCTTCTTTGGGCTTTTTTTTTTGTCACATGGACTACATTTCTTGCTTTGCTTTGTGTGAGAGAAAGGGAGAAATGACAAGAGGTATAGCACTTGTGCGAGGAAGGCAGCAGCTTCAAGGGCTTGTCTGCAGTGGGTTCTTTGGAAGAATGAGCGGCCGTAAAGATGCGTGGAACGTTTTCTAGTGGCTGTTGGCGGAAAAACTGCAGGATGAAGCAGTGCATAGTGGCTGGCAAGGGCTGCTGTCCCTGAGGCAGAGAGCGGCGCGGGGCGGAGGAGATCGGTGCGGCTGGGGGCGGCAAAGATGGATGTATGGGCCGTGGGCAGCGAAGTCAGGGGAAAACGCGACGGAGCAGAGATGTTGGATCTTTGGTGAAGGTTGCTGGAGCGGTTCTGCCGTGGATGGACAGTGACAGTGGGTTGGCGCAAGGAGGCACGTAGATGGTCCTCGGGACGTGTTCCAGCCACAAGAGGATATATCGGAAGCCTCTCATTTTAGAACTGGTGGCTATTTGCTGAAACAGGCTAAAGGAGACGACGCATGAAGCATGTGCGAATATGGGCAGAAAGTTTGGCGGAGGCGTTGGTGGCGGAGAAGAGATCCGCGCAGCTCGGTGTGAAGGAGACTGGTCCGGCAGAGATCGGTGAGGTGCTGGAGATGACGCCATCTGAAGTCAGAGGCGGGCCAGTAGAGAAGTCGACAGCGGAGATTGTGTTCCTGTGTCGTTCACGACTGGCGGAGGTGCAGATAGTGCTGGGTATGGACGTCTGGCCGGTTGATGGAGCAGCACATTTGTGCACTGTGATGTATTATTTGAATCACATACTTGAAGAAAAGTGACAAAGACAAGAAGTCACCTAGGTGATGCGTGGATGATGTGGTTGGAGGATAAACAGACGTGAAGATAAGGTGTTTGATAAAAAAGTCGCAAGAGCAGCAAAGAGTAAGAACAGCTCTTTTTGAGCTTCCTCAAGGCACTGCCCGTGTGGACTAAGGCTTAGCCCACACAGGCTATGCTACCATCAAATGAAAAGAAACCAAGGATTCAAGGCGTTAGCCAAAAGAGCTCTGATACTATATTGAAATAGAAGATGAAGGTTTTGTTCATTTCATTGATCAATACTTCAGCTACAAGAGAATACAATATATAGAAATGTGAAGGGAATACATTCCATAAATTAAGGTAGACTAGAGTGTGCTCCATGTAGACTAGAGTGTTTTCCATGTTTGCTGTGTGGTAGGGAACGGCTGATGGAGATATGCTGGCTGATGAGTAAGGGATAGCATGTGGAGATGTGCTGGATAATATATTCTAACAGCACCCACAAACAACACTAAAAAATAGAATACTTTTTATATGAATCCACGTGCGCCATTTTTTTTAAAAATTTTTTAACAAAGATTCATCCAAAACTGTTTTATAGTACCACATAAAAATAAAAAATACAACAAAAATAAAATAACATGTTATATAACATTTCTATGCCCGGATTACTTGTGATTTGGAGTGTGAAAGGCACCTATCCAAATCCGATAAATTTGACCAAAATTGATTAAAAAAAACAAAAAAACAATTGGGTTGGTTGAATGATTGGTTGGCCATTAATGTGAACTGAAGACGTGTACAAATATTACACCAACAACACAGGGTATATATGGACCCAATGTCTCATCTTATCTAACACTCATCTCTTCCACCTTTGTCTGGAGAGAGCAAATTAAAGGTTGTTCGCCATGGCCGTCTCCTTCTTGCAGAGATTTATTTTCCCACCACCCCCTTCTCTTTTCCTCACGGGGATGTCAGTGATTTTCATAACATCATTAGCTGTTATTGGGTTCTCCGAAGTAAGAGGAAAGCACTTGCAGTACTCCAAATTTTGGAATGTAAATTCTCCGAAAAATGGAAGAAAGCAAATTAAACTATCTAGCAGAACAGGGATGCTCTGTGTTTATACCCCTGCTTTTCTTGCCGGTCTCGCATCTTTTGTGCTTTTCCAGCATCAGGATCTCCGATTTCTGTTGCTCGATGCAGCTCTAACCCTTCATTTCTTCAAGAGGGTCTTTGAGGTACTGTTACATATGAACTCTAATTTACTGCAGATTTGATTCTCAACATTGTGGTTAATTTACTTAATCGTAATATTACACTGACCCTGAACAGATTTTGATGTCTTCCAACAAATTTTCTTTCCTATTGATCAATCTGCTTGGCAAATGTTATGGATCTTGTTTTATTTACTGATGAAACAAACCCCCCACAAGCAGCAAATGTTGGAATCCTCGTCCTTATTTCTGGGACGGAGTCCACAAGAACTGTGAATCCTAATCTATTAAAACTGTAAAATCCTCTAATCTTTCTTTTTAATTGTGAATCCGATTTTCTCCTGGTATTTTTTGCCTATAAAGTATGTGTCAATAGGTATTTTTTACATTGTACTCAAAATTAGTTTAATGTTTGAGAGATGAGTAATGCAATTTAGTAGATTGATATACGTATGTCATTAACTTGATGACGACGTGGCAATTAGCTATTGGGATCAATACTTGTAAAAAAAAAAAAAGGACTAATTTTCATTGTTATGTCATTCTAATTGTATGATAGTTCTATAACAATCTATTAAACAATATTTTTTTTTTATAGAGAAAAATAAACTGAAGATAAAAACATTGGAGCTCTTTTGCTAATGCCTTTTAGGACTGTTTAGCAAAAGGATTAACATACAACTCAACATTCAGGTCAATCAAAACTACTTTCATCTCTATGTTTCAAAAAATCATAGTCTAAAAAAACATTAGTAATCGAGCCATTTTGCTGCCCCGTTGATATAGCTAATCTTGTTGAACCATGTTAAATTCTTAGTGTTCTTTAATTTGCTCTGGATTATAACATCGAATTAGTGCTTTTTGTATTAAAATTTCCATTGATTTCGCCCTTGGTCAAATATGTCTTGTTTTTCCATGTTTTATAGGTGCTATTTGTTCACAAATACAGCGGGGGGATGATTCTTGATTCTGTAATTCTTATCACTCTTAGTTACTTTGTGTCCACTGCAAGCATGATCTATGCCCAACACCTAACACAAGGGATTTCAGAGCCACCAGTTGATTTGAAGTATCCCGGAATTTTACTGTTTCTTATAGGAATCAGTGGCAACTTCTACCACCATTTCCTCCTCTCCAAACTGAGGGGAGAGGGTGAGAAAGAATATAGGATTCCCAAAGGTGGTTTGTTTGAGTTAGTGATATGCCCACACTATCTTTTCGAAATTATAGGTTTCTTAGGGGTCTCATTTATCTCTCAAACAACGTATGCATTCTCTTTCACTCTGGGCTCTATCTTTTACCTGATGGGAAGGAGTTATGTCACCAGGAGATGGTACCTCTCCAAATTTGAAGATTTCAGTGAGGATGTCAAGGCTCTCATTCCATATGTTTTCTAGAATGTAAAACACACTGGAAAACATGATTAATTTAAAGATATAATCATGTTTACATTCCGATTGTAAAAGTATGTTGTTTGATAAGTGGGCACCTTCGGTACATTTGATTTCAGACTAGCAATTATTCAAGAAGTAATACTACTCTTCACACCCATTTTACACTGGTTGACGTGACATGTTTCAAGTGGTTAATACTTGTTTGTTTTAAGTGGCAGACATGAAAAGCCATTTAAAACATGTCATGTTATAATAAAGAGGTGTGAAGAGTAGAATTACTTGTTATTCACGTCAAATTCATTCGCAGGAGTCTAACATGCACAGCTTGAGGTCTCAGATTGATTGGTTACATGATATCTTAAAGTAAATTGACAAATTTACTTTAAAGAAATGACATTTGTTTTGTTGAAGTGTGTGGGGGGTTTGCCCTTGTTTATGTACACCATTCCAATCTTCCAACTAACATGCTGCTAGAAATTTATGATGGCAGCTGGCAAGTAGCAACACATTTTCAGAACTAGATATACTAGTCTTTATTAGAGGTATGGTCTATCTACACCTCAGCTGAGAGAGAGAGATTGACATTGGAGGCATTTGAGCAACTACACCTAATTTGAGACATTGACAAAAATGTTACAATTTGTATTAAGGCGAATGGACCAAATCTCCCTTAACCTCAAAACAAGAGTAATCAACCAACGGTCAGATTTTTTTATTTTTTTAATTTTTTTTTAAATTTTTGTAATAAAGACTGATTTAAGGATTGGTTGAGATTTTCTCATTAGGATTGTGTAATAATTGTAGAATAAAAATATAATTTCTACCATTACTCGTGAAAACAATGTTTATGTTGAATTACTCTTAGAATTGGAAATTTCAATTTCACAGGTGTTCCCAAATTGTAGAGCTTGGTTGAGGTGTTCTTAGAGTATCTCCAATAGATTGCCTAAATGCTCAATACTCGCTATATTTAACTAATCTGGACAACTCTTTTTGTCCAACAAATTATCTTTCGAACAGTTAAATTGGACTTTTAGCTACAGTTGTGAATCACTTATGCAAAATGTTAGATTATTTTATTTATTTTTTATTTTTTTATTTCTTTCTATAAGGAAAGGGTTACATGAGATCGTACAACCAAAGAGGGGTGGGCACCCCAACAACAAAGTTCAAACGAAACTGGCAATACAACAATAGTAATAAAGTATAAGCAATAGTTTCATTAATGATCCCAAAAAAATCATTAACAAGCCGGGCCTGTCTAAGGGCCGCACAAGGCGGTTTAATAAGGCAAAAGGGCCACGTGAGGAGCCTCAAGAGGTGATGGTGGATGTAGAGGTGGAAGTACTGCCAAGTACTGAACAGAGTCTGCCACTGATGAACAAAAACAGGCTGCAGAGTCTCCACTAAAGCAACAATCCAAATAAGAGCAGGGAGACAAAAACCCACAAAAAACAACAGAAAAAGATTACAAAAAATTAATAGAAAAGCAACAAAAACAACAACACAATAAAAGGCCGAAAAACGATTGCATCGGTGGGGGAGACGAAGACAGTTGATGGCGGGACACCAGCGCATGTACGTCATGCGACGGCGAGTGAGATCCACTCGCTAGCGCGTGAGGAACACGCGTGGGTGTGTGGGACGATGACGGGAGCGGGCAAAGCGGTGGCGGGGCACGGAGAAGTCGAGGAGAGTGGTGGTAGGGCGCGTTACCGTGGAGGACAGACGAAGAATGACAAATCTGAATTTCTCAATCCACATCTGAGAAGAGCCATTAGCAAAAAGCTTCGCGTCGGCTGAGGTTGGCGAGACGGAGTCGTGGAGGGGAGGAGCGACCGGTCTGAGATGTACGGAGGGGTGGCATACCGAGCAACAGTCCAGTGAGAGGAGCAGCAGAAAAACAGAGGAAAAAAAGAGAAAACAAGAAAGGAGAAAGAGACTAAAACAAAGGGAAGGAGGAGAGGGGAGGAAGATGGAGGCCATACCTCCTCCCCACAAAGCACTCACAAGGAGGCGGTAAAGAACCACTAGGGTTCGGAGAGGACCCTTCTCGAGAGAGAAGGGAGGAAAATTTCCAAATTATTTTATTCCTCTTAAATCTTACTTTGTATTTTTTATTGTCTCTTACCTAAACACATTTATTGTTCTGACCTTCTTCTCACCACCAGCCCCCTTTTTCCACTTTCATTCAATGGATTCGCTTCATTCGTTGGGTATTGTCTCTCTCATTTCTATCGGTCTCTCATCTCTGTCAAATGAGTGTTTGTTCTTAGAAAGTCAAAAATTGGTGTGACTTTTAAAATTATTATTGGATTAAAAGTAAATAATAATATATCATAAATTCAATGATAATTTTAAAAGCTACATCAACTTTTAGTGTCCACCTTGTATACATGAGTTGGCTTATATCATTATCAATAAATCTCACAACTAAAAGTACCTTTCCAAACTCTGAATGTACAGTCAAACTAGGCTAGTAAACTAGGAAAAAAAAAAAAAACTAGGTTAGTTGAACATTAAACTCTCAGTTGGATTGCTTATTTTGTTAAAGGGAAAACAGCTTTGAACAAATCAAGGAGTGGATGTGGATCAGTGGATGGAACTAGAAAGTGTTAGAAGCATGGCATTTTAAGTTTGGTTCTTTTTTATTCTAAAAAATGGTACGGGATTTCTTTTCAGACACAGTTTGCTTAAAAGAGATTTTGTTTTTTTGAAGTTTTTTCTTCGAACTTCGAACCAAACCAACCATCATTCTTTCTTTCAACCAAAAACCACACGTCTTTCTTAGTGACCAGGAGCTCATAATCTAGACAATGTAAGGACTTCAATGAGCCGCCATCAAACTCAGTGACCACCGACGGCCTCAACTCTTGAGGGGTGGTGCGGCCACTTTCTGAACCCCCCTCCCCCCCCTCGTTTTATTTTTTTTTTGTTTTTTTGTTTATATCTTCTCCCTTTGCTCTGTAAATCTATTTTGCGATTCATCCCCGGACCCCACCCTTCTTTGCAAGTTTGTTTTGCCTAATTCATTCCCTAAGTATTATATTCTGCATTTGATGTTTCAGGCGGCTATTTTTCTGTATTACAAAATATTTCTGTTGTTTTCCCTGTAGTTGAAAATTAATATGAAGAGCCATGCAAAAGGGTAATAGCACCGACGCTCCATCAAGTACTCCTGCTGGTCGGGTTCAACATCATAGACGTTCAAATGTGGTTGTTTACGTAGTTAATATACATCAAATTAAAATTGGGTCTTATTTGATTCATTGAAGACATGGGTTGCAGATGTAAAATTTGATTTCTTTTTCCTACCATAATAAATACAATTCAATGTGAATCCGCATCAAGCAATATAGAAAGAGAAATGCTATTCAGAATTCTCAAATAGCATTCTTATTAATGTGATACATTCACCTTTTTTTTTTAAAGAAAAGAAAAAAGAAAAAGGAAAAAAAAATACTAAAAGAATGCAACTTAAGAATGCTGAATAGAATTTTTTATATAAAAATCCGATATCCTGGCAAAAAACATGAAAGTATAAAGAATGAGCATGCTTGTTCTCTAAGAAATTTTCTAATAAAGTGTTGCCATATGTCACATGATATTTAGCGTGGTTTAATTAATTACAAATTTCGGGTGTTTTGTAATTTATTTCAAATCAAGTATTGATTTTATTTTGATTTCTTATTTTTTGATGGGAGGAAATAAATAAGGTAAAATTCTGATTGGATCCTCACTTAGCCTATAAATAAAGAGCCTACATATTCTATTAATATGCACACGAAGACACAGGTTGAAAGATACATTTCTCTACTAAAATATTATTAAGTATGAATTATTTTTGCGGCCTATTTTAACATATATTTTTTGTTATGGTAAGATCTTACAAGGAAGATAAAGTAGGCATAGTTTGGATGTTTCAAACTTCAGTTTAGTTTGCCTCATGGATTCAAACAATCATTAATCATGACCGTCCAATCTATCTCTGTTTTATTCCTTCTTTTCCATACAACAGAAACACAAACAAGAGAGAGAAATACACATAGTTAGTACAAAAAAAAAACCATTGTAAAGAAGAATAATAATAGGATGAGAAGTGAAAGGAGAACCCAAACCATGAAATGGCAGAGAAACTGATTCTCATCTTTGATTGCAATTCCATCCAACAAAAGTTCTCATCGAATCAATAAAAAGAAATAACAAGAAACAATGTTATTGCTTGAGGGAGAAAATCAGAACAATACAATGTTCCGAGAGTGAGGGAGAAATGGAGGTTTCACAACGATGAGTCAAAAAAAGGGGGTCCAGCATAGCTACTTTTCAATAGATGCAATTGATGTTGGACCGATATGCATTACTATTAATGGATTGTCGCTACACGACCATGGAGTCGTTGGACAATCATGATCCCGCTAAACCATATTAACAAGAGTTAAAAGGGATTGTTGTTGCATGACCATGAGGTCGTTGGGCAATCGTGATCCCACTAAACCATATCAATAAGAGTTCGAGGAATTGCTACTGCACAACCATGAGGTTGCTAGACAATTACAATCTCGCTAAAAGATGCCAATGAAAGCCTACAACTCGGTCCAAGTGTTATCACAAAAGGACCATGATGCAGCTGCCATACTACTACTGGAAGCTTGCAAATTAGCTTGCGAAGCTAATCATAGAAAGGTCATGTACCCCAGACTACATTTTTTTGGAAAATTGGCCAGCATATGTTCATTTACCCCAAATCAGATTATATTGAGAAATTAGCCAGCATAAGATCATGTACCCTAGATAAGACAATTGGTCGGCTAACATATAGTCATATACCCCATACCATATTATATTGGGCAATTGGTCAGCATATAATCATGTACTCTAGATTAGATTACATTAGACAATTGGCTTAAACATAAAACAACATGTGCTTATTCAATATAAAAATAAGCTTGATTGGTTCAAATCATTTTCTTCCTTCTCCTCCGCATAAAACTTTTCTGTGACATAATTTTGAAAAATCTCAAAACTACACCTAGAAGGGGGTGAATAGGTGTTTTACCACAATTATCCCAAATTAAGGATTAGAGAACCACATATATCAATCACCAAATACAATGAAAGCAGTAATTCAATCAACACAGTAATTTGGTGACAACGTGAAAACCCTTTGAAGAACTCCTCAGAGGTAAAATCACTTAGAGGTAATCAAGCTCAAGAAACTCATCCAATATAGATGAAATCAATTACAAGAACGACAAATTTACAAAATCTTTCTAATAGAAACTTCACTTGTACCATTCAAACGATCAGTTTGCTTCTACCACAACAGCTCTTGAACCTTTGAATAATTCTTCTATCATGCTTCCTCTTACAATCATAAACTCCAATGGCTGAAGGCTTTTTAAGAGTTAAAATGTTATTTAACAAAACTTTAAGAGAGATAAACTTGAGAGCACAATAAACTGAGTTCTCTCTTAGCATACAAAACAGTATGATTTATCCTTCCTGAAAATCATGCATATGAATCCTTATATAGGCATGGAGAAAACTTGAGGTTTAAGTTGAAGTCGGTTTACAAAATAAATTGTCTCAGGCCTCAGCGTTTGAACGGGTTAATGTCGTGTTCAAACGTGTTCTAGGGTATCACGCTTTTTTGAGCAACGCGTTCAAATGGACTTTGATCAGACGTCTCTTTGGCTCAATATGAAACAACTCTACTCAAACATGTACTGACTAAGGTTCCGTTTGTTTCTACGTAAAATGATTTCCGTAAAAAAATGATTTCAGGAAGATTGATTTTCAAGAAAATGATTTTCGCCGAAAACATTTTTCGATGTTTGGTGGGTACGGAAAATCGCAAATATTTTTTATATTTTCAACCAATCATATTAACTTATAAAAATTATTTTTTATGCACAATTTAAAACTATTACTACAAATTGTCCTGAGCGGGTCCCGACGGTATCCCGATAGTGTCCCGGTTGGGTCTTGGTAATGTCCCAGCCGAGTCTCGGTGATGTCTCGGGTAGGTCCCGGCATGGTCTTAGTGGTGTCATAGCTAGGTCTCAGCAATATTCTGGGCGGTTCCAGATACTGTCATGGCCTAGTCTCAGTGGTGTTCCTTTGGGTTTCCCGCGGGGTATCCTATACCGGAGTCTCGGCGATAGTCCCTGCGTCTCGGCGATGTCCCGATCGGGTCTCGACCAGTCCCCGTGAATCCCGATCGGGTTTGGGCGAATCCTGCGGGTCTTGCGTTATCCTGATCGGTTCTTATTCTATAATGTCTCAGTTGGTTGGATCTCGGCGTTGTCCCAGTTGAGTCTCGAGTCCGACGATGTCCGGCCAAGTCCTGGCAATGTCCTGACGGTTCCCGGTCGGGTCCCCCACGATGTCTTAGCCGGGTCCGTCTTGATCGAATCCTAATTGATGTCTCGACCGGGTTTTGGCATGTCTTAGCGTTTCCTGGTCGGGCCCGGTGGTTGTCCCGACCAGGTCTCGGCAGTATCCCGAAAAGGTCTTCTCAGGTCCTGGGAGGGTTACAACTGGATCCGGGCGGTCACGACTAGGCCTCGAGGATACTGACTGATTTCGACAAGGTTGAGTGTGTGTTTTGGCTTAGGTCCAGCGATTTAAGAATGAGAAACTCAAACTCAAAAAATGTTTTATGGTTTTAAAAGAGAAAGCATTTTACGGACATTAAAGAAGATTTTTCGGCCAAATTAAATGATTTCTGTTGACTTTTTCCCGCCCACAAACACTAAAAACAGGAAATGATTTATGAAAATTATTTTTTGCCGAAACAAACGGAGCCTAAATAACAAATGTGACTCTCTGTGTTCCTTAGAAACTTATGACACATCGTGTTCAAATTGTATCGACCTTCCTTGAGACTGAACCACTCAGGAGCTCATTTTTTCATGTTCTTGAATTCCTCCTTCAAACGAAGGAACCATCACAGTCCAAACATCGAGGACGAGGGAGTGAAAATACAAGAGAAAGCATTTTACGGACATTAAAGAAGATTTTTCGGCAAATTGAATGATTTCTGTTGACTATTATTTCCCGCCCACAAACACTAAAAAACAGAAAATGATTTATGAAAATTATTTTTTGCCGAAACAAACGGAGCCTAAATAACAAATGTGACTCTCTGTGTTCCTTAAGAAACTTATGACACATCGTGTTCAAACTTGTATCGACCTCCCTTGAGACTGAACCACTCAGGAGCTCATTTTTTCATGTTCTTGAATTCCTCCTTCAAACGAAGGAACCATCACAGTCCAAACATCGGGACGAGGGGAGATGAAATAAGTCCACTCCCTAGAGGTGAAAATGGGAGGAATGAAGGAAAAACACTTAGAAGAAAGGTCTGAGAGAGTTACCGCACACTCGATAAGGACCTTGCGGTCGCTGAGAGTAGACAAGAGAGTTCCTTGCATCTTTAGTGAGAAATGCTCTCAAAGGCAGCTTCTCCAGCAGCAACCTCAGCAGCATCAATTGAGGAAGAGGAGGCACGAGCAGCGGAGGGCCTCTCAAAAGGAACAAATCAAATGGATCAATCAATTTTGAAAATCATCAAGTGGAACAAAGTTTGGTAAACAGAATTACACGTGGAACCCCGCTGGAAAAACAGGAACCTTTGAATGGACTGACAGTGATCAGCATGAATGAGGGAGTGATTTTTAAGCAAGAGGCTGGAGGCATCTATTAATTTTGAGTCTTCAGGCAAAAATCAGTGACTAAATATCAAGAGGCTAGGACAACATAGAAGGTAGTAGTTTAGTTCATGTGTGTAAAGGGAACAACGAAACAAGTGTTTTGCTAGAAGATTTAATAGAGGAGGTTCTGGTTTATTTATGAAGCAGTCTGAAATTCTTCTGATGCAAAAGGAAGTTCAGGCAAAAGATCTGATAAACCTATCATGCAAATGCAAAGAAATGCAGAGAAATCTTCAAGAACAAAATTAGAGAGTTTGAGATTGATGTGTTTACATATATAAGTTGAACATACCTCACTTGACAAAGGACAGTACCCCAAGGGAAGTGTATGAATTTATCTCCAGTTGCCCACCGAACCAGGCCATGGATGTCAGAGGTTAAGTTGATAAGGAGTAAGGATCAATTTTATAATCCAAGAGAATGAGGTGTAACTTCTCTCTTTTAAAAAACAATTAACATCCAAAATAAATACATGAGGGTTCACAACGTTTTGAAAAAAAAAAAAAAAAAACGGCGGCCTTTCTTCTATCTCATGCAGAATATATCTGTTCTTTCAATTATTCTCTTTTTTTTTTTTGGTAAGTATATTCCATTACTAAAAGGACGGGTCCAACGAAACAAAAAGCCGAAAGGGGGGTGGGCTCCCAAATAACATACTCAAAATGGAATAACTGTAAACACAAAATAGGCAATAGTCCAATAATGAAACCAAAGAACCATAAAAGACCCGGACCTCTATATCTTGGGCAAAGACCAAGAATCTAGATCCTTGAAAAACATGCCACACCCTCACCAAGAATCTTACTGTAGCATTTATCTTCAAGCCCTATTGCCATTCATAAATAAGGAAATGGTCCTTACAGTGAAGATAGTGAAGGTTGCACAAGGCAGAGCCAAAGAAAACTACAACAGAATTTGCCAAAATCATCCTTCAACCACCACTTGCTTGTAAATTGTTTTCCAAAATACATATTTCAAGCAACAATCTCTACTAAAGAATAAGAGCAAGTCAAATTAGATAATAATTCTGGACAAGCAAAACTTTTCCAATAGCCACAACTAGAAATGTATTCATGATATATAATGTTTATAAAAATGAGATTCCACAACTATTCTCTACATTTAGCACTAGGTGACAAGCTCTTAAAGAAAATTACACAGTGAGGATTACAAGACCATGAGATGGAAACCCCAACTGAGGTGTTTGCTGTACCACAAGAATTTCTTGCTTGCTTTGTTTGCCTGTGACAAGCATGATCACTGATGTCACAATCATATGGTTATGGTACTCAGGGCAATAAACAGACTTATTTATCAAAACAAAAACAGGCATAAAATACATGAAAGAATTTCGTAATTTTCTTTAGTTCTATTACTAATATACAAGTCACTGGATGCAAGAATTTTGAAAAGTTACTAAACCAAAATAATACTGTGGGGAGTTTCATTTGACACTGCCTTAAGAGTCCTCCTATCTTCTTGTTTCTCTTCTTCATACTACCTCTTTTGCTAAAATTTCAGTTTTTTTATGTGAAAATCCCCTCCTCTGTTTCCTCTCTCTTATCTTTCTTTTAATCACCTCTGCTACATGAATATATTTCATTCTTAGCATCCTGGTCATGGCTGAGGACACCAGAATAATGCCTAATAAAGTGATGTACAATTCTGTTTCTACAATTTGTTCTCAGGCATTAATTAAAATATCCACCACCTCCCCACTCCTCTCCCTCTCCCTCTTCCTCCTGTGCTCCAGCATTAACAAGTCATAGAACCTCTGAAATAAGTATACACCCACCAGAGCATAGAGACAAACGCTAAACATAGAATAGCATTTATGCAATACTCTTGAAATGATTCATTCATAAATTTAGTAACCGATATTTTTCTCAATTTCCAAGTTACACAATTTTGTTAATTTTCTCTAATAATCAAATTTTAGGTGAGGCCTTACATGCTGTGGCAACCAACTTCTACACAAATTTTCTTTCCCTGCAATAACTCAACAAGATAAATTTGAGTCCTTTTTTATTGGATAAGTGTAATGACAGAGATGGATCAGAAAACATAAAAAAAAAAATTTAGTCACATTATACAAATAGAAACATAATTTGATGTTTTCTTGTCTCAAATAAATTCTCATAATGCTTAATGTCCCATAGACACCATTGAAATTTGTAATACACTAAATTTTCAGTTCCTTTAGCTATTAGACACAAGTAAACCAAACCAGTTTCTCAAAGCTAATGATTAGCCTCAGTAGCTGGGCATTGGCATTGAGATTATCATAGCCCCCACTTGTTGATGGTGCTGGACTGGCTTGATACAATGGCGGTGTGAGCATACGTGGGGCACCATTGGAAGTGGTCTGCTGCCTTATCAAATTTTAGGTGAGGCCTTACATGCTGTGGCAACCAACTTCTACACAAGTTTTCTTTCCCTGCAATAACTCAACAAGATAAATTTGAGTCCCTTTTTTATTGGATAAGTGTAATGACAGAGATGGATCAGAAAAATAAAAAAAAAAATTGAGTCACATTATACAAATAGAAACATAATTTGATGTTTTCTTTGTCTTCAAATAAATTCTCATAATGCTTAATGTCCCATAGACACCATTGAAAATTTGTAATACACTAAATTTTCAGTTCCTTTAGCTATTAGACACAAGTAAAACCAACCAGTTTCTCAAAGCTAATGATTAGCCTCAGTAGCTGGGGGCATTGGCATTGAGATTATCATAGCCCCCACTTGTTGATGGTGCTGGACTGGCTTGATACAATGGCGGTTGAGCATATGTGGGCACCATTGGAAGTGGTCCTGCTGCCTTCAGGAACTGTTGTGGGTGCACTCATAGGAGGCCTTGGAATAGCATTCAATTGACCGGGTAAGGAAGGAGCACCAGGTGGAACCATCATAGGTGCCATTGTCGGAGAAGACATATACCCTGCCAACCTCAACAGAAATATTGAATATAGTACATCCTTAAGGACAAATGAAAGATTGCATGTCTTGCATACGGATCAAACATGATGGCATGCAGGTCCAAGCATAAAACATAAATGTAGAAGAGGACTAGCATAAAAAATCTTTCGCATGTGTCTGACAGGGAAGACAAGGATAGAAAAGTACACCATTTGATTTATTGAGAACATACTGGTAAATTTTTAGAAAACACGCCAGGTAATCCACCAATGTTCTTGTCTATCTACTGTTTGCTTGCTACGATGTGGGGAACTCAATGAAAGTTGGATGGCCTACAGCAGCAGAAAATCACTAGAAGGAAGAACGGAGATGTGCACAATAATATCAACTATCAGTGGCAACAGCAATACACCTAGTCAGATACATGACAACTGTTTGAACTAGAAACGATAGCAGGCACATATGAGGTCAACACAAAAAATTAGAGTCTACATGCAAAATGTGCAAAAACGTGGATCAATGCATGGACCACAAATGAGGTGCCAATAATATATATATATACTATCCAATTTACCTGGAGGTCCGGCCATTGGTCTTGGTAAAATAGGAGGCCTAATTCCTGGAAGTAAAGGTGAACTTCCAGGTATCTGTGACATTACAGGCGTAGGTAGAAGGGGAAGGCGGGGCCTCTGACCCATTAGATGTTGATTGTAAGCAGCACCAACCTGCTGGAATGCTGCAGCTTGCCCAAGATGTTCCTTAATCCTTTGGTCGATCAAGCTTTGAGTTTGTTGCTCCTCGAATTGTTGATAGTATGTCCGAACATTGTGCTTGTGCTTGTAACCTGCATTGTGCTGCTTTCTTACAGATGGCTGAAAAATAAAAACGAGATTGTCAGCAATATATAAGAATTTTCATTATCTCACTTTCTAGAAGTATGATAAACATGAGACTGCACATAAAATATTTCAGACTTCAACAGGCAGAGACACTGGTAAACCAGGTTTTCACCAACATGCAATTGTTTTTATAACCTTAATTTTTAAAAATCAAAGAACCTAACCCACAACAAACAATAACCAAACCTAGAGCTTGCACTTAATAAGCTAAGCTTCATTTTATTTTTATTTTGATAAGTGATTCTGATTCAACCTAAGACCACAATCAAGTTGAAAAGGCTAAACCATTAAGCTAAGCAAAGCAGCTCTGGTACAATGAGAAGTTCGGGAAAAACAATTCTGATTCTTACATGCTATAAAACATCCATTGACAAACAATACCAATTGTACCCAGAAAATAATCAGACTTTCTTAGGAGCCAACTTATAAAGAGAACCTGCGACTCAAAATAACAAAAAACTTAAAGACAACTAACCTCAACATCAACCATATTGTTTTCTTTAGACTGAAAAAAACAATCTTCAGTTCTTTGTTTCAAAATTAAACGACCACCAGGAAAGCAAATCAAAAGCACCAAACTCATGCCAAAACAAGGGGAAAAAAAGAAGAAGACATTTTCTAGTAAAGAATAACCCAAAAACTAACAAGAAAAAAGAGTTAATTTGCATAGTTCCCCACTTAAATTAACTAGCCCCTGCACTATTTGCAGTCAACTTCAGTGAAAGAAATTAACAGCACTCGAGTGATTTGGTTCAATCTTAGCACTAATCCTCAAAACTTGCGCAACAAATTAACAAAAGAAAAAGACATAACCAGAAGCTCTTGGAACATGTACACATAAAATCAAATGCATCAAGCAATTTTGAAAATCATCAAGTGGAACAAAGGGGCTTACGGAATCGTGGGTCAAGTAGGTGTCACAGTAATCACAGTAGTACCTGCAAAATCGTATCGGTCAATATATATACACATATATATAACAACATAAAAATTTATAATAATGAGGTATACGCAAAGATCGCATAGCAAAGAG
The DNA here is from genome assembly GCA_900184695.1 of Betula pendula. NCBI lineage: Eukaryota > Viridiplantae > Streptophyta > Magnoliopsida > Fagales > Betulaceae > Betula > Betula pendula. Next base: position 111,682 of record FXXK01000749.1, on the reverse strand, counting down.
GAGAAATAAGAACGCACCGTGGCATGGCTGTGTGTAGGTCGAATTGTATCTGATTGCAGAACAGAGCGACCCTATGTCACACCCCGACTTTGAATCCACAATAAAAGGGAAAACTTCAGGGTGTGAACTAAACTTGTTTCAATTTCACAGAGAAACAGAGTAAAATAAACATTTGACAAATCTAGAACAGGAAAAAATTTCATACTTTCAGTCCACCTATCCAATAAACCAAAGCACTAAAACCTCAATCATATAATATGTAGATTTTAATTATTTTAAAATTTACCATATCTTCTATTGATGAATAGGGCGTCAAGTCGAAGTCTATTCTAGTGTTATTATCCTCTAACCTTGTGGGTTGACACTGTACTTCCTTTTCTCTGTAAATTAAAATTTCAAGGTCAAATGATGAGTCCACGGCTTAGTAAGTAAACATAAAAACAACATCAATAATAGTATCAACATGATAAACAAACAAGTAAATCCATACATCCATAAGTCAACCTTGTGACCAAAATAATCATCTCTATCTATAAATCATCAGTTTTTCAGAATAAAATTTGCTTTCTCTTTTCTTTATAAAAACTTCTTTCTCTTTTAAAAATCTCAAGCCAATTGTGCGATTATCTATTTCCTGGTAGTCACTGCTGCCATTATCAATCCTGGTATACTACTTTCATAATTTTTGCATTCCCTGGTAGCTATTGCTACCGCTATCAATCTTGGTATACTGCTTTCATAATTTTTGCATTTCCTGGTAGCTACTACTACCTCTAACAATCCTGGTATACCGCTTGAAGATGTGGGGGTTAACGGCCACTCCAAGGTAGTGGCTAGTGCGATGGGGATCGCTTGAGCTCTGGGGCTTACTTTTGGGGGAAATGAGAATAGGTTTTTAGATTTGTTGAGTGTTCTTGAAGAGGGTCAACATGGGGAGGGTTCTGTTTCGAAACCGAAGGGATGGAGGAAGCGAAAAAACTTGGAATGCTCTCTTAACTTTAATGCTAAAGGCAATGGGTCTAACCGGGGGTAAATGCAGGGCAAGTTTGTGGGTTTAGGGTTGCTCTTGTGGGTGTTTTGGGTTCTTCTTTTGTTGGAATTTTTTTAGTTTGGTGTTCCTTGTGTACATTCCTTGTGTACGTAAGGACGTCTTACGCTTTTTAATGATATTTGCTTCTTACTTATCAAAAAAAAAACAATCTTGGTATACCGCTTTCAATCCCAGTAGCTACTGCTACCGCTAACAATCCTGGTATACCGCTATCATAATTTTTACATTCTCCGATAGCTACAGCTACCTCTATCAATCTCATTATGCCACTTTCATAATTTTTGCATTCCCTAGTACCTACAACTACCGCTAACAATCCTGGTATACCACTTCCACGATAGCTACCGCTACCGCTATCAATCCCGGTATACTACTCTTATAATTTTTGCATTCCCTATTAGCTACTGGCTATTGCTAACAATCTCAATAATACCGCTTTCAATTATGGTAGCTACTGCGACCACTATCAATCCTGGTAATACCGCTTTCAATCCCAATAGCTACTGCTACCGCAATAAAATCCCGATAATACCGCTTTCAATCTTGGTAGCTACTACTACCGGTATCAATACTGATAATACCATTTTCATCATCAATTTACAATCCCCGATTGTTACCGCTATCATTATCATTTTGGGCAAACCTGGTAACTACTGCTATCATCATTCTCATTGGTTCATAATTTGTCATGAGGAATATAACTCCTCATTACAAGATATTTTACATGCTTCTTTCACATAATACAACCCGCAATTCATTCACATATGTCTTGCACCATTCTCATGAAACATATATTTTTCACATGTGAACTAATATATAAGATTCATAATCAATGGTACATAAAACTAACCAGTTTCCAATCATCATATAGAAGGAATATACATTGCAGAGTTTCTTTCATGCTGACATAAGAATAAAAGTCACTAACCTTTCTTTATCAAAATTTGTCAATTTTTATAACAATATTTTTAACTGACTATCGGGGTTTTAAAATAGTTTACTTCCCTGGATAGCATAGTGTTTGAATCTCCTCTCCCTTTTTCTTAAATCCTACAAGTAGCCATGTAAACCTTTTTAGAGAAGTTCTCTAGTAGAACTCCATTAGAAGGCCATGCTGCCCAAGAATTCACTTTTGTGAAATTCTTGACATTCTTTTTTTCCAATGAAGCTATGCTGTCCAGAATTTCATTTCTGGACGGCATTTAGCTTTCCTCTTTATCGTAGTGTAATTACACTAAGGTTAAGCACTTAAACAACACTCCCAACCAGTACCTTGTCTAGAGGGTGGTAAAATTCAACATTAACATAAGAGGAAAACGTTAAGTTTTGTCATGAATGTCTAATTCCTCCATGGTTACTACAATTCATAGTTTTCCAAGATCAGCCAACTTTATACATAGAGAAATTATGTCATATAAATTACCCTTAAATCTTTGACCTTCAACTCAGATCAACATAACATAGATGAATTATCAAGCCCATAAGTTTCCTAGCATGGTTTTACTTATTAACCTATCCAAACAGCAACTAAGTCCCTCAAAACATCAAAATTTCACTCATCACCAAAACTGTCCAGCCAAGACATACATAAATAAAATTGTCCAGCTTGAGTTAGTGAGTAAATGGCGTGTGTTTAGCTGGATTTTAAAGTTTTTCATCTACTCGCCCATAGAAATTCCAGCAACATATATTTTATAAATTCAACATATACCCAACCTTACAACTCATTATGCACACCTCATCATCATCACAAATCATATAGATTTCACCTGGCCTTCACACATAATTATACTAGAAGATTTCCAGCAAAAATACAATTTCTCAATCAATACAAAACTCATTCTTACTCAACACATCAATAATTCAATTGTTGAAATACATATCTCTATGCCATTTAAAGGTAAAACAACAAGATCAAAGGCACCATGCACAACAATTCATCAATAGAAGCTAAGTAGTAAAACTATCTAGCTTTAGGTTTGTGATTAGGTTTGAAAGCCTAAAACCTTTGAGAATTCATAAAATCTTTATGTACATAAACAATTCCAGCATAGCCCAAATTTACTTAAAGTGGTGGTCCTTCGACCAATGATGGATTCCAATATTAATAGGATTCATCTATCCCCATCTAGATAAGGATGCAAGAAATCATAGCATATGACTCATTTACAACTTAAAAGACATATTTCTTACCCATAAACTAAAACTAGCATTAGTACTTAATCATCCAATATCATACACATCATTAAAACAATTATCCCATACTGCTCTTTATACTTCCCAAGAAAAAGAAAGAATAACTAGTGGCAGGGTCTATTACATATGTTAGTCCATATGAAGCAATTTATATAAGAGCATATCTAAGGCCAAAACAAGTTACACACTTCAGTAAAACCATACCATATCCTTCAAACTAACATAAAATGAAATCCAGTAGTGCAGCCAGCTTCTCAGACATGTCATTAACACCATGTAACTCCACCAAAACAAATATAAACTAAGTAGCAAAGCTATCCAGCTTGTATGCTAGCCAAAATCAAATAATAAAACCAGCATTTTCCTCATTATTCCATGGCAAAGAGTCATGTATTTTCACACAAGAACTTATGCATAACCTTCTCATCAAACCAACAAAATCATAGAGAACCATATTACTTATCGCAAAATCGTGCTAGTTAGATTCATACATGATTTAACCCCAAAACAACAAGTGATAATTCAAACAACTAGAATTACAACTTATCACCAAGAAATCCAAATGGAGAGACATATTAAAATCTTCCCCTTTTGTTTTTGTTTGCTATCAAGGTAGCAAGGTTCCTTCCAAATCGGTAGTTTTAAAGAAAAAAAATCGATTTAAGCTTGTGAGTAACTTGTATACTTGACTGAACTTTTTCACAATTCATGCTATCAACATTCCATCAAAATTCCAGCAACTACACAATTTTAATATAAAACTTATCCTTGCTTAATAATAATTTAATTTTTTCAAGAGACCAACACCATCCCTTTCAAGTTTCAAACCTTTTTCCAAGTGTCATTCGGTTATCCCCAAAATCATGTTGTTTTCAAATAACAATTTACCACTCCAAAACATACATTATAAATTTACAAAATCTAACCAATCCATAGGTTATCCGTTAGCTTCATGAAATTTATGCTACCCCAAAATATAAATTCAAATTCTCTAAGAAACAATCATCAAATCATCTTAAGGCCGTGTGGTACAGGCTTCCAACTTCCACACATCAAAATTTAACTTGAAAACAACATGCAAGGAAATCCAGCACCTAATCAATCGTAGGGCAATTCATGCAACTTGTACGCTTTCTAAGAACATCAAACAACTCACAAGAAGTTTAAACAACCAATTTCATTTTCTATTGAATGTTAATTTATTCACAAGAAAATCCATTAAGCATTTGTAATTCCAAAAGTCTCAACAATATCAGTATCTGATAACAAATAGAATTCAAAACGAATATTAATGGTCTACATGCTATTCGAGACAACCTTTAATCCGATAATCACAGCCCATATTAGTACCCGCTCAACAAATGGAATCCAAAGCTAATGGAGACAAAAATGTGACATGCAAAATATAAATTTACGGTTTCCCCCTTCAAAATCCTCAATTGTAATTGTTACTTCTTCAAATAGTTATCAAATACAAATACCCATATCCGTTCTTACCAAAATTTGAACTCAAACTAACACCCAAATGACATGCAAATGGGGGTTTACGGGTTCTACCACTTCATCATTATCAACAAACACTCAGAAATTTGAAGCCCAATAGGAAAAGAAAGCAAGATTTGAGCAAGAGAGAAGAAAATGCACCGAAGAGAGACAGAAAGAGAGAATTGCCTCAAGTAGTTGCCCAACCAAATCCTCTTGGTTTCCTGCCTTCGGTGATTACTGAAGAAGAGAAGGGAGAAATTTTGTCTTGTTGAGGGGGAAGAGGGACTCGGGTGTGAAGGGGGAGGAGGGGTGTTGGACTGTTGGCCGTTGGTGTTGGTGTTGGACCGTTGGCTGTTCTTTTCTTGTAGCCGGTCACGGTGGTCGGTGGGTGTTGGACCGTTGGGCGTTGTCGGCCTTCACTTGAATAGAGTCGAGGCTACAGAGTGGGAGAGAAAGGACTCAAGAGAGTCGGAGCATCCCAACGAGCTCTCTAAATTTCACTTTTAGCCAAAACTTGATTAATTTTCACAAAAAACACATTACTTCAAGCTCTCCACTTTCATCTCTATTTTAGAGCTTGTCAAAAGTTTTTATAAATATGAAAGAACAAAATTCTTTGGAATAACTTGCTTTTTAAATTGTTATCACTTTTGTAATGTCTCTTTAAAGTATAAAACCTTTTAATTTAAGAAAAATGCAAAATTAGTCCTTATGGTTAGCTTAAATTATAAATCACTCCATGTGGTATAAGAAGAAACTCATAGATCCCTATGGTTAGCCAAAATAACAAATCATTCCCTGAAGCAAATTTTCGTCAGTCATTTTAGCAGAAACCTTTAGTTATTTTGGCCAACCAACGGTTATTTGATTGTATATGCAAATTTTTTACGTGACAAACTAACGGTTTCTGTTAAAATGACTGACGAAAATTTGTTTTAAAGAGTGATTTGTTATTTTGGCCAATTACATGGACCTCTGAGTTTTTGTTTATACCACAGGGAGTAATCTGTAATTTAGGCCAACTACAGGGATCAATTTTGCATGTTTCCCTTCAATTTAATATATCGAACTTTCAATTTTTTTTAATTCACCCCTCCGTTAAGACTTTCCATTAAATTCTTTCAAAATTTCCAAAATACCCTTCCTATTTTTAAGAAAAAAATGAAAAAAAAAAAATTACAAGGACTTAGGCGTTGGTCAGGATTTAACGAAATTTGCAAAAATACTCATCCCTGAATCATTAAAAAAAATTTAACATTTTTTTATTAAAAAAAAAAGACAGGAGTATTTTGGGAATTTTGAAAGGATTTAACAGAAAAACCTAACGGATTTATGAAATTGAAATATCGATACACTAAATTGAGAGATTTTAAACTTTGGGGGGACATTACAAAAGTGGTGACAATTCAAGGGTAAGTGAAGTTATCCCAAATTCTTTCTTTACTCCACTTTTTATGTTTTTATATTCCTTCTCACTCTCTCTCAATTTCACTACTCTTTTTCTCTCCATCAAAGTCTCTTCAAATAAGTGAGATAATGAAATTAGTGGGGCCTTTAATGAATAAAAAATATATATATTTAGTTGAAATAGAAAAATATTTAGAAAGTTTGTTGTTTAGGGGTTTTAAAAAGTGGTTACTTAAAATAGAGAAAGTGCATTTTTTTCCTCAAATTTAAAGAAATTTTGAAGGGCTCATTGTGGATGCTCTCAGAAAACAAAGAATGAGAAGAGTATTCACATTCAGCTATTCAAAATTTTTATAAATTTAACTCTAAAAATCTATTTTTAGCTAAACACTGTTTAAAATCACTAAACATTAAACTCTCTAAATATTTTTCTACTTTAACTAAATATTATTTTTTATTGGTGAAATGAATTTTAATGCGCAGCTGATATGGTGAGGATAACTTTAATGCCCATCTAATGAAGAAAATAAGATTAGAAAAAAGATAACTTTTACTTTTGTGGCTCTTTACATTTGGAGAGGATTTCTAACAAAAGTTATATTTAACATTGGCTAAAGAGTTTGTTAAATAAATGGTTTTTTTTTTGACAAATTTTAGAGAAAAGTCAAATCCAAAAAGTTTGAATGTAAATGTTTTAAAGCGCTTTACTTTTACCTTTTACTCTTCTATTAGTTAGGGTTTTGATTTTTAATTATAAAAAATATCTAATTAATTTATATTTTATACGAACCCTTCTATTAAACGGGATAATTCTGGTCCTACCCACTTTGACCCAAAATTGATTATACAAAATGTTAACTCACTAATTTCAAATCTGATGTATTTCTAATTCGCGAGGCATATCAAAAATTTACTGCTCTAAGTATGACATATGAATGTGCCCATGGTCAAGTCATCCATCAAGGCCATCTTCAGCTCCCAATTCATGGGTGATCAAGATTAATTATCGCTGAAAATGTAAATAGACTTGCATTCTACTTTAATGGCCTTTTCTCTGTCCAAAATGTATGGCAAGTATGAATTCAGAACCTTCTCTCTATATTTCTGGTTAAAGGTTAGCTTGTAGTAACGACTTGGTTTCTAAGAACATATATGTGACTGTAGTAAAGAGCTTAAAAAGTATTTTAATTTTAAAGGGTTGGCCTAGTGGTTGTAGTTTGAAGTTCTTAGGAAATATTATCTCATAGATCTCAAGTTCAATACTTACTATGTGCAAACTCCCCTTGAGGTTAGCCACATTTGCGAAGCTGACTCAAATGTTCAATGCTGTGAGTGGTGCGTGGTATTGAACCGAAATTAGTCGGTCGATCTCAAGGCTCTAATCTCTACACCCCGTGGTACGTACTGTCAGACCCTTATAAAGGTGAAGTCGAATACCTCGTGTTGGAGAATATTTCTTAACGGTTAAATAAGCCCATCTATTAGATATGTGGGCTGAAGGTGTAATTAAAGTCCAATGGGTCAGAGTAAGGATTATCAAGATTCGTGATCTGTCCCGGAATAATAGGCGATATGATAAATCTTCTTATCAACCCCGAGGTAAAAGATTGTTTAGCTATAAGAGAACACTTATCCTCATTTAGAGAAGAGATAAAGTCAGAGATGTAAAGATAATCCCTAGATATGAGCAAGAAAGATTTATCCATTTATGGGGCTCATCAAACGGCTTGAATCAAGATCCAGATAGATATGGATGCCCGGGCCTTCTTATCACGAAGGAAGCGGAAAAGAGTCCCGGGAAAGGAGGGCATTTCCCTTATAAAAAATATCATCCAAACCAGGTAAACCAAAGGCTTTTTATTAAGTGAATACGTGATTGCCATTATTACAAACAGATTCCCAAATATTGACTTAGGCATCGGAGAGGGTTCAGCTGGTACCCCCAGCAAGCTCTTTTGATCCTTTGTTTTCTCTTGACTTTGCAGCGTACGTTTGCAGCCAGTGTCTCCATACCGGAAACTGTACCAACACCTCGTATTAAAAAAAAAAAAGAGTTTAAAAAGTATTTTTAGTACGTAAAAAGTTGTAGCAAACAAAAATGAGTTTGTTTGGTAAAAACTTCAAAAAACACTTTCTTACTTTTTTACCCAAAAAAAGAAGAAGCCAAAAACTGCGTTTTGAGAAAGCTTGAAAATGAAATTTTTCTAAAAAGCTCTTTCAAACTTTTTTAGTAGACAAAAACTCTATTTCTAACAAAATTCCAAACCAACTCTAACTATAGGGCGCATTAACACCATGGCGACTTGTATGTAGGGGTGTTTAAGTGGGCGGTTAAAAACCGTTCCACATCCACTTTTCGCTTTCCACTCTTTTGCATTTAACCCCTAACTCCAAGCAGATGGATGCCATATCTATTATATGCACTTATGCGGACAAATAGTAAAATATAGGTAGGCAGATCCGAATATTATTCACATCCACATACCTATATATATATATATATTAAAACAAATTGTCTTATAAAACTAAAACAATTTCGTTTAGGAAAAGGTGTAGGGCAACGTGGGTTTTAAAATGTCCTCGATCACGTCACGCCTGTGCAGCTGTGCTCTGAGGAGACTAGAACCCTAGAACCAGAACAAGCGGCAAGCCGGCAACAACATCATCGTTCAACCTGCTAATTCCTATCAGGTACGAATTCCAACTCTTCGTATACACGACGAATATTAAAGGACAAATTCAGTTCTTTAATATTGTTCACATTCTATTCTATTTGACATGTTTGTAAATTTATTCACTTTAAAAAGTGATTGGTTGTCTCGAATGGTTTATATACACACGAGGAATATTAAAAGACAAATACAGTTCTATCATTCTATGATACTCCTTCAATTATATATTTTATTTGGTAAATATATATCACAGCCCAGGCTGATTTAACAGTGAATCAGCCTGGGTCTGTGAACAGTACTTTGGGTGGGTCTCATGATTAAAAAAATAATTTTTTTTTTTTTTTTTTATTCTATCATGCCCAGGCTGATTCACTGTTGAATCAGCCTGGGCTGATGTCAATCATCTCCCTATTTTATTTTTATATCTCATAATTTTCTTTGTTTTGAAAAGTCAATAAACACTCTTGTTCCGAAATATTATTCTATTTGAGATGTTCATTGGCACGATTTTAACAACTTTAACTATTGTGCATCATTATATGTGTTGATATTTGAATAAAGTCTACTCTTTGTTCAATAACAGATGGATGACAATTTCAGTGGTAGTATTGATAAGGCGCCCTCAGGTTGCCTTGTTCCTATTCATGTGGAGGACGATGATAATCCTGCAACACCTTCATCCATAAATGTCCAAAGCCCGACACTTTCCCTCCCACCAAGAGATAAAAAACCAAAAACAAAAACAAAATCTATTAATCAATCTATAGCTTGGGACCACTTCACAAAAGTGGAGCCCATTGACCGTGATAACCCTAAAGCTAGATGCAATTATTGCTCTAGGCAATTTGGGTGCCATAGAAGACTTGGCACTTCAGCCATGTTATCCCACCTGCAATTTGGCTGCCAAAAGTCTCCCCTTAAACATCAAAGACTAGTAAAAAATCAAAAATTGTTGCAATTGGGACTTAAAAAGTTGGTGGATCGCAATGTTAGTAGCCAAATAGGATTTATGAAGTATGATCCAGATAGAGTAAGGATGTCGATTGTTCGGTATCTTATCAAATGTGAGTTGCCTTTTAAGCATGTGGACACTGAGGGGTTTCAGGAATTTGTTAATAATTTGGAACCTAGGTTCACAATGCCATCTCGTGTTGCCATACAAAGAGATTGTATGAATTTATACATGAATGAGAAGGAAAAGTTGAAGGATTTGTTGAGCAATCAAAGGGTTTGTCTTACCACCGATACATGGGCATCTTTGCAAAACTTGAATTATATGTGTCTTACCGCTCATTACATTGATTGTAATTGGAAGTTGCATAAGAAAATCCTTAAGTTTTGTCTAGTTCCTAATCATAGGGGTGAGACCATTGGAGAAATGATGGAGACTGCATTGCTAGAGTGGGGGGTTGATAAGGTTTTAACAATTACAGTTGATAATGCCTCTTCTAATGATGTTGCCATTGATTATATGAGAAGCAGGATAAAAGATAAGGATTGTACTGTTTTGGGAGGTGAGTTTCTTCACATGCGGTGTGTTGCACATATTTTGAATCTTATTGTAATCGATGGTTTGAAAGACGTAGATGACTCGATAACAAAAGTTAGGAATGTAGTGAGATACGTGAAGTCTTCATCGGCAAGGTTGTCTAAGTTTAAGGAGTGTGTAGAGAGGAAAAAAATTCAAAGTAAGAAGATGGTGTGTCTAGATGTTTGTACTAGATGGAACTCGACGTACTTAATGTTGAGCATTGCAGAAAAGTTTCAAAGAGCCTTTGAACTAATGGGGGAGGAGGATAATCAGTTACCTCTTCCTGGATATTTTGATTGGGAAAATGCTCGGATATTTGTAAAGTTTTTGAAAATTTTTTATGATGTCATATTGAGCTTGTCTGGTTCATTGTATGTGACCGCCAATATGTATTTTCAACAACTTTGTATCATTCAAAACACCTTAAATGATATGTGTGTCAATGATGATCCTATCATGAGTGCCATGGCAGCTAATATGAAAAGTAAGTATGACAAGTATTGGGGAAGTATGGATAATATTAACTTGATGTTATATGTTGCTTTTGTGCTTGACCCACGCTTCAAGATGAAAGCTTTGGTGTTTTGGTTAAAAAGGTGCAATGGAAATGAGTGGTCGGATAACATAGAGGTAAAGGTGAGACACCTTATGAATCATTTGATTGAACAATACAATAAATTTCATAAGGGTACTGATAGGGTCTTTGAAGTGGCCCAAGGAAGTTTGAATGCTACTTCCTTGAGTATTATGGATGATGACTCGTTTCGAGCCACAGATAAATTTACATCATTGTTCACCCAACACCTTGAGAAGGAAAATGGTTTGGAGTATAAATTGGAGGTGGATAGATATTTGTTGGATGGGTGTGAAACATCTACACCTCAATTTGATATTTTAACTTGGTGGAAGATGAATTCGGTCAAATATCCTATCCTTGCAGAGATAGCACGTGATGTGTTGGCCATCCCCATTTCTACCGTTGCCTCTGAGTCCGCCTTTAGCACAGGGGGACATATATTGGATCCCTTTAGAAGTTCATTGTCTCCACTTACCGTCCAAGCCTTGATCTGCACACAAAATTGGATACGGAGCAAGCCAATTAACATTCGGGAGCTAGAAGAATTAGTGGAAAGCGATGATGATAATCAAGGTAAATGTTTATAAATTAGTTGGAACTTAGTTTTCATTACTTGTTTATTCATTTAACTCAAGTTCATTTTATTGTAGATGAGTCTCAACCTTCAAATTCAAGAAATGAAGCATCTATTGGCTAATTTTTGTTTGTAATGAAGGTTAGTTACTAAGTACTCAATTTTTTTTATTTATTTTACTTATTAGTTAATTGTCATTGTATTTTACTTTAAATTGATTTGTTTTCGTAGGGGTGCTTTGGTTGCTGCAATGCTGCTGACTGCTTTGGTTACTGTTGTGTGCTTCACGCATTTAATATTGGCTAATTTGACTTAGTAGTTTAAAATGTCACTAAAACGCTACATTGACATTGCGTGTCCACTATCCAGCTATAGATATTATTTCAAAGCAATTTAAGTCAATTTATTTGTATTGCCCAAAGTGTACATAAATATATGCATATTTTTCTTAAGATTATAATTGAATTTATAAATATTTGTAATGCCCGATGTTTACAATTCAATTTGTATTTTCATATTAGAATTAAATTTAAACCTATCTAAAAAAGCTTTTTATTTTTATTTTTTTTAAAAAAAAAGTGCCATACAAATTACATTCATTGTTCACCAAAAAAACAAAAAGCCCAAAAGCCCAACAAAGAGCCCAAAATACAAGGCAGATGTCATGGGCGGTTAGTACTAAAAAGCCGCCCGCACATGTGATTATGGGCAAATTCTACAAAATGCAAATGCAAATACAGTTACTAAAATTCTCTATATGCAAATTGCGGGTGCAAATGCATTGTAAGGATAGTATCCTCCAACATAGTGCGATTTACACCCTGACTTGTTGGACGAGATGATTCAATCTTTGTACACACCAATTTCCAGCTAACTTTGAATATGAATGTAGGTCAAAACTGATAAAGGAGTATCAATAATCATGGCTACAAAGGAATTGGTTTTGTGACGAAGGCTGGAAGAAAAAGTTGGTTCGAATCTTGGGTTAACGTTTTGCCTTGAAAACAGACGGTGTCAATTGCCTCTTACGTTTGGCTAGGCACTACGTCATCGTGTGGTTCAAAAATTGAACTATAAATTATCAGCCGCTGTTATTTCTGCAACAGATCTGCTGTTCTTTTCTTTTATAGCATAGAAGCCGGATCCTATTTACTTTTAATGTTATTTCTCTTTCATTATTTTCATTTCTTCTCAACTAAAGAAGATTTTTAATGCAAAAAGTACAAAAGTTGGTTTTATCAACAAAATATAATATTTAATTAAAGTAAAAAAAAAATATTTAGAGAGTTTAATGTTTAGTGTTTTTAAAAAGTGACTAATTAAATCAACTAAAGTAGATTTTTAGTGTTAAATTTAAGTAAATTTTAAAAAGCTCATCTCTTATGAAACCCATCTATCGCTTACCACGTTGCCTTAAGACCCGTGAGTCTTCTTGTATGGTCTCCAATTGTATTTTTATTGCTTAAAGCATCGCCTACAGATGTTTTAAAGGCTCTATAATAATTAAATTTAATTATTGTGTCTTTTTTTTTTTCGTACCTCCGGCAGATGTTTCATAATAGAAACTTTGCTATAGTAACGTTTTTCTTCTAGCGTGTTACTATAGCAAGTTGAACTATTATTTTATCATAAGGCAACAGTTAGAGCTCATTTGGCAAATCGATTTTTGTTTTTGTTTCTGAAAATTGTTTTTGAGAATAAAAACATAAATCCGTTTTTTGTTGTTTTTTCATTAAAAAAATGTTTGGCAAACTGTTTCTAAAAACAATTTTTGAAATAAAAAATAGTGCTCAAGGCGTTTGGACAATTCTTTTCAAAACAATTTTTGAAAATAAAAAACAGTGCTCTAGGCGTTTGGAAAATTCTACCAATCTATCTTTCTTTTTAAGTTCTCTTCCTACGTTACGTACACATGTAACAAATGTACGTAACAAAGGGAAGAGAACTTAAAAAGAAAGATAGATTGATAGAATTTTCGAGGAATCCTGGACCTTCTATGAGCAATTAGAGGTGCTCTCAACTCTTACAAACACAAAGTTTGATAATTTTACTTGATTGATTTCTTTCATTGATGAATATTGTTATATTTAAAGACACATTACAATAAGGAAGATAGTATTCCACGTGAAGTGGACATCTATAGACTCTAACTCTACTACTACTAATATAAAATAAGTCTATCTTCAACCAAAATAAAGATATTCCTATCAATAAGATTCCTAAACAAATAACAATAATAAAAACACACAACAACACAACATAAAGATAAACATGATCTAACATGATTTGTTGTCAATAAGACATACTTTTATCCACACCACAATAATAATTAATGGATATGCATCCATAACATTCTACCCCTCTTTGAATTGACCTTGTCCTCAAGGTCTAACAAATTTATTTTTTGATGTAGCGGGTAACTTGGACTTGGACCATGGAATAGGCATTTCAAACGCTTCCGTTGTGGTCGTTCTTCAAGTGGTTTCTTGATTGGCAATGCAGCGTGATGACCTTGCAAACCATTTTGTGCATTCATGGGCACGTACAACAGTGAGGCTCTCGGGTTGGTTGTGCATGGTAATGCTCCTTCATGGCTACACGAAGCAGAAGATTTCCGCTTCATTGTTGATGGTAATGCCATACAATATAACTTCCGTGTCTAGTTCATTTTTTTGGCTTCTTAAGAGTTGAGAGCACCTCTAATTGCTCATAGGAGGTCCAGGATTCCTCGAAAATCCTACCAATCTATCTTTATTTTTAAGTTCTCTTCCCACGTTACGTACATACGTAACAAAGTGGTATCAGAGCCAAATTCTCATAACCTACAGTCATAGGTCCAGGTTATGGAGGATCATCTATATCAACGTGTTGATGATATTCTGCAAGAATTCGTAAAAAAATGGGATGAGTTGTTTACGAGATTTGAGAGCAATTTCGCTGAATATAAAAATGGAGTTCAGCATTGTGAGCAGCAACAAATGGTGTTAGCACCATATTCTGTGCAACAAAAAATATTTGCCGACCGTAGCCACCACCATGTCAAGCCGCATGACCATCTCCACCAAAATTATGAAGTAGTGGTTGAAGATGGTGATCACCACAATCACATGCTTACCGAAAAAGAAAAAACGACGAAGGATGGAGAAGCTGAAAAAATGAACCAGACATGGAAGTTATATTGTATGGCATTACCATCAACAATGAAGCGGAAATCTTCGGGTTCGTGTGGCCATGAAGGAGCACCACCATGCACAACCAACCTGAGAGCCTCACTGTTGTACGTGCCCATGAATGCACAAAATGGTTTGCACGGTCATCATGTTACATTGCCGATCAAGAAATCACTTGAAGAACGACCACAATGGAAGTGTTTTAAATGCCTAGTCCATGGTCCAAGTCCACGTTACCCGCTACATCGAAAAATAAATTTTTTAGACCTTGAGGACAAGGTCAGTTCAAAGAGGGGTGGAATGTTATGGATGCATATCCATTAATTATTATTGTGGTGTGGATAAAAGACTGTCTTATTAAATCATGTTAGATCATGTTTATCTCTATGTTGTGTTGTTGTGTGTTTTTATTATTGTTATTTGTTTAGGAGTCTTATTGATAGGAATATCTTTATTTTGGTTGAAGATAGACTTATCTTATATTAGTAGTAGTAGAGTTAGAGTCTAGGTATAGAGGTCCACTTCACGTGGAATACTATCTTCCTTATTGTAATGTGTCTTTAAATATAATAATGTTCATCAATGAAAGAAATCAATCAAGTAAAATTATCAAACATTGTGTTTGTAAGAATTGAGAGCACATCTAATTGCTCATAGGAGGTGTAGGATTCCTCGAAAATCCTACCAATCTATCTTTCTTTTTAAGTTCTCTTCCCACGTTACGTACACACGTAACAGGATGGTTGCTCTGCTGGGTTTGATGGTGTGGAGTGTTGTGGTACATGGATGGACAAATGAGAGGGATCGTTGCTCTGTAGGGTTTGATGGTGTGGTTTGCTGGTGATGTGGGTTTGATGTGAGGGAGAGAGAGAGAAAGAGAGAGGGGAAGAAGACAATAGGTTAAAAAATAATAAAAAATACATTGAAAAATAATATTTAAAGAAAGTATAGAGGGCAATAGATAATCTATTGGAGTTTGGTTTCAAAATGTAATAGCTAAAATAAAATAAAAAGTATGTTTTGGGTAGCTAAAATAGCTAATGTTGTTGGAGATGCTTTTACTAACCTAAATGTGTGTAAAGCGTTGGGAGTCTTGAAATATTTTCCCAAAAATAATTTTTTTTTTCTTTTTCTTTTGGGTTGGTGAGGAAATTAACTTGCTGGTTACTATAGACTTTTGTACCTATTAACTCCATAAAACCTCTTCATTAGTCCTCACTCATCATGCAAAAAATAAAAAATGAAACCCTACAAATACAACTAATTAACTAATGATTAGTATAGATTTACGAAAAAATAAAAAATCATAATACTTACTTTATATAAATTAGTTTATTGAGCAGTTCGTGAATAAGTTCGAATGCGTTCGAAAAATAAATGAGCCAAACTTGAATAAACTATCTAATTTGGTGATAAGCTTGATTTCAATTCGTGTTCGAAATAAAATTATATGAGCCAAAGTTGAACATTCAATACTCGAATCAAATACAGCCCTAATTGTTGGCTATTTGAAGAAAAAATTGTGAGATTATGAGAGTAATTGGAAAGTGGTTTTATTGATTATGTTTGTAATGGTTGGATGATTTGTAAATAGAAATGAGAGAGTTAGAATTTTTTTAGGCTTTTTGAGAAGGCCCAGACTTCTATGATTCTGAAATTGATTAGTCACAAATTTCTTGCCTTTTTATTCTTTACATAGATATGCTATATATATCACCATCATCTCACTTTCATTTCATTGTTTTGACGTGGCAGTATCAATTAACATTTGTTAAAAAAGAAATCAATGACTAATGGCTATTGCTATATTGGGTAAGGTAAAATGAAAGTGTAGTATTTAACATTACTCTCTTTATAATGTTTATGGTAATGCTAAAAATATTATACCCTTGTCTCATCCAATCCCATTGGTAGTGCCCATTAGCCCAATCTTTGTTAAAAAAAAAATCTAGTAAAATAAGAGTGGGATGAGATATATTATTTATACAAGAGACATGCTACTCTTTCATTAGTTTATCTCCCATTTATCTCATGTCAATATCTTTTTCAAATTCACAATTACCATCTAATTTGTTACGGTATAACCTCTAAGCTTTTTTTAATTATTTATCTTCCTTCTCTTTTCCTTTTATATATAAAAAATAATATTAAAAAAAACAAAAGATAAAATAGATAATTTATTTGAGTTTGTATTAAAAAAATAAGTAAATAAAATATAAGAGATAATTTTTTAAGTAGCTAAAATATTTTTATTGTTAGAGATGGCATTTGGTAGGATTTGCAAGGGCGTGAAAAAACAGAGTAATTAGAATGGTTGATACGTACCTATGCCATGAGTCACAGATTTCATTAGGGTTGAAAAGGCGTGTGGTCATAACCGTCCCGCTAACCGCTAACCACCTAAAAGGAAAAAAACCGCTAACCACCTTAAGCGGGGCGGCTAGCGGTTTTGGTATATGTGATTAGTGGTTATAACCGCTAACCGCTTTTTAATATATATATATATATATTCAAAAAATATATATACACACAAAACGGCGTCGTTTGACTTAGGGCTGAGAACACTTTAATTCAGCCCTAAGTTAATAAATCTCCCTCATTTATCTTCTCTCACTCACTCTCAACGCCGCACATCCCACCTAAACTTCTTAGCCTCAGCAATTTTGAAGTCTCTCGTCCATCTCTCGTTGTCCATGAACTCACACATCTCTCTCCTCCCTCTTGTTCCTCTCGTTGTCCATGAACTCACACATCTCTCTCATCCCTCTTGTTCCTCTCATCTTGCATGAACTCCATGAGCGCCTGGATTTTGCCATTGTGGTTATTGGTCGATCATGTTGATGATGTTGTGGCACTTCACCCCGTTGCGGTTGTCAACGTCGCAGAGGATCTCGATCTCGTTAACGAACTTTACAGACCCTCACCCTTCATTGTTTCTTCCATAGTGACAATAATCTTGTTATTTTGTTCGATATCATCTACAAATCTACTCTTGGATTTGATGGNAGCCTCAGCAATTTTGAAGTCTCTCGTCCATCTCTCGTTGTCCATGAACTCACACATCTCTCTCATCCCTTTTGTTCCTCTCATCGTGCATGAACTCCATGAGCGCCTGGATTTTGCCATTGTGGTTATTGGTCGATCATGTTGATGATGTCGTGGCACTTCATCCCGTTGCGGTTGTCAACGTTGCAGAGGATCTCGATCTCGTTAACGAACTTTACAGACCCTCACCCTTCATTGTTTCTTCCATAGTGACAATAATCTTGTTATTTTGTTCGATATCATCTACAAATCTACTCTTGGGTTTGATGGATTTTAGTTGCTTATGGATTTTTTTGATGGGTTTGCATAGATTAGTCTCTTGGATTCGTTGCAGATATTTTTTAGGTATTTTTTCTTTTGTTTTTCTGAGCAAAAAAATAAAAATAAATAATAATAATAAAAAGCGGTTATAGCGGGGCAGTTATAGGTTTAAATAACCGCTAACCGGCGGTTATTTTATAACCGCTAGCCGCCTAAGGCGGTGCGGTGGCGGTTAGCGATTTAAAATAACCGCCTAAGGCGATTGCGGTTGCGATTATAGCTAATAATTACTAACCGCAACCGCCTTTTCAGTCTTAGATTTCATGGCTCGTTAATCTTTACAATATTTATTTCTCAACTAATGAATTCTTTAAGCTTATTTACAGCAAACTGTAAGCAAAGATGTCTCTTTCTTTCACGCTTATGCACACCAGCTGTATTCCGTGAGCAGGCCATCGATTACCGAACCCATCATCTGCTTGCCACGTTGCCTTGAGGGTTGAGACCCGTGACTCTTCTGAATTCCTTTTTCACTGTTAGACCCGTGACTCTTGAGACTACCTTCTTCCTTTAAGAACCCCCGTGGCTCTTCAGATTTATCCCCACTAGACCTACACCCATGTTTATGATCGTTACAAACTGCGAGGGTAGAGTTGGGCTTCCCGTTGAGCCGGGAAGCTATTTCTTCAGCTATGGAGTCCACGATGGTTATCAAGGTAAGGTTTTTATAAATGTTTGTTTGTTTGTTTGGTTTAATTTAGTTCAGGATTTTGCTGTATACGGAAAGTTGTTGCTGATTTAGATTTTTTCCTTTCAATCATCTTGGAACTTTTGAAACCGTTATCTTCTCTTTACTTGGTTAATTATGAATTTTTTAGAAATTTCCATGCTTGTGTGCTGTTATAACTTTCTAATTTATTTAATTTTGATTTTATTCCCCTTTTCCACATATCTAGAATGAGAAATGCTATTACCTTCTTATTTGCTAAAAGTTTACCTCTTTGTGTTGCAGTGTTGAGAAGCGATTCTACACGGGAATCGGCAGTTTTGGGAAAATATGGTTAGTAGAAAAATCACTTAACTCATTTATCTATTTACCAAATCAAAAGTTAATATTTGTGATTTGTTTTATTTTAATTTAAATTAGAGATGATAATGTATTAAATTTATGATTTGTGTTTTTTTTTGGTGTTTTGGCTCTTAGTTAAATTGGGTCTTGTTTTGTTATGTCTTTAGTTATTGTTATTATTTTGTTTTGTGTGAGTGTCTTTGATGTGAATATGGTGTGCGTGTGTTTTTGCCTTGGTTTTGGAGGGCTTTGTACATATTATTTCATCATATAGTCTGTTATTGTGCATTTAGGCAAAATCTCTCTTATATGTTCATATTTCTCTTGTGCAAATTATGTGGTTGATAACATGTCCAAATCTGTTTCATAAGCATGGAATTTTTTTTAACATTTTGCCCATTGTGCTCTCACTCTATCATATTTCCCACTGGAATTGTCTTTTCATTGTTCTTGAAAAACATTTGCACATTGCATATTTTATGGAACCTAGTTCCTTCTTGCTTTGTGTCTGTTTTGTAGATATGTTCGGGCGAGATTCACGTGCTCAAAAGACCTGGGCCGGGCGGGGCAAAGGCAAGGCGGCTGCTACTCCATCTTCCCAGGATACTACTGTTGAAGATGAGCGGTTTTCTTCTGAACAGACCCAAGCACTCTATGAATCCCAGTTCCAGAAACAGACTTTGGTCATTGAACGGGCTGTCACTCTCTCTGAACTCACCCAGGCCCCATTTGACTTAATTCCGACCATTTTGCGGTCCCAATAATGAGAATTTTTCTCACGTGCTCTGGTCATCGTTTACCCAGAGCTTGTTAGGGAGTTTTACTGCAATGTTCTTTCCTATAATAGTGATTATCCTTGCCTGGTTTCTCGTGTCCGTGGTCACGAGGTTCGGATTACTCCTGATATCATCAGTGAGTTTACTCGCATTCCTCGTGTTGCTAGTCCTGGGTATCCTTTTTCTGATCTGGGTTTTTCAAGCAAGTGGACCATGGGTAAAATGTTCTCTAGTGGGTAGTTGGCTTCCACAGAATCACTCGTTCCTGACCGGTGACATGGCCCCTCATGTTGCTCTTCTCTCTCGGATTGTTCTGAACAACCTCTATCCCGTGGATCATCACTCCGATATTACCGTTTCTCGGGGTCGCTTTTTATATGTATTGTTGACTGATGTGTCAATTGATTTTTGTTCCTTTGCTTTGGCGATCATGTGGGAGGTCAATCAGAATAAAAAGACTAGTATTGCTTATCCGGGTCTGATCACCTCTATTCTTCTTGCACTTCATGTTCCTATCTCTCCTTCGGAGCCGGTTCAGGCCCCTAACGGAGCTTTTTCCTTGAACACTATTCGTTGCTCCTCGGCTCAAACCAAGCACCGTCGCCCAGGGGATTCTGATGATACCTCGGCTCCGCCTCGATTTGCCCCTGCTACTGCCCCTACTGTTGCTTCTGCTACCCTTGAGGGAATTATAGGTGTTTTACAATCTATGCAGCTGGATTTTCAGACTTAACGTGGGGAACTTATGCAAGCATATGCGGCGATTCAGACACAGCTTTCATCTGTTGACTCTCGGCTGTCCCGGATTGAGGGCTCCATTCCATCTCATGGTGGTTCATCTACTCAGCATGGTTCTTCTCAGCCTTCTTCGGCTCATGATGTGGCGGACAATCCTTCCGATGCTACTAGTGGTGATTGTGATGCTGCTCGTAGTGATGATGACAGTGGTGATGAGGCTCGGACAAAGCGGCGTCATGATGTTTGATGATGTGGGTTGTCTTTTTGTTATTCGTGACAAAAAGGGGGAGTTCCTTGTATTTTTTTTCTCATACTTTATGGTTGATTAGTGGGATGTTTATTTTCTTCCCAAATTTTGTATGTTTTTTTTAGAATTAACTTGTTCTTTTTGGGAATACAAGTTCTTTTATGTTTTGTCACCGAATTGCTAAAGTGGGAGATTGTTAGTTTCTTTGTGTATTGGCTAAATTCGGTGACTTAAAAAACCTTTTCTGATATGGCTGAGGTCTGGATGGTTCAAGAAAAATTCAGGCAATGTGCACCGTCCGCAAGTCGTCTCAAGCAAGGTCCGGACGGTGCAAGAAAAATTCAAACAGTGTGTACCGTCTGTAGGTCGTCTCAAGCAAGGTTCGGACGGTATCTGGAAAGTTCAGACAATATGCATCGTCTGCAACTTGGTTCGGACGGTGACAAAAATTCATCAGGCAGTGTGCATCGTCCGCAGCTCGTTTGCAGTATAGTCCGGACGACAAACAATGTTTCTTCTGTTGAGTGGTCCGGATGCGCCGTGGAAGAAAAAAGGATTTTTAAGTTGTAACCCTAATGTCGTCCGGACAGTTGCATTTCCCGTTCGGACGGTACTTGTCTGTTTTGTCAAAAAGTGCTTTTTGCACCTTTCTTCGTCACAAAGTTTTTGACTACTATTTATAGGTTGCTTTACTCGATGTTTTATTAGCTAAGCTGTGAGACATATTTCTTGAGAAAAACTTAGAGTGAGCTTAGTGTGAGCTAAAAGTGAGCTAAGAGAACGATTCAATCTTCAAATTTTTTATGAATATGTTCTCTTAGAGTTTTTATGTTGTAAATCATTCAAGTGTTCATCAACAGTTGAAGTCTATCGGAGGTTCCAATAAAGGAGATCGGTAGAAGAACTTTCCAGAGGTTCTGGAAGAACTACAGCGGTAGTAAGCAAGTGGTTCACTTGTCTAGTACATGAGTGTGTCATACTCAAAGGTTTTGTAAGTGTGAATTCAGTGTAAATTTCTGTTCTTCTATAATGACTTGATTTCCTAGGTTTGGCTGCACCAGAGTGGTTTTACTTTTGGAGAAGTTCTTCAAAAGTTTTCCACTTCGTCACCAAAATCTCTGTGTTGTCTGATTTATTGCTTTTATATTTTTGGTGAATGCTTGTATTCGTGAACATTTTTTAAATTCCGCATTATTCTGCTATACACCTATTCAACCCCCTTTTTAAGTGTTTTGAGTTGGATCGTGTTTTTCAATTTGTGATTTGTTTTATTTTAATACTCTAGCCCACATGTTTAAAGAGCTTAGCATGTCATGCTTAAAATAGTATGTATTAAAATGTATATTTAAGCTCGTGCATTATATGCTTTGGGGCCAAATAATGATTACATATGTTTGATAAATTGTTTTCCAATCGAAAATATGTTGGAAAAATCATTAAGGGCTATTCCATGTAGGGCCCAATTTTTTCTACCAACTCATAAGCATAAGGATGTTAGCCCTATGAGTGATGAGGTTATGTCCAAAATTTTAGTGCGTTTTTAGATGTCTAGTAATATATATATATGGTTTCGTAGGTGGTGGCAAATTCATGGTCCAGTCAATGAAATCACGCATTCAGAAGTTCAAGAAGCAATTAGATACTTTTCAACTGTTTATAAGTTAAGTCAACATGAAGCCTTGTTCTCAATTACACTCCATTTCTTCTCCTACTTTAAAGTACCATGAATTTTGAAATGACAGTACAACCTAAGCCAGAATTGTGTCTCCCGACAATTCTCTGTTAAGTGGTGGGATAGATTCATCTTCTCCTGAGTCCAAGTTCTTATTCAACAAGCCTCTGAGGTAAGTGATGATAGAGGTGAAGACTCTACAGCAGAATCTTCGATTCATTTAAGTTAGCTACAGTTTGATTTGTATCAAGACGCCCAAGACCCATTTGAAGGTCTCGATGACTAAGTTACCACAACATTACTTTGTCAGTAGAAAAGACAAACAAGAATGAGTTAAGCAAATAGTATTTTGTCAGATACCCGACAAATCACTATTTATGAATAGTAATTCACTTTTTTTTCACTATCCATCTAAAGTTTACCTTAGCTTTCGGTGCTTTTCCCCCAAGTAAAAGCAGAAAGCATCTACTTTCGGCAAGCACTTCGGATAGCACTTTCTCCTCAGTCAGGAATCTCATGATTCCTCCCCAAGTATGAAGGTTTTAAAAGGATACTCTCAGAAGTGGAAGGCAGAGGCAATTTCACACCCTTCTACTACTCTCAGAAGAATCCGAAATCCTTTCACAAGCCAAATATTGTAAACACTTGTAATATTTCAATTTTGTTGTATTTTATGGATCAATCAGAACAATTTTGATCAAGTTATCTTAAGTTTATCTGTAAGTTTTTATCAAGCATTACTTTCTGTAAACTTTATGTTAATTGTTAAATACATCATTCCTTTGTATTCATCAAATGATTTTCATATACGCATGCTAGTTACTCTCTTTATTTATCCTTCCACTATTTCTGTTCATACCACTTATCAAAGTTACTCTGCTTCCGCCCCTTTATATATATATATATTACTCATAATTAGCATAAAGGCCAACTAAGAGCATTCCTAGCAACCTAGCCAAATTTACTAGCCATTTTAATTGAAAACCATATTTCTTTATTTTAACCATCTTCTTTCTTAGCCTCACTATTTTAACTATCCACTTTCATTATTTTATTTAAGTATTATTTTACAAAAATTTCTTTATTTATTCTTTGACGTTTATATTTTTTGAATGTTTGTTTTTTACTAATGGTCATATTTTTAAATATTTGTCTTATTCTAATGGTCTTATTTTTAAGGGTTAAACACTTTTTTGGTCTCTGTGGTTTACCCGATTATCAAACAGCTATCTCGTTTTTGAAACGTATCACAGGTAGTACCTGTAGTTAACATAAATACCAATTTAGTACTTTCGTCAAGCTTCCATCCAAAAAATTAACAAAGCACCACCTCATCACCTCTAACTAGCCGACATGTGTCCAGATCGACAGATATTCATTCCACATCACGAGGTCCTTGTGGTTTCCTTGCCACATCAGATATAAAATATAATAAAATAATACTTGATCAAAAAAACAAAAAATGAAATTATTTGAAGTGGCGGTAAAAATATTTTCAGTAAAGTAATCACCGCTTTGGTTTTGAACCGCATATCACATTTGGGGTTTCCAAATACCCAATCGGCACTGAAGAAGTGATTTTCCCCATCGCTGCTTGATTCGACCGCGATTCTGGTGGTTTGTGCCTCAAATCCGCTTGTTTTTCGGTGGTTGCCGTCGCTGGTGGACCCACTCGTGACTCACTCGTGACCCACTCGCAACCCACTGATGACCCACTTGCAACCCACTCGCGACAGACTCTTAACCCACTCATGACCCACTCGTGACCCATTCGCACGCCTCCGATCAAATTGCAAGGTAACGACTTCGCACGGTTTAGTTCCTTCTTTTATTGTGGAAATGGAGTTGTAGGAACCCACATACGTGCCTTCTTGTGTATTGTGTTTAGGGTATAAAAAAGTTACTTCTTTTGTTTATGGGTCACAGTCTGAGATATGCATGTCAACTATTGTTGTCGGTAGATTTTAGATGTGGTGCTTAGAGTATGTTATCAAGTCAGTGGGTTGAATGGTAGGTTGGTTTTTTTAAATCACAATCATTTTTTTTCCCCAAAAGTTTGGTACTTTTGTTGATATGCTGTCCGAAATGGTATAATTTTTTGTTTGTTGTCAGCAGTTCCAACTTTAAGAGTAAAGTTTACAAAACAAAACAAAACAAAAAAAGGCGTCTATGGGATGTCATTGTCCCATAGACAGTTTTGCAGTCCCTATGTGCTCCATTGACTTTGTTAAAGTGTCTGTGGGATGTCATTGTCCCCTTCACTATTGATAAATGCTTACTTTAATGCACAATAAATTTGTTGGCTAGTTAGGTTGTCAATAAGTACCTTTCTGTCTCATATAAATTGTTTGTTTGTGGTAATAAATTTGGACTATTTATGCATGGTGCAGAAATGGCTAGCTCGATGGTAGATATATTAATTTATCATGGTGGGTCTATGTCTGGAAGACACTTGGAGTATGTGGGAGGAGATGTTTCTAAGTATCCCAGAAATAGATGCGGAACGCCTATGTTACGGGGACATTTCAACTATGGTGCGGGACCATCTGGGTTATGCAGACGATGGTGAAATGTTTTACAAGTTCGATGAAGACAGTTATGAGGGTATTCATTCTCTGAGAATAGACAATTACATAATTAAGATGCTTAATGACTTGTTGACCGGTAGAAGACGCAAGTTGCACATTTATGTAGAGCATAATATTGAAGAGCCTATACCAATTGAAATTGAGCATCCACCTTTGCTTCTAACTCAATCGCCTGCTGATGAAGTAATTCATGAGCACGAGTTTAGAGAACAGACTCCAGACCTGCCACCGCCGACTCCACAAAGGTCTCCACCATCTACAGCCACGCATACAGAGGGTGACATCATTTTTAGCGATTTTGACATAACAGACGATGATGAGCCGGAGATATTTAATGAAAGAAATGATGAAGTGATGAAGGCTGCTAGGGAGGCTAACATCGAAAGTTGAGTAGGAACTCAGTAGGAATGTGGCAGTTTTAACAACATCGAAAGTTGAGTAGTTTTTGTGATAGTGGAAGCATGTGTTTTGATGTTGTCGTGTATTTTGAACAGTGACATGGATCATGTGTGTTGATGGTTTTAATGTATTTTGAGGTATTAATCCTATTTGACATAGACATGTGTTATGATAGTTTCATGTATTTTGATGTTTGACATGGTTTCATGTGTAGTAAAGTTTCATGTAACCAAATGAACAGTGCACTGGACAGTTTGTGTGCTGGTTTATTTTATGAAATGAACATAACTTACACAATTGATTGATGGTTTATTTTATGGAATACCTCCAAAAGCTTGTGTGATGATTTTATGTAACTTAGACAATTTGATTGATGGTTTATTTTATGGAATACCTCCAAAAGTTTGTGTGATGATTTTATGTTTCAATCTGAGCAATTGATAGATTGGGTTTGGCATTGGTGTCAGTACATGTCTTTTATGCCACATTCGTGTTAAGGTTTGCAAATGATTCATTTCAACATCAACACAAGATGTTCTATTACTTAAAGGCAGAGTACTTAAAGTCAAAGAAGTTTACTACACAACAAGTTATACAATGAGAGTAATACAGACAACCAGGAGTGACAATATCAAAGCAATTATTACAAATTGCTCTCTAGACCTATATGTGGCATTTTCTTTTAGCAAATGATCAACCTTTTCAGTGTATGCATCAGCTTCATCCTTCAATTGTTTAACCCTTGCCATGTAGTTGGAATTTTCCTTGTTAACCATGTTAACCCTTTCCAGAAACATGTCATTTTCATTCTCCAGGTTGTTAATTTTTTTCAATAGCTCAGGTAACACCTTTAAACCCCTCTGACAAGTTGGAGGGTCCCTTCAGCGGAAATTCCAGCAAGCATGAGTTCCCTGCATGTTGGTGAAATCCCAACCCCCCCTCCTCGCCCCACCCTTAGGAACCCATTAACATGTTAAAATATTAACAATAGATCTGAACTCCAACACTAAAAATTCTAGTTTTTCCTTATTTTATAAAATTACCGTTTTTGGGTCATAGCGGGCGCACCCCCAAAATCTTCTGGCTGGGCTATCATCAGTCCATGAGGTCTTCAATGGTGCATGTAATCCGCACTTACAAACGCACGATTCCATACTACACTCAACAGATGAAGACTCAAATGATGATCTCGACTGCAGTGACTCGTAAATCCACAAATCAACACGTCCCTCATATACCCATAGCTGGTCAACTAGTATATATAGCAGATTGAGCATAACTAACCTTCTATTTGCCACGCCCAGATGACATTATGTGTGGTCTGTAAATACAACAAAATCAGCTGTAGTAACAACAGATGCGGTCGACTAGGGCAGAGCTGCAAAGACAGATACGATCGACTTAGGCGAAGCTACAGTGACAGATGCGGTCGATTGGGGAAGAAGACGAGGACAACCCCAACATCTCTCTCTAGCATTTCATTCCGGAAGAAATGGTTCACTAGGGTTCAAACTATTTCGACATTTCAAAATTCAAATAATTTCATATTTTGTTTTTTTTTGTTTTTTTGATCAAGTATTATTTTATTATATTTTATATCTGATGTGGCAAGGAAACCATAATGACCTCGTAATGTGGAATGAATATCTGTCGATCTGGACACGTGTTGACTAGTTAGAGGTGATGAGGTAGCGCTCCGTTAATTTTTTGGACGGAAGCTTGACGAAAGTACTAACTTGGTGTTTATGTTAACTACAAGTACCACCTGTGATATGTTTCAAAAACGAGGTAGCTGTTTGATAATCGGGTAAACTAGAAGGACCAAAAAAGTGTTTAACCCTATTTTTAAAAATGTCTGTATCCTAACAGTCATATTTTTTAATATTTGTCTTATCCTAACAGTCATATTTTTAAAAATTTATCTTTTTCCTAACGGTTATATTTTTAAATTTTTGTCTTATCCTAACGGTTATATTTCTGAATATTTGTCTTTTCCTAACAATCATATTTTTAAAATTTGTCTTTTTTCTAATGGTCATTCTTTCACTATAAATAAGATCATTTCCTCTCCAACCATCATTCACTTCAACCAAGATTAATTCTCCATTCAATTTTTGTTTTTTCTCCTATGGCTCTTTTTTCTTTAAGAGTCGCTCTTTTCTTTCCAAAATGCTTCATGATGACTCTGATGATGATTTAGAGATAATTACTCATGCCATGAAAGAAGAAGGATCAACATCGCGCCGTCGTGGTACCCAAAGTCGTAGGTATATCGAGCGTAATCGGTTGCAATG
Organism: Betula pendula; assembly: GCA_900184695.1. Classification (NCBI taxonomy): domain Eukaryota; kingdom Viridiplantae; phylum Streptophyta; class Magnoliopsida; order Fagales; family Betulaceae; genus Betula; species Betula pendula. Next base: position 83,930 of record FXXK01000749.1, on the reverse strand, counting down.
CCACGAAAGGATTATGCTCGACTATTTTCTTGAATCACTAGTATACCCTCTTAGACTATTTTGGACGAGGTTTCGGATGAGGCGTCCTCTTTTTCTTCGTATTGTATCTGAGGTTTCAGATCACCAGCCATACTTCGTCAAAGGAAGAAATGTAGCTGGAACACTTGGTTTTTCTGCCCTTTAAAAGATTATCGTTGCACTCAGGATGCTAGCATATGGAATAATCAGTGATTATAATTGACGAATATCTGAGGATTTCAAAATGCACAGCAATAGAAAGTTCAAAACTATTTGCTCAAGTGGTGGTTTGTCTTTACTCCGATCACTACTTGAGTTTACCAACAACCCATGACATTGCGAGGTGCTAGTAGAGGGCGAAAGTCATGGTTTTCCTAGGATGTTGGGGAGCATCGATTGTATGCACTGGAAGTGGAAGAATTGTCGACTTTGTGGAGAGGTATGTATTCTGGCCATAAAGATGAAGCAACTATTATCTTGGAAGTAGGTGCTTGAAATGATATTTGGATCTAGCATGCCTTTTATGGGTTACCTGCAGGCACAGAATTAGGAATTTTTATCGAGGGGCCGAAGTGTAAATGAGAAATATATTAAAATGGGGGGCCGAATCTAGATGAGAAATATATTAAGATTGAAGATTAAATCAACATATAAAAATAAAATTAGTATACATTCAGTGTTAAGAAAATAGAAGCAAAATATTACAATTTTCAATTCAATCACCTATTAAAATGGAACCTGACGTTCTCTTAGATCTCGAAAATCATCTATGATTGAATCTGTACTAAATTTCGTTGCAATTTCTCTTTCGATATACACCATCAAAGAATCAGTCAGAAATTCATCTTCAATTTTGTTACGAAGCTTAGTTTTGACAATATTCATGGCTGAAAACGCTCATTCTGTAGTTGCGGTAGAAACGAGAAGAGTAAGCACAAGTACAACATGGCTCAGATTGAACAATACATGGCTTCTCATACTGGTATGTCCACTCAATAGACCTCTACTCAGTCGAAGGTTTCACCTCGGGATGCTACAGATAGCTCTTCTTCCACTAAGGATGCTGATGATAGTGGTTCTGGGAGTTTTGATGTTTTTGAAAGTGGTAATAATGGTGGTGATGGTGCTGATGATGAAGCTCGGACCAAGAGACGCCATGATGTTTGATGCTGCGTTCTCTTATATTTTGCTGCGGAGTTTCCTTTTTTGTTGCCCTTTTGTTATTCATGACAAAAAAGGGGGGTCACTTGTATTTTTTTTGGTTGTAATTTCAAACAATATGTCTGTAATGGTTTGGTTTAGTAAAGTCATTCTCTACCCACTTTTGTATGGTCTATGGGTGTAGAGCAATACTTTACTTTTTAACTTGATTTTCTCTTTTTTTGGAAATACCAGTTTGATTGTGTGTTTTGTCACTGAATTGCCAAAGGGGGAGATTGTTAGTTATTTTATGAGTCTTGGCTTAATTTTGTGACAAAACACTTGCAATAGTTGAAATATATTCTGAGTGTGGTTGTGGTCTGGATGAGAATTGAATTTTTCAGACAGAAAATTTGTCCTCAACTCGTCTGTATTTGGTTTGGACGGCAACAGAAAAATTCAGACAATAAGTCTCGTCTGCAATTGGTTCGGACGATAGCAGAAAAATTTTCAGACAGAAAATCTCGCCTGCACCTGGTCCGGATGTGCCGCGGAAGAAAAATCAAGATTTAGTGATGTAACCGTAGCCTCGTTCGGACCATGTCATTTTCCCGTCCGAATGGCCCTTGTCTGTTTCCTTAAAAGTGAGTTTTAGCACCTTTCTTCAACACGAAGTATTTGTCTACTATTTATGGGTTGCTTTACTCGGTTTTGGGATTATCTACGCTTAGATATTATTTTGGGAGAGAAAAATAATATGAGTAGTGTTATTAATCTTTGTCACAAACGCACACCGCTAATATTTTAAATTAATGTGTCGTCTAAGAATATTTAAATACTATTATTGCACATTAAGATTCAAAGCTCTCACTAACTAGTCATTCTAGTGAGTCTAACTAGACAGACTAGTGACTCTTAGAGAGTATGCATCTATCTATGAGTTAATCTTATTTAAGTTGCTTAAATAATGCTCGACTCAAAATTATGGGAGCAATTAATATTTGCATTTTGAAAAATGCGCAACTTAATTTACTGCCCACAAAATTTTCTTAGGCAAAAATAGTGGTTTGCTTTCTCATGTCAGTTAATCCCCTTTAATTTTTATGAAAATTGTAGTTCATGCGACCTACGCGCATAACAGTTTCATTTATAAAATTCTTGAGATTTTAGAATGACGATGGTCTAAGGCAATCTTACTCTTTACAAATATCATCATCTTATGCTTCTAGTAATTACTCCGGGAGGAGATTAATGCGCCATTTAAGTTATATACCAAATCTCTAGGGTTTCTAGTTCATTTAGGTTATCTCAATGTCACTACAATAACTATGCGCAATAAATTATATGTAGCACACACATTTAATTTACAACATTAACCTAAATTAGAAAATGATAATTTCCTACAAGTCGCGAGATCGAAAATTTCGATAAGCTCATAATCATCTCCCGCGCCGCAAGTAGTACGTTACCAACTCTAATTCATTTAACGCGCAAATTGTGCAGGTGAGAAGTTTAAAAAATAAACTTTACTCAACTATACTCCTACTAAGTTTAACAATCAACATGTAATTCTAGGCATACTAATTTATTCTCTAATATTATGGAATAAATTATAAATAACCATACTAAGGTCATGCCACATATCTCATATGGAATTACATAAATCATAACATGGCCAAGCAACCACCATCGAGACCCATTTTTTCCACCTCCCTCTTTCATCGTCTTCCTCCATCCATAGCCGAGACCCAAATCGACGACCCAGATCGACCAAGCCACCACCACCGATCTGCTGAAAGATCCCTAAGGGAATGATAGAAAGGAAGTGGATATCGAAAAGTTTAAGTCGGGCTTTTCTCATGTAGATTCACAAATGAAGAGTCTGCTTGCAACTGCACAGGTATGTCTTTCCTCGACTGGTTAGGACATATTTCATGTAGATTTATGACGTTTTAGAGGTTCTGGGTGTCATCAATTTCGTCCTTTTACGTATGCTATCTACTTTATAGTGCTCATGACTTTTAGGTTATTATTTGGGTCATCTTGCAATATGTAATTGCACTATTTATTTGTATGAGTTTATTTGCAAAAATTTCTTCTCTCATGGTTTTTCAGTTACTGTAGTGGCTTCTATAACTTTAGAAACTAAGGAATAAAGAATAACAAAAAAATGTTACAACGGTTACGGCTAATTAAAACTCTAGAAAACTTAATTGCTAAATTTTTGACTCACATATAATTTCACCTTTCATAGAAACATCATCATCCTAAATGGCCAATGACAACTATTGTAACAAGTTATGTTTAAAAGTTTAATTGCCACTTGTTGAGTTGTGAATTCAAGTTCTGTAATAACAAAATACCCCTCATTTCTTCTCCATACTTTCCTCTTTGTAGAGGGGACACATCATTGTTTTGATTTAGAGATGAGCTTATAAGGTTAGATCTTTTGCTTATGTGTATTTCTTTTGCAATTAGTTGTGGTTAAGAATTATGCAACCTATAGTGGTTTCCTTGTGCATTCAGTAATGTTTCCTAGGGTGCTGCATATGAAATGTGTATAATTTGATATATTTTCCCATCCTTTGACCTTAGGCTAACCATCTGAGTTTTAGATATATGAGAAAAACAGAAATAATTCATCTTTCTGCTCATGCAGTAATTAACCTGTATTCTTGTTGTTGACAATCATACTTGATTGTATAGATATTAGGCATAAGAAAATAATGTCTGAAAATAGCAATGCATCTAGTGGACATCCACACCCACTATGCCATTGTTGACTTCGTGCTTGTTTAAGGAATGCTTGGACACAAAAATTTCGGTAGAAAATGGTACGGATGTATAAACTATAAGGTAATTTTTAAAGAGAGATTTATCAATTTCCTTATTTCATTGGTAATTTGTGATGTCTTTTTATTTATTTATTTATCATTCATGCTTCTTTTTTCTAATGGGTTGATAAGGAAATATGCATTCGTGGAAGAAGATTAGTGCAACGGTCGAAGGACAAAGAAATGCGATCGTGGCCTAAAGTTGCTAGAGTTAAAAGAATGATGGATGCAGAACTGACAAAATGCAAGGCAAATATAGAGAGTCAATCAGCCCAATTTCAGCTGCAATTAGAGCTCTACGAAACTAGAGAAAAGTTGTACAAGTATAGAGAGAAGACGTACCAATATAAGGGGAAGATGTGCCAAACTACCATAGTTTTTATTATTTTGCTTCTTGTAAATTATTTAGTTTGTTGCAACACTTCTAGTGTTAATAAGATGATGCTTGAAATTAAACCTTTTCATGTAGCCTTGGGAGCAGATGATGCTAGGAATCGTCTTTTCAATTTTGTTCTCAGCTTTGTTTCAATGTTTGTATGATGTTGAAACTATGATTTTAGAGTTTATGATGATGGTGGAAATATTTAAAGTTTGTAGATAGTAGATTGTTGTTCTTTGAGAATTGAAGGAATTAAGAATTATCATTTATCAAAATTTAGTCTAGAGATGGTGGATTTTAGAAAGTTCAACTTCTCCAAGAGTGTACCTCATGGATTTTAGAACTTTGATGATTGTTATCACAATTATAATATTAGGTTTAGGCTATAGCAATTTTAGTTACTGCATGTAGGAACCGATCATGTGAACAAAATACTTCTAATTGAAGGAATAATTATTTTTCATGTGATTGCATCATCTAGCTAATGGGACTAGTGATTAGAGAAGAGTATGAATAAGATTTCTATTAACCAAAACAACATAGAATACAACATCTTCAGCAATTCGACTAAAACTTGTCGATTATATTTCAAAAAGTATCAAAACAACCGAAACACAACCAATTCCACAAAACCCAAACAAAAGCAAACACATTTACAAAGAAGAACCTACTTTACAAGAATGAAAACCATACAAACAAAATATCTATCTACTAACAACATAGTCCCCTTCAAATTGGCTTTCACATTGTGCAGCACTAAACGTCAACATTATGCAGAAACTCAAAAAATCCTTACTGACATCAGCTTTGGTGCTCAATTAAAACATCCTCCATTATGCTCCTGTTATGACATATTTTTACATGAGCATGTAACATCATTACATGCATAGTTCATTACAGACATAGAGGGGGGGAAAAAAGAAAGAAAGAAAGATGTAGCATTGCTAACATCAAAATCAACTCAAAAGAAGGTCGCCTAGAGCAAATAACAAAATATTGGCATGCCCGGTTTTAGTGCTCCTCAAAAATATTTAGCCGCTCATTTTTTTTCTTGTCTCACTCTTCTCTATGGAATTCTTCAACTGCACAACAAATAAAGCCATTTAAGTACACCGTATAACAAAGATCAAATTAGACATGCAACTCCAAGTTCTCCATCTTCCTAGCAAGTTGTATTAGAAACATAAGAGATACAAGAAGTCTATTGAATATGGAGATCAATCACTACACAATTCAGTTTGCATAAGCTGTCATTCAATTTAAGAAATTAAGTTTATACCTTGTCCTTTCAGCATGATATATAATTCAGTTACACCTTGTTCCTCTTTACTTTGCTACTATATTTTTTTTTTACAAACAAGAAATCAACATACTCCAATTTTCCACAGTAATTCAGGAAAATGTCTCCTTTTTGACTCTATAAGAATAGCCACACACATCACCCTGACCAGCTACCAACTTATCAATCAGAAAAACTTTCTACACTAGCATAAAAAAGGCAACTTCGGATTAACCTCCCTTTCTTTTTTTTTTGGATCTGGGTCAAACCTGAGCTGGTTTCGGGTTGACACACTTGGGTCAGCCCGCGGGCCTCTCTGGTTTGGGCTGTTTTTATTTTTATTTATTATAAATGGACCCAACCCATTCGGGTTAAGAAACCCTACTTGAGCCCAAACCACTTAACCCGAAAATTTTCTCTACTAACTCTAGCCGCCGCCGCCACCCTTCTCCTCACACATAGCGGCCTCACCGCCAGGCACCATGGTGGCCACGAAAGGTCGCCACCGTCATCACCCTAAGCGGCGGCCTGATCTGGCCGTGCGTTGCTGCCTGTTATAGCTGCGTGCTGCGACTTGATCTGGCCGCGCATTGCGGCTTGATCTGGATTGCCGCGTGCTGCGGCCAAATTTGGATGGCCGTGCGCTATGGCCTTCTCTAACCGTGTATCTGGGCTTGTTTTGGCCATGCGTTGCGGCCTCATTTGGCTGCGCGCCGCGCGCTGCACGGTGGTGCAATGTGTGGAGCTCGGCCTGTTGAGCAGGTTGTCTGCCGCCAACCACGGTGGCGTTGCTACTACGGGTGGGCGACACTGTCACTGTTCAGTATTGCAGCCACTGCACATGCAGCGCTGCTGTCACCATGTGCAGTGCTGCCATTGCAACGTTGCCTCCATGCGCGTGGGCTGTGTGAGTGGCACTGCCGCTACACCTTCAGTGTTGCTGCCACGCGAGGAGCGCTATATGGTGATGCATACATCGTGTGAAATTGCACGGCCCAATGGTGCGTGAGAACCTCTCAATGCATTCAAAACTCAAAAGCAATTGTTTTTCTAAAAGAAGACATTCGTTTTTGGTATGTATAGTGATTTGGGAGAGTACTGTGAAACAAGAAAAACATATTTGTAGGTTTATTTTCAAGGTATTTATGGGTGTTTATGGTAGCTAATAAGGGAAAAGAAACTGATTCTGAGTTCTTTTCTTTGGAAATTTTAGGGGAAGGTTTGAATGGGTGTAGTTTTGTGTGATATTTTGGTAGTTGATCAATTATGGTGTTCGTTGAATAATCTTTGTTAATTGCTAATTGGAAGGTGATTATGTTGGGGATTTAATTTGTTATAAGCCTTTGGTGTTGACTTTTGGGTTATGAGTTCTAGGTTTTTGTTGGAAGAACTTTGAAGGACTGATGTTGGATTGTTGGGTTCAAAATGTTGATGAAGAGGATAAGTTTGGGAGGTCGTGTTGCCCGAATATGTAATGTTTCCTTTTTGTGGATTAAACCGTGTAATTTTGATATGGTGATTCTTGTGGTGACTGAATGACCAAAAATAAAGAATTGAGGGTGGATTGTTATGTTGGGAGTGATTGGAGGGATTATGATTGGCAAAAGAAAAATTGTAATGGTTATGGTTTGATTAGTTGATGGTAGTAGTATAATTGAAATTTGAAGAAATGATAATTCTAACTTTCTATGGAGTCTAAAAATGAATTCTTTATGCTTTTAGAAAAACTGTTACCCTAGCCGCTCCAGAGAGAGAAACAAAAAAAAGTGCCGGCTGGGGGAGGAGGGATCTTTTCCCTCTTTTCTCCTCCCTCTCGTCTCCCTCTTTCGTTTGTTTTGCTCTTCTATTTGCTCATCCCCTACTTAGAGTCTCGTTATCTCCACCATCACCGTGTCGGCCGCGCCGTCCGCCTTAGCCACTTCGTCGCTCGCTTCCTCCACCGTGTTGCTCGTCGTTGCTGGTTTGGTCCACAGTGTTTTGGAGTTTTTTGCTGCTTTTTAACTTTTTGTTGTTTTTGTTCTTATTGTCCTGACCCTTAGGTCGAAGAAGGTTTTGTTTCCTAACCTTTAGGGTCAGGGATAAGTAGATCGGTGTGAGAGACTATCTCTCACGACCGGATAATTAAAGTTGGTGTGATTTTGGATTACTTATGTCTTAGATCTAGTCTACTCGGAGCAGATCTATTCTTTAACCAGTATTTTACATGGGTGAGCGGAAGATGATGTCATAGATAAGTTTTTTTTTTGTTTTTTTTTATTTTTTTTATAATTGTGTAAGTTCATAACGTTGTGTTATGGTTATCTGCGCTTTATACTAGCTAAAGCTAATGATTTGTAAGAGCTTTTTACTCATGACTTGTTATCAATGGATTATGAAAGATGCACACTCAAAATAAAAAAAAATGAATGCTTTGAACTAAAGAAATTTAAACATAAAAATAATAATAAATAAAGAATAAAGAAATAATTATATTTAATAATATAGAGAAAATAATAGATAATTGGATGTATGATGTCTTTTAAAACTCATTAGCTAAATTAGATAAAGTGGTTTTGGCTAGCCATTTTACATAAAAATATACATAAGCCAATGATACTACTCTAAGAGAAGAAAACCTTCTTCTTTACAATCTGACTACCCTTTTACACATCGGCTTATTTTTTTTTTTTTATTAGGGCTGTACAAACGAGGCGGTTATAACCACCCCATAACTGCTAACCACTTTTGTAGGCGGTTTAAAAAACTGTTAACCGCCTAGGGCGGGGCGGTTAGCGGTTTAGGGGTAGGGTAGGCATATAATAATTGCTAACTACCTACCGTTATATATATTAATTTTTTTTTTATATTTTATATATATATCTAATAATAAAAATCCTAAAACAGTCTACTAAAAAGAGGCCAATAATAATATAAATAATAAAATTCTCTAAGTCTCACGGAATGGATTTTTTCTTTGCCCTAAAAAAATGCTAAAAATACTACAGTTCAAAACATTCTAAAATAAGCCTTAAAAAGATGTTTAAAGAATGCCCAAAACACTAATATAGGCTTATATATAAAAAGTGGTTATAACTGCTAACCGCCCAAGGCGGGCCAGTTACGGTTATAAAAATAGGATAACCGCCTAAAGAGATTACGGTTGCGGTTATAGATAATAACCGCTAATTGCAACGGCTTGTAGAATCTTACTTCTAAAGCCTTACTTCTTATGCCCACGTCATTGGTTCCTTCCCTTATTTTTTCTCACTTTCTTTTCTTAGCTTTTCTTTAGTTCTCTTTTCTTTCTTCAATTGTACGCATGGGCCCTGGGCCCATCTTAAAGAAACTTTTGTTTTCCTTGTTACCAAGCACAAAATGCTTACTAGAAGAAAGACATTAATTTGACTTTTCTTTATAATTTGCAACAATCTCTCTTCTAAACATTTCACCAGTTCCCGCAAAAGATTTATTTTCTTCCATTAATAAAAATTTTAAGCTAAAGATTAATAATTAGACATTACTTTACAATTAATTTTAAAATGTCAAAAAATATAAAATTACGGTGTGACAATGCTTATTTTTAATCTAAAAAAACATGCACATTTAAGCTATATTACAAGAATTGACCCGAGGACCTACCACTCACCAAACCACTTGAGAGCAAGAAAGTGCCACTAGACCAATGTTTTGTTAGCTTAAAAATGCAATCTGTAAGCTTAAAATTATCATCTTGTTCATTATTTGAATTCCTTGTATTTATCTTGTGAGTTTAATTTTAGATCTTTGATTGTCTTCGGCACTACCGTTATTATTTTTCTAGGCAAAAACTTTTTTTTTTTTTTTCTCTTTCTACCTCTGATTCTCACAGAAGCTTCCATCAAATAATGCAAAAATGCAAAACAATCAAGTACAGACTTCAAATAAAGTCTCCATCCTTAGTCATTGATGGCACCGAGGAGGAAACAGTGGAATACTGCAATGGGAAGATCTTCCTGAATTGTGTATTAGAGGACTCCCCAAAATTATCTGATTATGATGATCTAAAAGATTTCATAGAGTGCAAGCGAGGGAAGGATTGACAAAGATATCATGGACTCGTCCGGTAATGCTTTGTATGATAGCTCTTTTTTGTTTTTTTTAACAATCAAACTCAACGCGGAAAATATTTTCAAAATTTTCACTTTTAGGTTTCATCACAAAAAAAGTAATTAATAAAAAAGACATGTTACTTCTCCATGTCCTGTTCAGCTCTTAT
>FXXK01000749.1:42113-73480 GCA_900184695.1 Betula pendula | reverse complement strand
ATACAAATTAAGCTTTTTTATGGTGGATTTAGGTGCTATGGATAATCCTCTATGACTATTGCTTCGACTGGCATTTATAATTGCTCTGAAACGTAGGAGTTTTTGCAAGCTAAGTGTCTCGTTGTGGATTGGTGGCAAGTCATTTGGCATCCTCTTACTATTCCAAAGCATGGGTTTATTCTTTGGTTAGCTATGAAGGATGCTCTCACTATTGGAGATAAGCTGCTTTCTTGGGGTTTTACAGGGAAGACTAACTGCATGTTTTGCAGGAATGGAGTTGAGTCCCGTGATCATTTATTTTTTCCGTTGTAGTTTTAGTCGCATAATTTGGAGGAATTTGATGGATTTGTGTGATTTCAAGTCTCCTCCTATTAATTGGATGAGATTGTTACTGTTGGTGTACGAGATGGAGAAAAAAAGTGTTGAAATGTTTTGTCTACAAGCTAGCTTTCGAGGCTGTAGTCTACTATATTTGGCGCCATAGAAATAATTTGAGACATGATAACTCTCTTTATTCTGAGGATCAAATGCGACAAAGGATAAAATGAGATGTTAGAGTTCACATTATGGGAAAAGGTAGATTTAAAAGGACTTCAGGACAATATCTTACTGGTTTAGGAGGTTCTTTTTTGGTGTTTAATTGTGTTTTGGTGGGACTTTGAAGCTTGTTTCAAAGTCCTCTGTCTGCTGGTTTCTGCAGTTTGTATTTGAGTTTAGTTGAAGCTATAAAATGATCTCTTACTCATCAAAAAAAAAAAAAAAAAACATGGAAGGCAAAAGGACCAAAATAGATTGTAAGAAATAAACATGGAAGGTGCCAATCCTCAGGAAATCAGTTTCCATCAATAAAATGCCTGACGGCTACTTTTCCCACATAGCCCATTTCCAATATAGCAAGACAATAAGAGGGATCACATTTCCTTGTACAACGTAACCCTAATGCTACAAGAGGAACTATCAAATGAAATATCAATACAAGTTATCTTATTTTATTTCTAAGTTGTTGTGTGGTATCTATCAATTAGCAATTGGTATGTATTTTATCTTTTTTATTTATTGTGTGTTCTTATCAATTGGTAACAAAGCCAATCGAGAATGGAACAAAAATTAGACTATTCATGGCGCGATCCGAGCAACGGTGGTGAGATTCCTTCGAGGTGCTATCAACTCTCAACATGACGTTCGATCATCTCTTCGAGAACATTTAACGCATGCAAACCAAAGTCAATGGAAGCTGCGCTAATGCACCACCACCACTATTGCATTAATTGAAGTTTCCACCGATTCCTCCAGCCACCGAACCTACTAGGCTCACTTCACTTGAGTTTTCACTGATCCCTCAGGCCACCGAATCTCCTAGGCTCACTTCAAGGGAGTTTCCAACGACTCCTTTAGCCAACGAACGTCCTAAGCTCATCGACAACTCCATTCATTCTTGAACATTGCCACTCAAATTTCCTCGCTACGATGGAGGGGAATGTTGTACAAATATCTACCTAAATAATAGGCGAATAAATGCACGTTTTACTCACAAGTTCACAAGATCAAAACGATAGTATAGAGAGCAAGTACGAGATCATTCTCACGAGGATTGATAAATTGCGTTTAAAGAGAATTTCCTAAGATAAATATTTTGAATAAAATAAGATATGATTGCAATGGAACGAAATAAATAATAGAATTGAAAGCAATAAGTAAATAAGGTAGGGCTCCGATATCCACCACTAATTATACTCTTTTGAGGAAAGCAATGCTACAACTTATATTACGATGCTCAATGTTTGCCAGCCACAAGAGCATGAGCGAATACTCCTAAAGCTATTGATTTCCCTAAGCAGCAAGTTAGGTATGAGTGTATACTCTAACTCTTTTCTTTCTCAAAGGATTTAGCATGGGTGTATACTAAGCTGTTCTTCAAGAAAGCATAAATCTATGGAAATCGGCAAACACACTCCGGCTAGAACATGGTGTATATTCCAGTTGTCTTTATGTTGATTATTCTAAGAACCTGTGATGGGGTTCTTTCGTCACTCTATTATGCTCAGGACTCGGTCATCGAAATTGACATAAATAACAAATCCATATCACATGCACATGATGATCAAGCACAAACATGTAAGAAATGAATGTAAACCGAAATAATCAATTAAGAATCACAAATAGTTATAGCAAAGCAAATCAAACTTTAAAGAAACATGATTAAGGCTTCAATCGAGCCCCAATAAAAGTATTAAAAACAACTAAATTCAGACTAAACTATATACATGCAGAAAATAAATAAAGGAAGAAAGAAAAACCAAAACCCTTCTTGATCTAGTCTCCAATTCCTCTCTCAAAGCTTGTGTTCTTGTTTTGGATGACTTAAGAGAATATTTATAGAGTTTAGGAACAACCCTAGTCAATTTCGTGTATCCTAGGAAGTCCAAAATTGAGTTGGAGTTGGATTGTAGTCTTTCCAAAACAAGCTGCCGACGTTACTGTTTCTCAGCGTGCGAAGTCACTCGAGCACACCTGAGAATAATATCAGGAAAATAATAAGACCTAAAAAAATTAAAATGATATCAGAAACTTACAGTATGTTTATGAGTTCATAAAAACTTTTGGCATCTAAGCATTTACTTGTTCAATTCGAATTGTCACGAGCACATTAGTAATAGTTTATGAGTATGACATGTGAACCTAATTGTGTATGCTTTCAAATGTCTTGGGTGAAGCTGGGTGACATGTTGGACGGATTCATTGGTAATAAAAAAATTAAAAATTAAAATTAAAAAAAAAAAAAAAAGAAAAAGGAAAAAAAAGATCAATTTTGAAGCTTTTACTGAGTAACTGGACTTCTTGCCTCACTAAGCAATGAATGTTCACGTAAAAGGTAAGAAATTTGGATTGGTTAAAGTCATGGCTAGTTTATTCTGTAGCATTTTTTACTCGAGTTAACACTCGCTACAAAGTTAATTAAAAGCTTAAGAGAACTGACATTGCACGCCTGGCCAAAAAAATAAAATTAAAATTAAAATTGCCATGGTTATTCAATTTAATGGGATCCCAATAACTTTTGAAGCATTCAATCATTACACATCAGAATTAATTTGAAGCCTCATGATTATGTGTTGGTTTACTTTACACTGAATTAAACTTGTGAAATCTTAACCTGTCATTTGTGAGTAGTTAAACTTTGGAATTCTTGGTCATTTTGAAGATGAAGTTTATCCTTTTAAGCTTGCTTATGAATAATGAGAATCATTGCTTTGTGTGACACTTTAATCTTGGGGATAACATATTTTGTGCATAATGTTTTGTGAGTATCATTCCCTTAAACCTTCACAAGACTTCACTCGTCCGATTAGGGATACCTAGGGGTTTAAAAGGCTTATTGCATATGCTAAATGCAATCATGTTCCCACGACAAAGGTGGTGTAGAGCAGTTGTTATTTTATATTCAATTTTGTATTACTAAGGACTAGCAATATGTATGGGGGTGTGATAAGTGCTGAATGTTCACATCTAAGCTCTTAATTCACATATGATGATCCTAATTTCATTATAATATGATATTTTTTTGTTTTTGTATTTTTCTTGTATTTGTAGGTTTTAGAAGAAAAGAAGTCAATTCACTCGTGCTTTAAACCATTAACTGTTGCAAACGTTGAGCATTCATATGTGCCTTTTTGGTCTAACTTTTAGCTCAAACTTCGGATTAAGGCAAGGTCAAGGGCGTTTTGAAAGAGGATTCAGAGTAATGACAATTATTAAGTCAAACTGAGTCATTTATGTTGTTTTGGGAGATTTTTGAATGCTTCAAAGTTTATTGGGATCCCCATTAAATTGAATAACCATGGCAAATTTTAATTTTAATTTTATTTTTTTTGGCCAGGCTGTGCAATGCTCAGTTCTCTTAAGCTTTTTAATTAACCTTTGTAGCGAGTGTTAACTCGAGTAAAAAATGCTACAGAACTAAACTAGCCATGACTTTAACCAATCCAAATTTCTTACCTTTTTACGTGAACATTCATTGCTTAGTGAGGCAAGAAGTCCAGTTACTCAGTAAAAGCTTCAAAATTGATCCTTTTTTTTTCCTTTTTCTTTTTTTTTTTTTTTTTTTTTAATTTTTAATTTTTAATATTTTTTTATTACCAATGAATCCGTCCAACATGTCACCCAGCTTCACCCAAGACATTGAAAGCATACACAATTAGGTTCACATGTCATACCTCATAAACTATGTACTAATGTGCTCGTGACAATTCGAATTGAAACAAGTAAATGCTTAGATGCCAAAAGTAAGCAACAAAACCTAGAATCTTAATCATATGATCATGTGTTCAACATTCTAAGCTTGCCAATAAAATTCAAATCACAGTTCCAGGTCAACCAAATTCTTAAGAATAACAAGAATATGCAATTTTTTTTTTCAAAAAATATGGACAAAGTGTGTGTCTCCCATATCCCCAAACTTGAGTTACACATTGTCGTCAATGTGTAGAGAATAATGAAAAGATCATACCAGTGAAATGAGAAAGCTGAGTGGAGAGGCATGGCTCATAGCATACCCCCAAACTTGAATGTAAGCACATTTGTCCTGAAAAACAAAGTTCTGAAAACAAAATAAAGAAAAACTAAAAAGTATGAAAACAAAATAGAAACTAAAAAAAATAAAACACGAAAATAAAAAAAAATTAAAAACAAACAGAAAATTTTAAAGGATATGGCTGTTCAATGCATTAAGTAGCTTCAGTACTACTCATTTCTTCTTGGGTTACCTCCCAAGTAGTACTAAGTTTATTATCTTCAGCCAGACCTTGAGACACTCATGCCATGTGCTTAATATATCAATGTAAGGCTTCATTTTGTGTCCATTGACCTTGAATGTCTAATTTTCCTTTTTGCCCACGAGGTTGTCTAAGGATCCGTTCAATCTCTGGATCGTATACAATAACAACTAAGTTCTGGGACCAATGACCTTGCATAAGCGAAAGAAGTTTCTGCAGTACATAGCGGCTTCAATATCACTGTCTGGGAAAAAGCGCTCGAGCTCACCGGTGCGCTCGAGCCACTTGCTACAGAAACAGAAGTTAGAATTATATATATATATATATATTATAAATGAAACAAAAGCAAATAAATTAAAGGAAAAACTTTTAAACACAATTTAACACAATCCCTGGCAACAGCGCCAAAAATTTGTTGTACAAATATTCACATAAATAAATACGCGAATAAATGTACGTTTTACTCCCAAGTGCAGAAGATCAAAACGATAGTATAGAGAGCAAGTACGAGATCATTCCCACGAGGATTGGTAAATTGTGTTTAAAGAGAATTTTCTAAGATAGATATTTTGAATAAAATAAGATATGATTGCAATGGAACAAAATAAATAATAGAATTGAAAGCAATAAGTAAATAAGGTAGGGCTCCGATATCCACCACTAATCATACTCTTTTGAGGAAATGACATACACAATGCTACAACCTATATTGCGATGCTCAATGTTTGCCAGCCACAAGGGTATGGGTGTATATTCCTAAAGCTATTAATTTTCCTAAGCAACGAGTTAGGCATGGGTCTATACTCTAACTTTTTTCTTTCTCAAAGGATTTAGTATGGGTATATATTAAGTTGTTCTTCAAGAAAACATAAATCTATGAAAATTGGTAAACACACTAAGGCTAGAACATAGTGTATATTCCAATTGTCTTTATGTTGATTATTCTAAGAACCTGTGATGGGTTGTTTCGTCATTCTATTATGCCCAGGATTCGGTCATCGAAATTGACATAAATAACAAATTCATACCACATGCATATGATGATCAAACACAAACATGTGAGGAATGACCGAAATAATCAATTAAGAAACACAAATAGTTGTACCAAGGCAAATCAAACCTTAAAGAAACATGATTAGGGCTTCAATCGAGCCCCAACAAAAGTATTAAAAACAACTAAATTCAGACTGAATTATATACATGCAGAAAATAAATAAATGAAGAAAGAAAAACCAAAAGCCTTCTTGATCTAGTCTCTAATTCCTCTCCCAAAGCTTGTGTTCTTGTTTTGGATGACTTAGGGAAGTATTTATAGAGTTTAGGAACAATCTTAGTTAATTTCGTGCACCCTAGGAAGTCAAAAATCGAGTTGATGTTGGATTTAGGTCTTTCCAAAACAAGCTGCCGACGTTACTGTTTCTCAGCGTGCGAAGTTGCTCAAGCACACCTGAAAAGTCGCTCGAGCGCACCTTATATGCTTTAGCTTTGGCATAATGATTTGTTCCTCTCTAAATCCTCTTTCCAACGCCCTTGACCTTGCCTTAATCCGAGTTTTGAGCTAAAAGTTATAGCCAAAATAGTGCACAAAGGTCAAATGCTCAGCAGCTTTGCAATAGTTAATGTGTTTTAAGTCCGGGTTGATATAATTGACATATTTTCTTATAAAACTTACAAAATACAAGAAAAACACAAAAACAAGACAAAACATCATATTATAATGAAACTAAGAGATTATTATATGTGAATTAAGGGGCTTGAATGTGTAACATTCAGCACTTATCAGAGAACAATTGGGATGGCTCTATCGAGAAAGCAATGCTTCGTTCACCATAAAATGCTACCATACCAACAAGTTTGCATAGCCTCCTTTCATTTGGAAAGAGAGGCTTTCCAATGGGTTTCCCACTTTCATATCATGTTACATGAATGATTTCACAAAATGTAATGGGATAGAACATGATAGATTGTTAGGTTCTGAGGAAACCTAAACCTTAGATTCTAAGGGAACCTAGACCATTTATATTCTGAGGAAACCTAGGCCTTTTTCAAACACAAGGTTTGAGATTAATTTTGCTTGATGTTTATTAATTGATCATCCTTTAAATAGGGGCCTACACAACTCAAACTAAAAGACTTGTAGATAAATTCCAACAAGGATTTGGAGATAACTCCTATGAAGATAAAGACTATAACCTTTAATCCTAATACCACAATGACTCTAACAATAAAGATAAAGCAAACTACAAGATTACAATATATAATCAACTACATGACTAGCATTTGTAATTCTACTGCAACATTGACATAAAATAGAAAATATGAATAAATACTAACTAAGTACTCCTAATGCAACACTGATTTCACAATAGAAGTAATACTAATCGCTATTCTTTATTATTATAACAAATCAACCATTGGGTTGGCACGGTTACAAGAAGAAAAGCATAGCAACGTGGAGATCCAATTATTGGGTATGAGGATGGAACCACCAAGCTGGAACGAGTAGAAACCACCTTGGAATCTCGTGAAAACGCAACCTTGAGGACAAGGTTGATCTTAAGGGAGCGGGAATGTTAGGTAACAATCACTAAGACAAAAGGACCAAGATAGATTGTAAGAAATAAACAGGGAAGGTGCCAATCCTTATTAAATCAGTTTCCATCAATAAAATGCCCAACTGGTACTTTACCCACATAACTCATTCCCAATATAGCAAGACAATTAGAGGGATCACATTTCCTTGTACAACGTTAGTCAGTTTCTTATAAATATAACCCTAATGCTACAAGAGGAACTATCAAATGAAATATCAATCCAAGTTATCTTATTTTATTTCTAAGTTATTGTGTGGTATCTATCAATTAGCAATTGGTATCTATTTTTTCTATTTATTTTATTGTGTGTTCTATAAAAAAACACCCTCTAAAATTTTTGGAAAAATTTTATTTACCTCCTGATTTTTTAGGCACTTTTGCAATCATACCTTCAAAGTTTTAAAAGTTGCAATGTTGGGTCACCATGGTTTAAAAGTTTGTAATATCACCCCTATCGTTAGGATTTAGGGTTAAATCAAACGGTTAATAAGTAAAATGTCCCTTATACAACCCTATAATTTTTTTTTTTTTTTTAAAAAAAGAAAAGTAGCTTGACCCATGGCTAGCTTGGTTGTGGGTGACCAAACCCACAATTAGCTTTGTCGTGAATAGTGGAGCAAATTTCAAATTTATTTCTTTTTAATTAAAAAAATAGGTGTATCTTGGGGTATTCCGTTAGAATTTAACAGAAAATCCTTACGGAAGGATGACATTGCAACTTTTTAAATTTTGAGGATACTTTGCATAAGTGACTAAACATCAAGAGGTAAGTAAAGTTTCTTAAAAAGTTTTATCAAACAAGCCCGATTCATAATTGGAGATCTCAAAAAAATGGAAGTATGGCAGTTTTGAGGTGAAAGAAAAAGACAAAAACTCGGAAGTTTATCAAAAGTCAAATTATAAATTGTATGTATAGCTTTGTATATAATTGTGCATCAACATTGTAGGCTGACCAGCGAATTTTTCTCATGTTAGAGCACTAGCAACAACTTCCCTTAAACTTCATTCCCTTCCTGAGTGTAGGAAAAACTATTAAAAAAAATTCAAAAAAAACCTCTGCAACAACTTTCCTAAACTATAGAAACACCAAAGGAACCAAAAGTTGTTCCCTTCATCTAAGAAATCAAAAGTGGTTTTCTTAACATTATTTTAATATAACAAACTCTCTCTCCTCTCTCTTTCCTCTACCATTTGTTTAAAACAATATTTAAATGATTTATCTTTCCTTTCTCTTTCTTATAGCATTTAATTTAAAGAATATTTAAATAGTATAGGGAAATGATAAGGGCAGCTGCTGTGAAGATGATACAAATATGGAAGTAAAAAGTAGTTTGGTTCTCTACATTGAGAAAAAATCTTAGGGAAACTGCTGCTAGTGCTTTTAGAAACCAGCGAATTTTTCTTGTTTTTAGAAATAGGTGCAGTACATAATTTGTATGGAAAATTGAAGGTTACATATCACATATCACTCTGCATCTACAAATTTACAACAATCACTTGTTTTACAATCATGGACAAAATTGGTAGCTAGGCTCCACTGCTGTCTGGAGATTTTTGATAGAGTCTAACATGATAAGTAAAAGTAGTTTCCTTAACATTAACTTAATATATATATATATATATATTTCCTCACTCTTTCCTCCATTTTTTATTTGAAACAATATTTAAACGGTTTCTCTTTTCTCTATTTTTCCCCTATCATTTAATTTAAAGAATCTTTAAATAGTATACGGAAAAAATAAGAGAAGTTATTGTAGAGTATATTTGAATAGGAAATTAAAAAGTAGTTTGGTTCCATACATTTTTTTTAAAAAAATATATATATAAAGAAAAATGCTACTAGTGCTCGGTCTGCTCTCTTTCCTTGTCCCCCATTGAATTATTTTAGAAAATCCCCTTCAAGTTCTACAATTTATTACTAGATCACTTATATCCTCAATAACATATATAAAGCACCTGAAAACACCATATTAAATAACCAATAAACAAGTTCGAACATGCCAATATTCTTTCCAATAGTCATAAACTATTCTTCAAGAAAAGCCAACAGCCACAAGTGTAAAAATCTAAGTGCAACTTAAATTTAAATTTCACAAAGTTTAGAATATATAATGTTGGGAAAAATCAACGATTTCTCAGAACTCGTGAAAAGAGAAAGAGACCGAAAACGGAAAAAATCAACAATCACAAAACACATAAATTTAAGTGGTTCACCCTCAAGGGCTACGTCCACTATGTTGCAGTAAAGTTTCACTATTTTCGGGAAACAGTACAAATGGAGGTGTCTTACGCGCATACGAAAAAACTCTACTACATAAGCGGCTATTTAAAGACCCTAAACTAAGTCGAAAATACATAAACAGGCGGGTCAGAAATTATCGGCCCAAGCCTCGCTCCATAGGCCAACCCTAAAAAAAAATCTCATTTAAACCATAGCCCTTCTATTGTCGTACTGGGTCGAACGCAAACCGAATTGGATACAAAACCAAACTCCACATAACCTAACATATAAAACATCAAATTAAAATCAGTTACTATCAACTATCAATCCTCTTTGAGTGGGAAGTCAATCTATCACATAAATTGCCGTAAAAAACATGAAAGATAATCTCACTGACAGCATAACATCATCCTCTCCTTCCACTAACCTGTATTTGACACAACCTAATTCATGATTCTCCCCTTCCAAAGGGAAATTGCTGTATATTTGTTGTAATATTTTTTAGGATTTATGTTGGTACAAGTGGCTCATATTCTCTTAGTTATAAAGAGTAATACTGAATTACTGAATGCATGGATGGTCAAGTTCTCTCCGTATAGCGGAGTGGAGTTAGGGTTTTCTTATAAATATGTTATGTTGTAATTCTAAGACATTGAATAGTAAATTATAGCCACACTTGTGGACGTAGACACATTGCCGAACCACGTAAATCTTGGTCTCGATTTTCTCTTTTTCTCTCTTTTTGATTCCATATTATTCATTATTGTTGTGCATAGTAACAACAATTTATATTTAATTTTAAATTTTATAAAAAAATAAGAAAGTAAAATTAAATATAAACGGTTAAAAAAACTACAACACAATGGTTAAGCCAAATTCCTTAAGAGTTTACAAAAGTAATATTAAATGAATATGTTAGTTAGGATTTGCAAGGACATGAAAAAATAGAGTAATGAGAATCGTTGATAGGGGATTTGGGTGCTGTTACAGCACCCAAACTGTAGCTTTTAAACCATTAGATTTGATTTCAAGAGGGTTGGATTTGATTTGATTTCAATTCTTGAAATCAAATTCAAGGGTTGAAAAGTTACAACTAGATTGTTGTAACAGCACCCAAGCCAAATCAATTGATAGGTACCTATGCCACGAGCCACAAATTTCATGCCTCTTTACAATGGATCTGGTTATGCCGTAGTGGAAACTACCGCATATCTGCGGTCCTTTGAATGAAAGAACCAGATGCAATCTTTGTTTTTTAACCCAAAATAAAGGTGCAGTTAGTAAAAAAATAAAAAAATAAAATAAAAAAATCCTTCCATCAAACAAAACAATATGCCGTTTTTCTTTCCTGTACTCAATCTACTGCAACAAAACAAAACACTTTTCCCCTCAAAACTCTCTCTGCTCTTTGCTTTGGAACCGGGGACCAAATTCTTGGTAACAAAAGCATCTTCTTTACCCTTAGCGATGAACTCTTCGCCATGTCTATGAGGCTCAACTATGACCTTGCTTCCACCGCCTCCTCAGCTAGAACCTCGTCCTACACCACGGCCTCTAATGGAACCACCACCTTTGTCGCCGCCTTTTCCACCTCCAAAACTCTTGCCACCACCGCCACACCTTGCACAAGCTCAACCAATAAGAAAGACCAAACCCAGATCCACCATAAAAAGTGTGTTGGGTTGTAGAGCATGTAATATCCCATTAATAAAAGGGACTTTTTGGGTAACTTTAATGATTTAAAAAAACAAAAAGAAAAAAGAGAACTGACTCACCCAATGCCCATTGAAAATTCCTAATCTTTTAACACTTGTCCTTTCTTTCTTTCAGTTGTGTAATAAAAAAAATAAAATATAATAATAATAATAATAAAAAGAAAGAAAGAATGTGCGTTGGTAGAAGAAGAAAGAAGCAGAGAAGAGAACAGGGGAGAAGAAAGAGATAAAGAGAGGATAACTAGTTGAAGTAGAAGCTTATTCTTTCAAGGTGAAATTTTTTGTTTTTAATCTACCGAATGATTTTAGTATTTTGGTTCAATTTGGTGTCTTTTTCTATGGAGAAACAATGGGTGTTTGAAACTCTTTGGGATTTTGTTGGGTGTTAAGAACTTGGAGTTGTCGGGTGAATTCATGAGATATTTTTGGGATTTCTTCGCTATAGCAGATTTTGAATGTTTATTTCCTTAGAGATTTTAGGTTTTTGATTTGTATACTTGTTGAACTTTGATTTTTCTGATGGAAGGAAAATCTGTTTGTTAGAATTGTGGAAAGGACCAAATTCTAAAGAAAGAACGGATGATTTTGGGGTGTTTGTTTTTGAAAGTTTTGTGGTGATGGTTGGATGTGGGTCTCGGCTGAGTGTTAAAATTGTCTTTGTGTGCACCCGTCTTTTCACTTTGCTTTTGCTCCTTCCCTTTGCATATTTTCCAAAGCAAATAGCAGAGAGAGTCTAGGAGGAAAGTGTTTTGTTTTGTTGCAGTGAGATTGAGGAAAGGAAAGAAAAACGGCGTTTTATTTTATTTCACGGAAGCAATTTTTTTAAGGAAAAATTACACTTTACCTCCCATATATTGATGCAATTTTCAATTTAACCTCCAATGTTTAAAATTTGCAATGTATCTCCTAATATTTGTAAAAAATTTCAATTCAACCATTCTGTTAGCTGAAGTCGTCTCAATTAGCGGAAATTCTCATTTTTATTGTTCATTCTTTTTTTTTTTAAAAAAAAAAAAAAAAAAAAAAAGAGAAAAGAAAAAAGAAAAAAAGGGGTGGTCATTGCCACCCCATGGACCCTTTGGGGGTGACTCGGCCACCCACATTTGACCAAGGGGGTGGCTGGCCACCCCATTTCGGCCATTTGGGGGTGGCTGATTTGGCCTTTGGGGGTGGCTCGGCCACCCCCATCTGGCCAGAATGGGGGTGCAAGTCACCCCCATGGCCCATGGGGGTGGTTTAGCCACCACCAAGGGTCCAAATGGGGGTGGCCAAAACCACCCTTGGCCCAGCCACCCCCATTCCGGCCAGTTGAGGGTGGCTCGACCACCCCCTTAGCCAAATGAGGGTGGCCAAGCCACCCCCAAAGGGATTGGCCACCCTCATTTGGACCCTTGGGGGTGGCCGAACCACCCTCATGGCCATGGGGTGACTCGATGCCCTCATTCCAGCTAGATGGGGGTGGCTGAGCAACCCCCAAAGGGTCCATGGGGTGGCTACGGCCACCCCTCTTTTTTTTTTCTTTTATCTTTTTTTATAATAATAATAATAATAAATAATAATGAAAAAAAAAAAAAAAAAAGTGAACAATAAAATTAGAATTTCCGTCAATTTAGACGGTTTCAGCTAACAGAAGGGTCGAATTGAAGTTTTTTGCAAATATTGAGAGTACATTAGAAATTTTTAAATATTAAGGGTTAAATTGAAAATCGCTTCAAACATTGAAGAGTAAAAGTGTAATTTTTTTTTTTTAACTAACTGTGCCTTTGTTTTGGTTAAAAACAAAAAAACCCATCTAGTCCTTTGATTCAAAAGACCATAGATATGCGGTAGTTTTCACTACGCATATAAGCCGGATCCCTTTACGATATTCATTTCTCCATTGATGAATTTTTTAGGCTTATTACAGCAAACATTAAGAAAAGATTTCTGTTTCTTTCACGCTTATGCACTCCAGCTGTACACAGGCCATGGATTACTGAAACCATCATCAGCTTGTCACGCTGTCTTGAGAGTTGAGACCCGTGACTCTTCTTTATTCTTTTCTCACTGTCAGACCCGTGACTCTTAAGACTACTTTCTTCCTTTAAGAACCCCATGACTCCTCAGATCTATCCCACTAGACCCACACCCTCGTGATTTTTTCCGATCAGATCCTTTTATCGTCCGTTAATGATCGTTTCAAATTGCGCGGGTAGAGTTCGGCTTCCCCGCTCACCGGGTAGCTGTTTTTTTAGCTATGGAGTCCATGATGATGATCAAGGTGAGGTTTTTAAAAATTTCTGTTTTGTTTTGTTTCTTTTGGGTTTAGTTGAGTAGTAACTGGTTGTTGAGAGAAGGTTGGGTAATTGAGATGATTTGTTGTTTTGTTTCTTTTTTTTTTTGGATTTCCCTTTCACTCGGTGCATCTAGTTTGAAGTGTTTCAGCTTGTTTATATTATTTACTTGAATGACTGCAACTTGTTTTTGAGTTTTCCAATTTATTATTGCAGCAAATAAAGTTCAGGATTTTGCTGTATAGGGAAAGTTGTTGCTGAAACTTAGATGTTTTTTCCTTTCAATCTTCTTGGAACTTTTCATACTGCTATCTTCTCTTTACCTTGTTATGATTTCTTTAGAAATTTCCATGCTTGTGTGCTGCTGAAACTTCCTAATTTTATTTTATTTCCCTTCTCCAAAAATCTAGAATGCTATTACCTACTTATTTGCTTAAAGGTTACCTCTTTGTATTATCTGCAGTGTTGAGAAGAGATTCTACACGGGAATCGGCAGTTTTGGGAAAATATGTTGGTAAAAAAATCACTTAACTCATTTATCTATTTACCAAATCGAAGTTAATATTTGTGATTTGTTTTATTTTAATTTTAATTTGAGAAGATAATGTATTAATTTATGATTTGTGATTTGTTTTATTTTAATACTAAACACCGGTTTAAGGAGCCACTACAAAAAAATAAAAAACAAAAATAAATAAATAAATAAACCAAGTTCCATGTTGGTACCGGTCATCCAATCAAGGAAATTAAAATGGTAGCTTTTATAGATTTCGGCCATAAAAGAAAATCAACCAAGTATCTTATTAAGCGTTCTATGAAGGTAAAGGACAATCCAAATCAAACCGTAGAGGATGTGGTAAACAAAGCGCCCGTGTACAATAAAGAAGGCATGGAATGCCTCGCAACAAGGTGGTTGTCAATAGATGATAAAATGACACTCATACTTTATCTTTTATAATTATTTTCTGGTTTGTTTCGTGTCAATTATCTGTAGACAGTCATTCTAACCTGGTTTGTTTTGTTCTTTACGACTATCAATTGTAAAACATTTGTAGGAAATAGCGGATAAGACCAGGGAAAGAAAACGCAAACAAAAGTTTCATACAACATTAGGGTCGAAGAGCTATGCTCGTCCAGCCAAAGAGAGGGTACACGTTACTCACCCAATCATTCAATAAGGACTTACTCATCATTAAGGCTTACGATGTATGTTACGTATATTATATTAATGATCTTGAATGCAGGAGGTCGAAAAAGGTTCTGGCGTTGGAAGAAGCGAGTTGTTTCCCATTGCACATACAAAGAAGGATGAGACCCCAATGAATGAGGAGGCTAGGGAAGCTATTGTAAGTATAAGTGTTCTACTAGTAGATGTGAGAACGGTTCTTCGATTTTTACGTATTAAGTTATTGTAATTGTACAGTTGAAGATAACGGAGCTAATGGCAACACAACCATCCACTCCTAGTATAAGTTCAGAGGGGTCCATTCATTGGGCATCAAACGATGTGTACGCACAAGTAATGGGCAACGAATGTTCGGGCCGTGTTCGTGGAGTAGGGTTCAGGCCTACACTAGGTAAATATATTTTCCACACTTAAGCAATATGAAACTATCATGATTATGTTGTTTATCTTCTTTATGAATGAACTAAATCATTCTCCGTGTTTTTTTTAGCATTCATTTTTAGCAGATAGATCACTTCCCATGATCCCATGGAAATGACTTTTATCCCTTTGTTTTTTAAACAAAAAGAAAACGGTTTGCTTCAAGTATTAACTAAATGTGTCATTAAGCTTATCTAGAGTTCCCCTTCCCCCATTTGAATTTTTTTATTTTTTTTAAAAAAGCAACTTATATGGAGTTTTTGCCTCGTCATCCAGAATCTTAGATTGACATGATCATGTGGGTCCTATTAGAACTTATTATATGGCAACTCTCTCTGTTGCGAAAGGGATACATATATATATTTTAAGTCAAAAGAGATATAGTTTAGTTCTATATATTATTCATGATAAGCCCCATCAATCGAAACCCTCCAATTGGATTAGGTAAGCAGGAAAGTGTAGGATTACACGACTTCTAATATTAGAAACTCCCCGCCCCATGCTGGCTATGTTTCACATAAACTATTAGTCGACTTTACTTTTTAGCTTAGGTTCTTCATGATGGTCACCCATGTAGTTCACTATTACTAATAAATGCTTAAAAAGGAAAAACAAAGATTAGTGTGTTTCTCTTTTTTTGATAAGTAATCGATATATATCGTCAAAAGTGTGTTTCTTAAAATGTAAATGACATAAGATATGCTGTTGAATACTTGGTTTTGTCATTTTGGAAATTAAAGTTCTGAAGAGTTCTCTAATTGCAGCTCGTGGTTGGATTTAGTGCTAACAGGGTATTAAATTAGAATTGTTATAGCAAAATGAGTACAGGCCCTAGAGTGTCTTTATTAATATTTCATTTGCTCCAAACAGCCATATAATTTGAGATTATATTCAAGAATAACTTCAAATTTTTTCTACAAATTAAGAAGAAGAAGCCCTCTCTGGATCCTTTAGGCTTTGTGCTTTTTGGTTATTATTGAAGTTCAGATATTTGCAAGTCTCCTTATTAGCTGTTGTTGCTGTAGAAGACTTATCAAAAATGCTCTAAATCCGTGGACTACATGCACCAGAGAAGGATTTTTGCCTACTTCTTGTTTAAATCAATTGGACTAAACTATCATGATTATGTTGTTTATCTTATTTATGACCAAAATCAATTATACTAAATCAATTGGACTCTATTTTCCGTTCTTCTAGGAGGATTTGTGCCTACTTGTTGTTTATCTTCTTTATACAGATAATAGACACCATTAAAACTGGTTTCTCTCATACAATTATATATGAAGTGTGTGTCTTAATTTATTGATTTTTTGGGTTTAATTTATTAGATTGATGTAGAAATTTAGAGTTGGTTATGATTGGGAATGGTTTTTATCTTGATGGGTTGTTCTGCTTATGATCGAATGGTTGTAGATTTAACTCACTCATTCAACAACAGGTAAATCCAGATATGTTACGGTCATGCCATCTAGCTCTACATCTACTGAAAAGGAACGTGAACTTTAACTCATAGTTGTTCAGTTGCGAGACAAAATAATAAATCTGGAATCAAAACATCAAAAAGAGATGGATCACTTCTGAACGATGCTCTAAGTACTAATGAAAGCAAGCCCAACTGGATTGCAAGAAAACCTTGAAGACTCGGCATCTCCCCTTGTACAGCCAAGATCATCTATAGGGAGTCGACTTGGTGACGTTTAAAAAACATGTACGACCAAGATCATCTTAGATACACTTAACGTTTAAGAAACACTAAGTTTGAACTTTAACTTATATGTTGTGTATTATTTATCTTTGGTATTTTGATGTAATGTTAGATTTATGTAATGGATGTAAGTGTTGGTGGTATTTTGATGTAATGTTAGATTTATGTAATGGATGCAAGTGTTGGTAGTATTTTGATGTAAGTGTTTGGATTATTGTTTTTGGATGGTTGGTGGTATTAATATGAATTTGGTTGGTTGTTGGTATATGGTAATCTGTATGGATTATGCATTGAATTTGGGATATTATGTTGTAAACAGGGCTAATAAGAATAAGGATGAACATATATTGAAAATGACTTGAATTGTTGTCGGTTTCATAGAAAAAACGACCACAACTATAGTCGCTTTTTCAAAAAGCAACTGCGGTTGTAGTCCCTTTCGAAACAGACCACAATTGAGGTCGGTTTCAAAAGGGACAATGATTGTAGTCTCTTTTTGAAAACAACTACAACTGTGGTCTGTTTTGAAAGAGACCACAACTGTGGTTGGTTTCAAAAGGGACTACAACTTTAGTCACTTTCTAGTTTCGAAAGGGACCACAATTCGGGTCGGTTTGCATGAAACTGACTATAATATTTTTTAGTCGGTTACATGGAACCGCCCCTAACCGATTATGGTCAGTTTTTGGGAAAGCGGCCGAATTAATGTCGCTTTGGCAAAAGTGACCCTAATTAAGGTTGCTTTTGACGAAAAGCGACCTTAACCGACCTAAACCAACTTTAGAGCCGCTTTTAGGCTAGTTAGAGTCAGTTTGAAACCGACTCTAAAAGACGTATTTTTTTTGTAGTGAATGTCGCTTAGTTTACATCGTTTTCCAAACGATGGGGTCAATAACCTAGATTTGTGTAGGTTTTTTTTTCTTGTCCAATTTGGAGTTGTTTAGTTTTTTTTCCTTTTCCTCGTTAATTTAGGAGTGAATCTTAGTCTAAATAAGGATAAAAGCTCAATAAAATAATCAGAATTGAAGTTATAGAAATTATGTCCTTTCTAGTGTGATGTGACTCCACTCTTCTTTCTCTTCTTCTTTGGGCTGCATAACGCAGACCCATTCTTTCTTCTTATCTCTGGTTTCTATTTCTTCTCTGCTTCTTGTTCTTTCTTTGTGTGATTGCGTTGGGCTGTGCGGCAGTACGTATTTGGCTGCAACGTGTAGTAACTTGTTCCTTTCATACACCTTGGTGCATCTTGACTACCATATTGACTTTTGGTCTTGTTGAGTTGCACTACAGTACTATTAATTTAGGTGGCTTGTTGTAAGTCCTACGGGCTGCACCATTTAGTTTTTAAAATTTTAAAATTTTTAAAAGAATAAGCTAGCTTTTATCTTTGCAAAAGTGATTATCAGCAATGACTTCCATGGGTTGTTGCTGATAACTGATTATCAGCAACTATCCATGAAATTCGTTGCTATTGCTCTGCGTAATATTAAAAAAATAAAATAAAAACATATCGGTAACGACAATTTGTTCTTGCTGATGCCTAATCATCAGCAACGACTTCCATGGGTCGTTGCTGATAAATGATTATCAACAACGATCCATGGAAGTCATTGCTATTGCTCTGCGTAATATTAAAAAAATAAAAATAAAAACATATTAGCAACGATAATTTATCCTTACTGATACGTAGTCATCAGCAACAACTTCCATGGGTCGTTGCTGATAATCAGTTATTAGCAACGATCCATGGAAGTCGTTGCTATTGCTCTGCGTAATATTAACAAAATAAAATAAAAACATATCAGCAACGACAATTTGTGGTTGCTAATAGCCTACTAAATATTAAAAAAAAAATTAAAACCCACATTTATATATAGAAAAAAATAATAATTTTTTTATATTTTAGTAAAGTTTTCTATTTTTTTTTTAATGTGAATTTCCACTTTTTCATGGCTTAAAATAACTAGAGAATATTTGTCTGAATTGAATACTATATTTCTGTGTAAATATAACTGTGTACAAAAGAGCCTATTTATAGTTGAATAGGGCCAGTTTAACTAGGAAATACAATTTTGTAACAATGTGCCCAGTTCATTGTGAAGAACTAGTTCATTTGCGAAGAACTAGTCCTTTGGATTTAACTAGTGCAAAAAATTAGTTTCAACGACTAATAAATTTAGATTTAAAATATTAATTTTTTGTTTTATAATAAATAATATAAATAAAAGTGTGAAACTTTAATAAAAAGAACTAATTCATTGTGAAGAACTAGTCCTTTGGATTTGACTAGTGCAAAAAATTAGTTTCAACGACTAATAAATTTAGATTTAAAATATTAATTTTTTGTTATATAATAAATAATATAAATAAAAGTATGAAACTTTAATAAAAAGAATTAAATAAAAATTGCGTATATATAATAACAAAATAGAAAACTTTATGAAGGGCACATTGTTAATCATTGTTACATTGTTACAAAAATGTAACAATTGAACTCTTGGATTTTGTATCATCTCAGTGCACTAGTATGTCATGATCGTGATTGTGATACGTTCAAATGATCGGTCAAACTATCTTTATTTTTTGCACTATTTCAATCGATTGTGATACTATCAAAAGATTGGTTGAAATCTTTGAATTTTGTATAATATTATTGGTGTACAAGTCAATCTATCGCAACACAATCTAAGGATCAATCTTACTCTTTTGGTTTTGTATTATCCTAGTTCACTAATCCAATCGATTGTGATACGATCAAATGATTAATCTTACTATATAGATTTTCTATCATCCTTATGCATTAGTCAAATCGATCGTGATACTATCGAATGATTGATCAAACTCTATGGATTTTGTATCATCCTTATGCACTAGTCCGATTGATCTTACTCTTTAGGTTTTGTATTATCCTATTCCACTAATCCGATCGATTGTGATACAATCAAATGATTAATCTTACTCTATGGACTTTCTATCATACTACTATACTAATCTGATCGATCGTGATATGATCAAATTATCGATTGAACTCTATTGATTTTGTATCAACCGTATAAACTAGTTTAATAGATTGTGATACGATTAAATGATCGATCTTACTTTTTGGGTTTTGTATTATCCTAAGGCACTAATCTAATCCAATGAACTTTATGGAATTTGTATCATCCTTGTACACTAGTTCGANAGTTCACTAATCCAATCGATTGTGATACGATCAAATGATTAATCTTACTATATAGATTTTCTATCATCCTTATGCATTAGTCAAATCGATCGTGATACTATCGAATGATTGATCAAACTCTATGGATTTTGTATCATCCTTATGCACTAGTCCGATTGATCTTACTATTTGGGTTTTGTATTATCCTATTCCACTAATCCGATCGATTGTGATACAATCAAATGATTAATCTTACTCTATGGGCTTTCTATCATACTACTGTACTAATCTGATCGATCGTGATATGATCAAATTATCGATTGAACTCTATTGATTTTGTATCAACCGTATAAACTAGTTTAATAGATTGTGATACAATTAAATGATCGATCTTACTCTTTGGGTTTTGTATTATCCTAAGGCACTAATCTGATCCAATGAACTTTATGGAATTTGTATCATCCTTGTACACTAGTTCGATCAATTGTGAAACGATCGAAGGATTGATCTTACTCTTTGGGTTTGCATTATCCTAGTGCACTAATTCGATCAAATGATTAATATTTCTCCATAGATTTTCTATCACCCTCACGCACTAGTCAAATCGATCGTGATAATATCAAATGATTGATTGAACTCTATGAATTTTGTAACATCCTGGTTCATTATGCTGATCGATCGTGATATGATTGAATGATCGATCAAACTCTCTTGATTGTTTTGCACTTGTCTAATTGATCGTGATATGATTGAAGGATTGATAAAACTCGTTGGATTTTGTATCATCACTAGGCACTAATCCGAGCAATTGTGATGGAAACATGTATTAGTCCAATCGTGATTGATAGGATCCAACGAGCAATTGACTCTTTGGGTTTTTGTATAATCTCGGTGTATTTGTTTAATTGATCGATGATATAAGCGGTGATTTAATATGGCATCAAAGTAAATGTCTTGAGTTCAAACCTTGCCTCAGGTATAAACTCACCGATGGCTAATGTGGTTCATTCAACGACTCGGTCAGATTCACATGGATCCATCTCTACCGCAGCATGTTGGTGCACATAAATTATTTGTGTAGTAATCTTTTGATTTTTTAAGGGTTTATTTATTTATTGTTATAGACTATGAACAAACTACTTTACTAGATATAATTGACTACATTTTCATGTTTTGCCTAACAGCTAGCACGTCCACTAGACGAAAAATGGGTAGGAACAAGTGCTTAGAATTAAAGAAATTATGTAAAAATGGTCCCATTCGTTTAGAAATCAAGAATGGGAATAAAGGAGCAATAGGCAAGCGTGGTGGACAATTTACGAGGTTGGTGAGCCTTATTGTTTGCGACCATGAAAAGCTACATCATGATTCTTGGACCAAGGTCCCACTTGAACACAAGGCATTGTTAAAAACTTGTATTTGAGTATGCTCTCATTGTTTGAGATAATGTTATTTACTACAAATTATGTGATAAAGCTTTGATTATTGTTTTCTTTATTATTATGTCTCAATCTTACATCTGGGTGGACATGGATCGTGTGGAGTAGGTGTTGACATTGAATGGCTCACTTCAGCGTAGCTACAATAGACGCCGCATCAAGCTTTACATTGATCACTACAAACCATTTGTCGGTAATCATGATGATAAGGAGGAAGGTAAAGCTAAGGCGAGGGCCACTATCCCTAAAGATACGGTGGACGACACATGGCCTATGATATGCGACTCATTTGATGATTCATCATGGAAGATAAATTTTATTAAACTGAATTGACAATGTTGTTAGAATGAAATGTTTATTTGATAATCATGATTCCTTATAAATTTATATAATTCACTTACTTGCATGAACTATTTTATTAAAGTTTATATTGGTTGTGCATAATCGAATACAAGAGAAAGTAGTTGAAGTAGGCACTGATAGCGTTGACAGTGTGGATGAGGCTTCCATCATGACATAAGTGTTAGGTGACCCATGATTTGGCCACGTTAGAGGCATGAGGTATGGTGTCATTAGCAAATAAAAATGAACAGTAAAAAATTTAATTTCCGTCAATTGAGACGGCAAAAATTAACAAAATGGTTGAATTGAAAATTTTTGCATACATTGGGGGGCACATTGCAAATTTTTTAACATTGGAGGCGAAATTGAAAAATTCCTCAAACATTGGGGGGTTAAAATGTAATTTTCTATTTTTCATAATTTGCAATATTATGGTAATATGACTGATCCACATGATTTTTTTTTTTTTTTGTGTTGTCGGTAGATCCATCAACACAATTACAAAGGTCAAGAGGACAACAGATACTAGCATGACCTTCTCGAGGCATTCGTCATATCGATGATCGTGACAGGCAGACTCTCATGGATGAGATTACATTGTCTCAGAGTTCCTTCGCTCTAACTCCAAAAAAAAAGAAAACTCATTAAGATGTACAATGCACAAGTGCTATTTCTAGGTTCGATCTAACCTACACTTGAAAAATTACGAACTTTATTTTGAAGGGATTAGAGAGAATGATTTGGCGGCCGTGGCCAATGCTAAAGTCGAGGCAAAGGTAAATCATCCAGATGACATTTCTCCACAAAAATGGGTTTCGATTTGTGGATCATTTGAAAAAACTACATGGAAGGTAAATATATCATATTAATCTGAATAGTTAATTAAAATTGATAAGATTTACATACAGCTGTAAGATGACTAATGAAAATTTTATATTGGGTTTAAATTCTTTAGAATAGGTTCGAGAAGAATAAGAAAAATAGAAGCTTTATGAAAACAAATCACACTGCTAGCACCTCATCATTCTTCAACACACAACACAAGAAGGTAGAATTCTATTGTATTACATTATCAATGTAACGTTCTTAAGTATAATTGTTAACTATGTGTATTGTGTGTAGACAAAGTTTACTGGTGTGAAGCTAGGTGCCATCAAATTTTTTAAGGACAGCCACACGAAAAAGGACGGGAGTTTTGTGACCGAAGAAGATGAGAGACAATATGTAAGTAAATGAAATGGTTATTCATAATGAATATAAATAATTAACTAGCATGAGTTATTTAGGTAATGTCATTATGACTTGTGTAGAATGTAATGGAATCGAGACTAAACTCTGATGCCATACTGCAATCAAGAAGAAATTGTGTCACAAGTGCTATGGGGGTCACGCTCAGAACATGTTAGAGGCATGGGGTATGGTATCATACTTTCTCAGTCAAGTCATCTCTACCTTCTTCCGCCTTCCAGTCTGACAATCATGATGAATGCAAGATCTAACAACAAGAGTGTCGTGTATGACTTGAATGTCTCAAGTCAAGTGGTGGGGTCTAACTTTGTCTTTTGGCTTTTAGTGTTTCAGCCTTGTTTTGGTTCTCCTTTTATGAGTTGATTTTGGAGTTCCAATACGTTTTGGTTTTTTATATAGCCGACTTCACACCTTATAAAAGAAACAAAGCACAATGCCTTAGATATAGAGAGAAGAACACAACCATAGAATCTCTTTGTCTGTTTTCTCACAAGTGTATTGTCGTACGGCCTTAGAGAATTAAGAGACTATTTTCTCTTTTGTGTTAGAGTGAGATTTGGGTGTATTGGAGCTTTGGGTTTGAGTAGTTTTCTCCTTACTATTCTTTTGTACTCCGTCTTTTGTTAGTGAATTTTCTCTGGATCGTTCAACTCTAGGTAGTCTACACTACTAGTAAAGCCGTAACAATGACCTCATTCGAAGAATGACGTATTGGTCACAAATATAACCACCATTGGATCTAAGGCCCACATACATTAATAAAACATTTGACTATAGGGTTAACCTGTAGTAATAGTAGGTTCATGGCCATTATATTGCTCGTATCGGTGTACTATGTCATACCATGTAAATAAGTTCATTTATTTCTAAAATATGAGTATAAGCATGTAGTCATGTTCATAGTTCATAACATAAAGAAGAACATGTTCAGTCCGCTGACATATCGCCTTGTAAGACATGCACATTTCTGTACTCAGTTATTTATTTATCTGGAATGCTTATTTGACTCTTCAAACATTTGGAAACACCAACCCAACAATATACTAAGAGTGTTATCCTAAACACATAAAATCTCTTAATCATAGATCATCAGCACTAACCTATTTTAATACCCTAACTATGCATTTCTGGTTACTTTCAAATGTTTGACTCATGAGTTGAACGTTTGACCTCGAGGATTAAATGTTTGATCTGGGAGAGTAGAACGTTCGATAATGGCCAGAATTAGGGCTGTAAACGAGCTGAGCTTGGGCGAGTAGTGCTTGTGCAAACTCAGCTTATTTGCACTGTACAAAAGCTCGAGCTTAGGAACCTTGACTCGGCTCGACTCACCAAGGGAAAAACCTTGTGTGAGCTTGAGCTCGAACTCGTCCAGTAGCCGAGTCGAGTGCCTTATCGAGCACTCGACTCGGCTCGACTTGCTAATGGCATTGAGAGAGAGAGAGAGAGAGAGAATGACATCGTGTATTTTATGATTTCACTGTCGCAAAGCTTCTGTGACGAACAATCATACGTTGCTTCTCATCTGCATCATCACCCGATGCCATG
Organism: Betula pendula; assembly: GCA_900184695.1. NCBI lineage: Eukaryota > Viridiplantae > Streptophyta > Magnoliopsida > Fagales > Betulaceae > Betula > Betula pendula. The sequence goes on along the minus strand of FXXK01000749.1, from coordinate 48,857 downwards.
GTTTTCTTTGTAGAAATTAATGATGATGAGAAGACGAAGCAACAATAGCAGAAGTAAATGGCTTCTCTGAAAGTTGGAGCAATCTCAAATGTTCTTCTTGTGGCCAGAACGCTATAGGTATCAGACATAAGAAGTCTACCATTTGAATGCAAAGTGATAATTGCGTTATGAAATTTTAGCTTATTTCCTTGTGCAAAAATTTTCCATCTCTCGAAGTTGTCTCCTCATGTCAGCCTTCTTGTCCACATGGTGTATGCTAAGAGTGCATTGTAGATTTCCTCAAGATAAGATAAAAGATAAGGTTATAAAGTGGATGACAATTGGTTTTTTTTTTTTTAATCATTGAGGGGTGGAGAATTGTGTTATGTCGTTAAAAAATAAAAAGAAAAAAAAAGGTTATAAGAAACATATTGATATTTACATCATTAGAAACAATTACGTTTGGAGTTGATTCCAATGCTATAAGAAATGCAAGTCAAGCGAACAATGTTTATTATTGTAAAGTCTTAAAGTGGCCGTGTGCTTACAATTTATAATTAAAACATATTATGTAAAATATGTTAATCAATTAACTAATTAACATTTTTTTAAAGGGACTAATTAACATATTAAATTAGTAATACAATTAGTTAATTGATTAACATATGTTACATAACATATTATAAATATTATAATTAGTTCAGAAGTTATATACTATTTAATATGTAAACACTATTATAGATATTATACAATACTAGTATAGTATACATATTATATAACAGTATTAAAGACTATAGTATATGTACATAGTGAGTAAGTTGTAAGTCTAATAAAACTATAGTTAACTATATGTCATAATATATCTTGGTCGTTGATCCGTTTTTCACTACTTCGTCAGACGATTGATAATTGATTAGAGTAAACATTTTTAAGAAAGTTATAATCAGACTGTCTGATTGACATTTGAAATAGTAATTATACTTACTTTGAGACAAATGTGATTATGTAAATCTGTAATATACTTCTAGCATAATTTTTAATTATATATTTACGAATTATAAATTAACATTTCATAATCTAGAAACTTAGATACTAAATCCTAATCTAGATATTTATAGTCAACAATTCATACTTAGATGATTCATACATGTCAATTCTTATGTCTATTTTATGTTGTGTCCACCAAAATTGATGTGATTTTTAAAATTACCATTTGATCAAAAGTTAATAATAATCTATCATAAATCAAATGATGATTTTAAAAAACACATCAATTTTAATTGATATTACACATTATTTAAATACTTGTATTAACATTTTTTTTAGAATTCTAATTATATATTGTATAGTGTATATCATTTTTAGAATTCTACATATAATTATATACTCCTAATTCCTATGTCCTAACATATAACACATTATGTATTACAACATCAATTGTTAAGATACGTATATTACATTATGTGGTGGTCGTCCCCATTATCAACTACATATATGATAACATACATTTGTTAAGATACTTATAAATTATAACATTTTATGTATTACAACATAAATTATTGTATACACTTTTAATTTATAACATATATATATACACGAGTCGAGCTAATAATCGAGTCGAGTTTGAGTCAAGTCTAACCGAGTCGAGTCCAAGCGAATTTGCAAGTAGCTTTGTTAATTTACAGCCCTAGCCAGAATGAAACAAATTGCCAACATCGCCCATAGACCTCAATATTAAGGGTGAGCACGGGTTGGTTTGGGTCGGGTATCAAGGGTATCCGATACCCAACCCGCGGGGTGCGGGTTTGAAAAAATTCTACCCGCAACCTGCATGTGTTCCATTGCAACCCGCTGGATTTCAGGTTTGCGAGGCGGGCGGGTATGAGTGCGGGGCCGGTATCAGACTCTGAGTCGTCTGACCGTTTGAGGGGAAGAATCGAAGAAGAAGAATGGGACTTGGGAGGGAGGCGAGGTCTGACCGACGGGCCAGATCGGCGTGGGCTTGGCCGTGAAGATCCAGATCTACCCAGATCGGCCCAGATTGGCGTGGGCGTGGCTGCTGGACGAGAGGGCTTGGGCGTGGCGGCTGGACGGAAGGGTGTGGGAGGTGCGGGACGGCTTTGTACTTCACAGCTGCCGGAGTCACTAGACAGCTGGACGACGTGGCTTGGGCAGGATGGATGACTGGATGGGATGGCAGCTTGGGTGGTGCAAGACAGCAGGTTGCAACAGAGAAGGTTTTCTGAGTTTTCTCAGAGGAGGAAGGCGCGGTGGGACGCCGGCGAGGGGAAGAATCGAAGAAGAAGAATGGGACTCAGGAGGGAGGCGAGGTCTGACTGAAAGAAGAGAACAGAAGAAGAAGAAGAACGGAAAGAATGGGACGCGGGGGAGGGAGGCGTCGAGACGAAGGAGTTTAGGAATTAGGACATTTCAGAATTTAGGTCTGAGGGGAAAAAAAATGTATTTATAGTATATCACAAATCGCGGGTCGGGTTGGGTACCCACGATTTTCAAAAAAACAACCTGCAACCCGATCCGCCCCATGCGGATATGCAAAAAAATAACCCGAACCCGCGATTAAACCCTAAAAATCTAAATTTTTCGGGTTGGGGCGGGTAGGGTCGGGTTTTGCTCACCCCTACTCAATATAGACCAAATCTAAGTTTAAACTAGCTTATTGTCATTATAACAAGACTGTTAAGACATGTCATCTTAGCAAAACATAAAAATATGTATAAACTAAAATCATTTTGGAATTCTAACACTTTTGGTCATAAAAGGTTTTTAAACATTAATATACTCATTTAAAACTTTGTGACATGCTTAATAACAACATAATTAAGGATAAAAACAAAAGAAAATGATATGGAACCGAAGATTACCTTGTGGAGGATAGTCTTCTTCGAAGAGGCTTATTTCTCAAAATTCTATCTTTCTCACTATCAAAGGTATTCTAAGTGCTTAGCACGAGATATGTGAGTTTGTGAAAGTAGGGAAGGCTATTTATAGGGGTGGAGTTGAGTCAAGGTAATCCAAGGGTTTAAAGTGCTTTTCGGATTACAGCGAATGTTTGGTTTACTATGTCAACGTTCAATGTATTATTCTCCAACGGTCATAGGATTTTCATCAAACGTTCGGTGTATTATGTCAAACGTTCATTGTACTGTTTTGACACATGACCTACATATGTGCAGACACGCAAATAATGTGAATAGTACTATTAAACGTTTGAGGAGAGAGGGTCAAACATGTGATTTTTCAAAAACAAAAGTTCTTTTGTCAATTTTCTAAAATAATGGGTATTTATCAAAACTTATGCTATGTGAAATTTTTGGGGCAAAATAAACTAGGACGCGACTTTTGATAAAACAAAGCAAAATGATAGGGTGTTGGCGTGATTCTTAAAGACCATGAGGAACACGTTTTGGCAACAATGAGCTCCCCTATGAGGTACATCACTGATCTAACGGGGGTAGAGGCATTTGCGGCATGGAAGGTTGTGGTTTTTTGCAGAGATTTAGGCCTACACAATGTCATTTTGGAAGGTTATGCATTGGAGATAGAACATGCGCTTCGGGGGGAAGACTAATCTTGGAGCAGGTATGATAATTTAACTGACGACTCGAAGATCATTCTATATAGTCTCCAATCATGGCATGTGTTCATACAATGAAAGAAACAAAGATGGCAGCCCATCTATCGGTGAAAACGGCTCTCCTACAACATGCAAAGGTAATTTGGATGGAAGAATATCCAGAGTTTCTTCATGATATTGTAATTTCATAAAGTTGTATAAGTTGTTGATGTTTAATGAAAGCTTGAAATTTCACATTAAAAAAACATAGAAGTAGTAAAAACTGTTAGTAGTTATGAACAGATTTCTTTAAATTCTATTCTTTGTGTTTTTCAATATACTATAAACTCTCAAAAAATTTATTGCAACAAATTATTTTGGTGTTTCTTAAACTAAAGAAAATTTAAAAGAACCAAAAGTAATAATTTAATTTCGGGTAGTATTTTCCCTTCCCGTACTATTATTTTATTTAAAAAATGTAGAAAAAATTTGCTAAAGCATTTACAGAAGTTACCATATATCTGCTTCTCTTCTTTAAATATAAAGAAAATTTCAAAAAAAATTACAAAAAACCATTTGTAACATCTTTCCTCTAGGTTTCCTAAATATTAAGTATGCTACAAGGCTACCCATTGTATAGAAAAGAGCTTCTCTATCCATTATTTTAACCGAAAGTATTTTTTTTCTCATCTCTCATCTTTTTGCCTTTTATTAAAGATTGCGTTGAAATTTTGTAAAAAAAAAAGGGAGGGTAAGTATGAAACTTTTATTTTGTAAAAAACTAATATTTTAATAGTAGAAGAATAAATAAAAGAAGTTATTGTGAAATGTATTTAAATAGAAAATAAAAATTAATTTTGCTTTCTAAATTTAGAGTAATTATATATGTCATTCTCCATGTCTATCTTGTGTAAAATAAAAATGATATGACTTTTAAAATTATTATTAAATTTATGATTGATTATTATTGCCTTTTGATTTAATAATAATTTTAAAAATCATATTATTTTTGGTAGATATAAAATAAACATTAATAATTATTTATATTAAATTTAAGAGAAATAAAAAATAAATATTGTAAACGCTCTTAACTAGGATTTGAAAAGGCGTGAAAAACAGAGTAACGAGAATGGTTGATTGCCGGTACGTATGCCTCTTTATTCTTTACGATATTGATTTCTCCACTGATGAATTTTTTAGGCTTATTTACAGCAAATTTTTAAGGAAAGATATCTCTTTCTTTCACGCTTATGCACTCCAGCTGTATTCCATGCACATGCCATCGATTACTGAACCCATCATCAGCTTTGAGACCCGTGACTCTTCTTTATTCGTTTCTCACTGTCAGACCCGTGATTCTTGAGACTTTTTTTCTTTAAGAACCCCATGACTCCTCAGATGTATCCCTACTAGACCCACACCCTCGTGATTTTTCCGATCGGATTCTTTTATCGTCGGTATATGATCGCTTCAAATTGCGCGGGTAGAGTTCGCTGTTTTTTTAGCAATGGAGTCCATGATGGTGATCAAGGTGAGGTTTTTAGAAATGTTTGTATGTGTTTTTTTTTCTGGGGATTTTCCTTTCACTCGGTTCCTCTAGTTTGAAGTGTTTTTTAGCTTGTTTATATTGTTTACTTGAATGACTGCAACTTGTTTTTAAGTTTTTCCATTTATTATTGCAGCAAATAAAGTTCAGGATTTTGCTGTATAGGGAAAGTTGTTGCTGCAATTTAGATTTTTTTTCCTTCCAATCTTCTTGAAACTTTTCATACTGCTATCTTCTCTTTACCTTGTTATGATTTCTTGAGAAATTTCCATGCTTGTGTGCTGCTGAAACTTCCTAATTTTATTTTATTGTCCTTTTCCAAATATCTAGAATGCTATTACCTACTTATTTGCTTAAAGTTTACCTCTTTGTATTATCTGCAGTGTTGAGAAGAGATTCTACACGGGAATCGGCAGTTTTGGGAAAATATGTTGGTAAAAAAATCACTTAATTCATTTATCTATTTACCAAATCGAAGTTAATATTTGTGATTTGTTTTATTTTAATTTAAATTTAAGAAGTTAATGTATGAATTTGTGATTTGTGATTTGTTTACTACCAAAAAAAAAAAACAATCTTTAATGTCGCTTAGTTTACATCGTTTTCCAAACGATGGGGTCGATAACCTAGATTTGTGTAGGTTTTTTTCCTTGTCCAATTTGGAGTTTTTTTTTTCCTCCTTTTCCTTGTTAATTTAGGAGTGAATCTTAGTCTACATAAGGATACAAACTCAATAGAATAATCAGAATTGAAGTTATAGAAATTATGTTCTCTCTAGTGTGGTGTGACTCCACTCTTCTTTCTCTTCTTCTTTGGGCTGCATAACGCAGACCGTTCTTTCTTCTTATCTCTAGTTTCTATTTCTTCTCTGTTTCTTGTTCTTTCTTTTGTGTGATTGCGTTGGGCTGTGCGGCCGTACGTATTTGGCTGCAACGTGTAGTAACTTGTTCCTTTCATACACCTTGGTGCATCTTTACTACCATATTGACTTTTGGTCTTGTTGAGTTGCACTACAGTACTATTAATTTAGGTGGCTTGTTGTAAGTCCTACGGGCTGCACCATTTAATTTTTAAAATGTTAAAATTTTTAAAATAGTAAGTTAGCTTTTATCTTTGCAAAAGTTCGATACTTATTTAAAAAATCATATTTATCATAGTGAATGTGTAAGGACAGGTGAAAGGCTCATTTGGATGGAGTTAAGTTTTAGGTAACCATATTTGTTAGTTCCTTTATGTGTATTGGCTTTTGCAGAATCACTCGTTCCTGACCGGTGACATGGCCCCTCATGTTGCTCTTCTCTTTCGGATTGTTCTGAACAACCTCTATCCCGTGGATCATTACTCCAATATTACCGTTTCTCGGAGTCGTTTTTTATATGCACTGTTGACTGATGTGTCAATTGATTTTTGCTCCTTTGCTTTGGAGATTATGTACGAGGTCAATCAGAATAAAAAGGCTAGTATTGCTTATCCGGGCCTGATTACTTTTATTGTTCTTGCGCTTCATGTTCCTATCTCTCCTTCGGAGTCGGTTTAGGTCTTTCACGGAGCTTTTTCCTTGAACACTATTCGTCGCTCCTCAGCTCAAACCAAGCGTTGTCGCCCTGGGATTCTGATGATACCTCGGCTCCGCCTCGATCTACCC